>KK119887.1:179243-266105 GCA_000611955.2 Stegodyphus mimosarum
TTTTTTTTTTTTTTTTTTACGGAGTGGGACCTAAAGTAAATTTTCAGTTATAGTAGGAAATAATAATCAGACACAGGAAAAATGCAGTTTGAATATCAACCTGGTGGTTGAGTTACAATCCATTATCATTGTATCTCGAAGAGATAATTTAAGTTTAAAATTGTTTACATCTTTGAGTTTTTTCATTTTGTTTTGTTTTGATTTTGTTCTTTTCTTTTTATTTGTTTTGTTAGCCCAAAGGAGCGGTAGCTCAGAAGGGCTATTAGTCTCAAAATGGCATTTTGTGGCGTTTCACTGTAAACGGCGAATCAATTTTTAAATTGTTATTTTACCAAATATTATCGCCCTGTATTACATTTAAAAAAATTAAATAATGAACATTCTGCATGAACCCACGCTTGTTTCTCAAACTGTGAAAAAACGACGGTACCCAAAGCCAATAAATTTTGAATAACGTAATCCTCCACCCGAACATGGGCCCCTGGACGTTAGAATTTTGAATTTCGAATTTGCTTTATTATCTATTTCATATTTTGAAAAACGTTAACGAGATTTTGATCAACTTTCTCAACGATTTCAAATTGAGCAGTGGCAGCACAGTACGAAAAAAAATTATCTCGAGCACGCGAGACTACGTATCGTAAATTCTAAAGATATTCTGTTTTTAAATATTTTTTGACATTATTGTTAAATTGATTTTTATGTGATTAAATGCGAAGAATGTGATTTTTAATAAATAAAGGCAATACATAAAACGATAAAAATTCCCTTTGGGTGTAATATAAAATCTGAAACCTTTCGGATTTTATTTTTTTAAATTATTTTTAATTATTTTGTTTCTAATTATGCTTCTTTGTAAGAATTTTAAGCAAATGATTATTCAAAAGTTTACTAAAATCCGAAAATTTTGAATTAACGAAGTAAAATATACGAAAATGAAACATTTGTTTGCCGAATGTTTGCAATTTTATTGTATTAAAATGTTTGTTTAAGGAAAACTATTTAAAAATCAAGACCAGCTTCTCATACATAATCTCATTTTAATATGCATGCATTCATAAAAATGCATTTCTTCGTTTGAAATTACATAAGAGGAGATGGAAATTTCAAATTAGGTGTTAAATACAGGAGTAAGGAAATACATTCCTTTTCCGTCAGGTTGGATAAATATATGTAATACAAAATTTCCATTATCTGTAAGCCATCACAGAAAAGAAAACTTACGCTGCGTGAAGTAAATAAATTAGAAAATATTTTCGTAGGTGAAACTTGGAATTAAATGCGTAATAATTAATTTCTCGGAAATGTATATGTTTTGATTCGACATCTTGTGTTTACTTTTCAAACAGCTGTTCTCTGGAGAATGGGTCAGAATTTCCCTTTACTTTGATCAAAAGTTGCGGTTGTGTTAAATTCTTTTAACCTGAAACTAAATATATTGCATTAGTCTGAGAAAAGTAGGAATTTTGTGAGGGTTTCAGAAAAAATAAACATGCAACGCAGTTTAATTGCAAGAATAAACATCGATTTCAGACTTAATAATAGAACCGTAAAGCAAATAAATAAAAAATTGTATCCGATAAAGCTTTTTAGCATATAAATTATTTTTCAATTTTACTGTGAACTTGCATTCTAATAAAACATTTGTGTACACTATGAAATGCATTAAAGTGAATATTTTTTTTTATCGTTGAGAATATATATGTTCATTTTTTCCGTACAGCCGTATAAGAATAAATTATAAAGACATTGTACTGTAAGAGGGTGATATATATATATATAGAGAGAAAATTTCTCGAAAATAAACAGTGGGTACGAAAGCAATGCACTCTTGATGTTAAAATTATTTCTGATAAATTTTGATTAAATACATAATATTTGTTGTCTAAACTCCTAAAACATGAGTTTCTTTAATGCTGTATAAATATTTATTTCATTTGCATTCTTTAAAAATAAAAGTTTAGCTGTTCTTTAATGTTCATATTTCAAAAGCTGTTAATCTACTAATAAGGCTTGAATATTTGACTCTTTAAATATTATATGCCTCCATATATACTCACTTCCAAAAGTTATGCACGAAGATGTAAAATGCAAAAAAATCAACAAATACTGCTTTGATTGACACAAAATTCGGTAGCATATATAATTATGCATAAAACAAAATCAATAATTATATACAGAAATGAAAAGAATATTAAATTTTTGTAAGTTATCAGATAATGACATACTGGAGACTTAAACAGAATTATGTATAAAGTGAAAATAAACAGCATAAAATAAAAAAAGGACATTAATAGGATATGTGATTCCCCTCATCTGTATACAAAGTTTACACCTTGTGACCATGCTTTGAATTAGGTGGTCAACCATAGCAGAATTAAGCAATCGCCATTCTTCTTGTAGAGCAGTTTTCAGCTCAATAAGAATGGCTGGAGGTGGGAAACGCGAGGATACAGCACGGCCGAGAGCAATCCAAAGATTTCCAATGGGTTCTAGGACTTCATCTCGATACCGGACAACCGTCAAAGATGTAATTGTGCCCTCTTGGATTAGACGGATAGAGGAACACAAACTCGAGGGACCCGGGCGTACCACTCATATGTAATTTTCGGCGTACGTAGCTGACGATATCGCCTTACCAATGGACGCTGTAACCATAGATGTCACACGTGCGGAGGTCGCTCTGCGATTCCGCTTGGCTACAATAGCAATATATCGATCTTAAGTGAGGGTTGTGACCCTTGGGCGACCGGCTACGGGCCTTCGGACAACTGTCTGTGTGGTCTGGAATTGTTTCCGTAAACGTGAAAATACGGAATGGTTAGGTTAGGTTATTCAATTATGGCAAAGCACACGAGGGCTATCTGCCTAAGGGGAGGGATGCCTTCGTGGAGGACTTTTTAAGGGAAACTGGCTCGTATACACGTTACACATGGGAAAACCACGAAAACTCCCATGCAGCCAGCCCGTTCGCGGGCTTCGAACCTCAAAAAAAATACGGAATGATGAACGCCGAAGAAAAGAGCAACATCTGTGATCGACTGTCCTGCTTCAATGCGCTCCCACATCACGCCAGCGCTCAGAATCTTCCTTTCGTCTTCTGGAAGTCATAGAAACACATATGTCTTGAAAAATTGTACGAAAGTTTTAAACACCTTCTATCAGCACCTACAATCAACTTCTATAACCCTTCATAAAGCTGGCTTCTTATAAGACTGTCTTGTTTGCATATTTCTTGACATGAAAGCGCGATTGGCTGTTACCTAACATATTTGCCTACTTCTGTCTACCTCTGCAGCGAATTGCATCCTCCTCAATACTGATTGGCTTCCGGAAATTAGCATTTTCCTCTCCGTGCTTAACTTTTGGAAGTGAGTGTATATAAAGAAGAAAGTCTGTTTATTTGTCCTCGAATAACTCAGTCACCACTATAGCTATCGTCACCAAACTTTCTACAATTCTTTTCAGGGTCCTGGAAAAGGTTGACGTGAACTCCCCCCTCCCCCTCAAAGAAAAAGCTAAAATGTTAATAGGTCATTCAATGTGTAAAAACTGAAACGTTTCCTTGAATGAATTGTGATTTCTTTTACATCGTGTCGGTGGTTAATATCAAGTTATACTTCCTTCACGTGAAAGGTTCATCAGCGCAGGATATAATTAATGTTTGGGTTATTATGCTTTGCAGGACGTTCTCCTTGAGCTTCTCTTTGAACTGTGGTTGTTGCAAAACCAACTATGACAACAAAGGACCATGTGAAATTCATTCATGACCAGTTACACCTTTTCATGGATTCTTGCATCCCCAAATCAACGTTTCCAGCAGAAGGACGCTTCTTGGTAGAAAGCCAATAATGTACTATAGTGGTATGAGGACTATATTGCAGAATTCCTCTTGAAATCCTGGCTTCTTAATTCACCGGATATTAAAACGATTGAGCACCCAGTGGATGTATTTTAGCGTAAACTCACAGTAGCTGAATCTGGCATACTTCCACGTAAACTACAGAATCTGAATACGTCTGTTTGCAATTCTGGCACAAAGTGCCACCGAACGTTTATGCAGGGCTTGTAGAATCCATGTGAAGAAGGATTTGGGTTCAAAAGTGAAGTAACACGTTATTAGGAGTGGATATTATGCTTTACCTGATCAACGTATTAATATAAATATGCTATTTTGTAATTAATCTGATATTAATATGCTTGTTTCATTTTTAATGATGTATTTAATTTATATTAATTAAAACACATATTATGAATACTTTGTGCATTTTTTGCTTTAAAAATAATTGAATTATGTTGTTCTTATCTTCCGGTTAAGATTTTTATACCTTTAGTTAACCTGCATGTTATAGTTGTAGAATTATCAACAATTTAAAGTTATTTAAATACGGCTAAGCCTAATTTGTTTACCATAGCAGCCATATTTGTTTACATGTGAAGCTTAGCAGAACAGTGGATTTCTTGTCAATCTAGAGGAACTAAGCTTCACAACAACAAAGATAAAGTCTTCTTTTATTATTGTGAATTAAATCCTAATCCATCTTAATCCATTCTTCAATTATCATTTAAGTTATTAAATTATCCCATTTATGGACTCAGCAAAGCGTCCACAACAAATTAAGTCAGTTTCTACGCCTTGAGTGGCTTTTTTGCCGAGTGAGATCAAAAGTAAACTTTCAGTTTTGTGCACCGAAAAATCTGCTTTCTTGCCTGGTGGCCGAATTAATTGTTTTTGAGTAGAAAATGTAATTTTAATTGTAAAGAAAAATTTTAATTGTCTTAACTGCATTTGTTTTTCTATATCTTCCAATTTTTAATATAGATATTTTGAGTTTTTATGAATTTTTGCCTTGTTGCGAAATGAGAAGTGAATTAATTGAATGAGAAATATATCTCTACTGAAATTCGAGGAAATAAGAATAAATGAAAGGGTGAAATATTTGTACAATTTAATATTCTGTACAAAGAAGTCATGTGGTGTACACATCAGATTTAAAAAAATAATAATGTAACATTAAATGCCTGAAAGAGACAAAGCTATGTCGGAAAAATAAGAATACAGGGGCAAATATGTTTTACAATGAGTAAAGGACTATCAAACTGGTGAGATATCGCCAAGCTGGCGATGGTTTGGGGGACTTACTTTTATCGCCAAATATAGCAGTTATTCGCCAAAAGTCTCCAATCTTGAAAACCATTTTGTGAAATTTTTGTCCCGTCCCTATATAACTCTAATTGGTACTGTTATTGAATAACTGTAATCGATGTCTATGTGTAAGTGTAACCGTATCCAGCACACATATGTAACTTCCAGTGACTTCGAGAAATGGAAGGTACTATAGATTTCTCGGTGGACGGGTGAAAACTATATAAGACGTTAGACAGCACCTGCTTTATGTTGTTAGTTCAGAGTGGAATTCGGAGCATAGAGATATCCGTGAGAGGTTCGCCCTTTAGATGCGCTTTGCATTGCGTTGTGTTTAACTTTCTTAATAGTTTGAAACGCAACTATTGATTGTGTTCTGTGATACTAAGAAGAGCTGTATGAGTAATTTTGTAGAAATTTCAGAATCGTAAAGTGTTTCTTTCTTTAAAATAAATTTTATCAAGATATTATCTGTTCTGTAGGCATTCAGTCCATTGCGAACTCGTACACAGGCAACAATATTAATGTTTGCGTTCTTTTATTTTCAGAGGTGTTCCAGACTGATGGCTACCTTCTTCCAGGAACGAAATGTAACTATGAAATATCTCCCGAGCAGACAAATAGAACTCGAGGAAAGTTTTATTCCCCTCAGTATCCCAGCAATTATCCAAGAGATATAACATGCCACTATAGGTTCACTGCCACGCCTAACAACAGAGTAAAGATAGTCTTTGAGCAGATTCGCCTACAGAAGGGGGATTTAAGGTAAGATAACGTTACACGAAACCTGAACTTCATTTTAATGTCTACATATTAGCATATTTTCCATTTATACATTAGCAAACTGCTATCTGCATTATAAACTAAAAATAGGAATAATTACAATACAGTATAATAAAACGTAACGTAAAAATTTAATATTAATTCTTTCTACCTCATTTTCCGTTTTGCAATATTCTCCTTCTTCGCATCTAATGCAACATGCGTCACATCTGGTATAGTTAAGAAGAAATTTAAATACTCGTATAAGCAAAATTAATTAGCAATTGTTCCGAATAGTTATCTGAAAAACCCAAGTTCAAATATACAGGATATTTCTTTGGGTTTCTAATCTATTGTTGCTTAGTTTTATGTCTCTTTGAAGGCCAAAACACTTGGCTTGTTTCAGACTTTTCAAGTTGTACTGGCTTACTAAAGCGGCACCACCATTATTGTCCTGTATAATAATTGCGTTGATAATTGGTAAGCATAATGCGACACTATCCGAGTGCTTTTTTGCGGAAGGATTGTGTTACTCTCCTTAGCAGTTACAATTGTTTTAACCAACTCATTAAATCTAAAAGTTTCTGTAATTTTCTTGGCTTTAAAATCCTTTGTGAATGGCTAAAACTCACCCTTTCGTAATACGTTTCACTTTCATATATATCTATTTCAACCAATTAAGAGCTTACGACATAAATGACTAACATTTCAGAACAACCAGGTTTTATTAATTTAGAAGCGAAAAAAATCAACTTTATATTGGCAAATGTTCACAGGACTAGTTTCGATGGTTTTCACCGAACCATCAGCCTCAGCTGCCAAAGTGAAAATGAACGAGATAAGATATAGTGACTAGATAAGAATGGCTGGACAGGAGTTAAGCTACTGGCGCCATCTATTGATGAAACAAAAAAATTCAAGCGTGATTTCCTTAAAGACCTGACTGTAAAGATGGATTGGAATTAGGGTCATCAACTAGAACAGAAAGATTTTTTTGAATGTGAAACTCCTCTAGTAAATCTGATTCACCAATGGAAGATGTTTTGTTGTTTGACCTCTATATTAATATTTGTTCGGCGTGTTATTTTACCTTAATTAACCAGCTTTTAGTTTATCACTGAAGGAAAGAATCACATCTTTTCTTGTTCTTGAAGAAAGTGGTAAATTGCACCTATCTTCTACGTGAACTCGGTATTTCATCATCATCTCCATTCGAAATATCTGAAATTTAAGCAAGATAGGGCAGGCAATAAATACTTTTCAAGAACCTTCAGTAGTTAGAGCTTTGGTTGGGGCAATATTTAGAATGCTACACCAAGGTACTGGCAGTCTTAAAACTTCATGGAACGTGATTTAGGGCTTTAGAATTTTTCTCATTTAGCGGGGAAGTGCTTCTGAAAGATTTTGTTAATTGTGTTCGTAATTTTTGCAGACATCTGAGCGGGCACTTTGTTCTCTAGTACTGCAGGTGTCTCTGTATCCTCTTTCATTAAATGCAATATTGTCTAGGATAGATTTTATAAGATACTCCGAAAAACATATGGTCTGCTGAATGTACTAATGTTGTATTGTTTGTTTATGTTCCTAAATAGTACACGTATTATCATAGAATTTTGTTTAGATTTAAGTGTGTACAATATACATAAATGACATTCAGTTGAAAAGCAAGTTACAAAGTGAGTAATAGTCATCTATCTAAGTGTCAGAACATGATAACATAAAAGTACTGCATTGTTAAATTTGAAGTAACCCTTTCGTTAGTCCAGTGAATGTTTAGATAAAAATGAAACTACAAAATTATCAGACCTTTTTTGAGTGGGTAGCAACTGTTGTACAGCGGAACTTATAATAAAAGACTGTAGTAAAACTTCAAGTTCTACTTCAAGTCCTTTGGAAGGTTGCCAATTCACGGTATTATGGTCACAAGAATCTTTCAACATAATTTCTTATAGGCATTTAAATTAATACCGTATGAATATCACTGTTTCTGGAAAATATAAACATTGCTTCAACTAGCAAATTGTAATATCCAGTTAGCACCAGGTAAATAAAATAATAAGGTTTAAATTTATAGAGAATATATTTGCACTATAAAAATACAATTTTTCATTTTTCTACCTCTTTGTTTTATACTGAGGCAAAATTTAACCGGCTAGTCACCGAAAATAAGACTTCTGCCGGTTTAACCAATATATCATGTTGTTACAAACACCTTTTTACATTGTAGGGTTCAACTCTTTAAATCTTAAGTTCTTACTTAGAACCCCACGAACACTTTACAAGCGAATAATCGCTTAAGTGTGAACAGAACAGGTGAGACTTGAGAAGGGTTTAAAACCCTTTATTATCCAGTATATTTACAATCAGTTCCGGCTTGGAACTTTACAATAAAGCCACCAGTCGGGCTTGAACTTAAATACTAATAATTTAAACTAAAACTCACTTAAATAAAGTTCTTAAATAAATATAGCCGAAGCTATCAGAATCTAACTAGTTGGCCCCTAAGTATTAATTGAATCGGTGAAGCCTAGCAAGGGCCTAGACATCGCCGAGCGTAGTAACAGCTAAGAGAGGTGTGGCCAGAAGGCAAACGCGCGCTAGTCAGAAAATCAGACTCTCTCTCTTGAAGTCGGTTAAGTCACGACTTAAATAGTACTCATTCTCATTTGCATTATCTGCTTTTCTGAATTCACATTATGGCAGGAAATTGTAAGTTCAAATTAGAATAAGATAGGAAAGATACAAAACTTAAAATAACTGTTAGAAAACGCATAATAAACCAGTCAGGACTGAGTGTTCGGTGCATATTCTTAGCGAACATATTCGTGAATTAAACTGAGTCCTGATCTTAAACAGGGAGCTGAATGCAGCCATGTTCTGTGGTAGAAGAACTGCACTTCAGAGGGATTTAAAATCCTCTTTTGTTAAATCACAATTATATACAGCCACTTCCCAACTCGGGAGGGATACAGAAAATAAAGACCGCACTTGGGTGTAAACTGAACAATCAGATAATTTAAACTAAAGCTAATTAGAAAATTAAGTAGTCGTTGCTCACAGAGCTATAAACGCGAGGTTGGCTTCTATGCTAAATGGTGCGTAGCAAGATTTAGCTCTTAGAATTACTTCAATAAGTAATAGCGTAACAGCGCTACAGCTTAGAATTTAAATACTAGCTGGTCAGACGAACGTTGAACAGAGTAACAGTAGTCTGATACTAAAAGCTCTCCCACACTGAAAGGTTTCTACCTTTCATTTAAATAGAACTTGGTTCCACTTCAAATTAGCATAAAGCTGAAACGCGCGCTTATTCTAACGGGAAGTTGAAATGAGAACAGATACAAAAAGGCAAATTAAAATAAAACTTTGTTAGTTTAACTAAAACCTTACAACATGCTTTATAGCTTCATACCACCAAGCTGGTTTTAAACGAGAAGAGAATAATTTTAAGCAGAAATTTTCTTTAACACATTGACTGCCAGTCACTTAGAGTTAGATTGATAGTTAATGCCCTCAAATGGAAGTAGATTTTACCCAGATGCCAACATATTTATTGTAAGAAATATGACTTAAAAATAGTAATAAAAGATAAATATGTGATACCTAAGTATTATTTAAGCTTTTCATTGAAGAATTTTATAATTACGCGCCAGCGCGTGATTGGCACTACATGTCAAATTTTTCGCCAAATGCCACATTACGCGCTGGAGCGGGACATGTAAAAAGTGAATCAAAATAAGAAAAATAAGTGACAGTAAGCATTATTTTTATATAAAACTGTATCACAACAATTATACATATTACAAATGAATTTATTTCAAGAAAATCACAATCGCATTATTACAAAGGATACATTTAGAATGTTATTTATGTATTATCTTTGCACAATCTAAGCAGTAACCAGGAGATCCTTCACAAAATTTGCAGACATATATTGTGTCTTTACGTTTCCCTTCGGAATAGCAACTTTTGCATTGCTTTCTTAGAATCTTTCCGGCTCTTTTTTCTTCCCGTGTACTCAGCAAATGTTCAGTTTCAGACTGATTACGCACAGGAGCACTAAGAACAGATGGCTCTTTCAGTAAACTTCGTATCACGGATAAGCGATAGTTATACAGCGATGTATTTCCATTGGAATACTTATTATAGATAAAGTGGGAATTGTGCATCATCATTTGCAAAATATGCAAGAATATTTTCGTGGGCCACCTAATTGTTTTTCTCTCACAAGGATAATAGGCAAGCATCTGATCTTGCTTATCAATACCTGCCATAAATTTATTATATTGAATTACAGGTAGAGGTTTCGATTTAATTTCACCTCTTTTGTTTGCCTTTTCCATCATATCATTCTTATATTCATTGGAAATGTAAGTGACGTCTCTCTTATCCTTCCACTTTGCAATCATCACACCATTAGCATACTTTGCTACAGTTTGCCCTTTCTTCAGTTTTTTTTCGTTTACCTCTTTTGGAAATGTCTTCCTGATTTTTTTTATTGTCCCACTGCAATGGGTTTTTCTGTCAGCGAGACATTTTGCAAGCTCATAACTGTTATAATAATTGTCCATAAATACACTATGCCCTACATCGAGCATTCCGTCAAGTAAATTCATGACGACATTTTGTGAATGACCCTTCCCACCACAATCATCCAACATACCTGTATACACCATAAATTTGAGAATCATACCATGAGAGGTTGTGACCATGTATAACTTGATACCATATTTATGGCGTTTATTCGGTATGTACTGTCTGAATACAAGCCGTCCACGCCACAATATCATTGATTCGTCTAAACTAAGCTCTCGTCCTGGATAGTATATTTGAGATACACGTGAGTTGAATGAATTTATCATATTTCTTATTTTATAGAGTCGGTCCTTTGGAGGTTCTGTATCGTCGTCGTCCAAATCCAAAATATCATGGCCATGAGTGGGAGGAACGAATTCCTCGTCACTGTCACTATTATAACTAAAATCACTCGGGTACTCGTCTGATAATTCAGCCAATAAATTTACTATTTCTTCATTTGTTAGAGCCTTATTATTTTGAATTTTTCTTCTTTTGGGACGCGAAGGCCCTGCACCATCATCTGAACAACTCATATCACAATAATTTTTTTAATAAAAAAATAAAATATTAATTTCGAAACCACAATTATTTATACGTACTTTCTAATCATTACTCCATGCCAATTCCAACAGAAAACCCTGCATGCAATGCCAACTGAACTGGAGAATGAATAACCAGTGAAGGATTTTCCCGCGCCAGCGCGTGACTGGCTACTGAGACATCACCCCACATCCCGCGCCAGCGCGTGACTGGCTACTGAGACATCACCCTACATCACGCGCTGGCGCGTGATTGGCAGTCAACGTGTTAATGAATCAAATAGTATGAATAAATATACTCGAGCAGTCATACCTGGCTGGAGCCGTTTTCTTTTCTCGTAGGGAAAAATCCATAACTGGGAACTAAGAATAGAATCTCATTATATATATATATATATACTGATAAACTGATATGATATATACTGGAAAACTGAGGGGTGGTGTGAAGAAGTCAATACTTTCATTCCGGCACGAGCTGGCTGGCTGCATGGGCGTTTAAGAGATTTTCCTTATGTGTAATGTGTGCACAAGCCAGGTTCCCTTAGAAAGCCCTCCATGAAGACTTCCCTACTTTCCTCCCATTAAGCAGATAGCCCTTGCGTGCTTTGTTGTAATTAAAATAAACCAAACCAAACCATATAAGAAGGTTATTTGTCTTTCAGATATGCAATAGATTATCTTATTTTTTGTTTGTTCAAACTTTTCTTGTTATCATTTATACAGTATACGACTACACCATGAAGTTATATTCCTGTAAAACTCAAGTTATTAAGTAGCCGCATTTCAGATTTGATACTTATGTCTTTTTTTCATGTAGTATGAATACGCGTATCACTGTACATCAATGGATAAATGCATTCAATGTAAATATACATTGAATGTTTCTATAATAATTTTATACACAGAAACATTCAATCTATTTCGTTGAATGTTTCTATGTATAAATTTATTTAAAAAATTCAGCTAAAGACTTATCTACATATATAATACAGACATTCATCATATAACGTAGATAAAAATGAAACAAAATTCAATCTTAAAATAGATCTTGAAGCAATAGAGTCGAACGAATTCACTATCGGATAAGAACATTCGAATAAAATGTATGCTTAATGCTGATTGCATTTCGTGGAAGCTTCCATCTGTTTTCAAAAGAAGTTAATTCTTCTTCATATTCGGTATACACTTTAAACCATATGTATGTAGATGCAAGCAATACAAAATTAAATATTTATCTTGCAGATAAATAAACATTTCGTTTCTATATATTAATTCTTGCGAAATGGCTGCCAATAAGAAATTGCAAAGCGCATGCCGAAGGAATGATTTTATCTGGAATTCTAAAGCTTAATCTCTATTCTTGAACTCTTTTCAGTTCTCTTCAAGGACGGTGTTTTTCTATACGATTTTATATTTATCCACAGAATACTATATTTAAGAGATAAGAAATACAGTATGAAGCAAGATATCAAAGTCTTGATATTATCTTTTAGCCTTTGTGCTTTGAAAGGGACTTAAGAATAAGGTTCTCGTACTGTGTCTCAAGAACCTCTGTACATACCAAAATAAATAAATAACGATAAATCAAATTGCAATTAAGTGTCAGAATTATTAAAATCCCAGTAATATGCTTATAACGTTTAAAATCCGAAAAATATGCTTATAACGTATGTATTAATAAGTATATAGAGTATGTCAGCAATGAGAAAATAAATGAAGTTAAATATAGGAGATTGTATAGAGAAGGGATATTCAGTTTACCTGACTAAAAAACTAGAATATACATACTGGTTATTATTAATTAAGATCTTATTAAGATTTTTCCTTAATTATTACTGGTTACTAATAATTAAGGCAAAATCACAAAAATTACGATTACTCAAAAAGTTACATCTAGAGTTTAATGAAACTGGACCACAGTATACGACATAAAGTATGGTATAAAATTACATGAAAAGAAATTGACGGGAAATTATGGTGTTATAGAAATTAGCATACGTATAAAATGAACGAATCTGTTACGTTAGTTTGGTGTAGGAAATATACCTTCAATATGGAGTAATCTCCGCTAGAGGGAATGCGTGATGTCACACGCGTGATGCACAGTGATGCGTGATGTCAATTATACGCTTTACTATTTCTGTAGGAAGTGAACCCATCTGTTTAAGATTGTAAGGTTTTAGTTTAAACTAACAACGTTTTATGCTAATTTTCACTTTCCTGTAAGTTCTTCTTTCAACTTCCCTTTAGAATGAGCGCGCGTTTCAGCTTTATGCTAATTAGAAGTGGAGCCAAATTTTGTATTTAAAAGGTTAACAAGGAACTTCTTGATGTGAGAGAGCTTTTAATCTCAGATCACTGCGGCTCTGTTCGACGTCCACCTGACTAGCTAGTATTTAAATTCTAAGCCTTAGCGCTGTTACGCTATTACTTATTGAAGACATCTAAGTGCGTTAGTATTAGCTAAATCATGCTACGCACCATTGATCGTTTAGCATAGAGGCCAACCTCGCGTTTATAGCTCTGAGAGCAACGAGTTCTTAATTTCTACTCAACGCTATTTTAAATTATTTGATTGTTCAGTTTAGACCTAAGTGCGGTCATTATTTTCTGTTATCCCTCCCAAGTTGGGAAATGGATGTAAATAGTGGTTAAATAAAAGGGACATTTTAAAACCCTCCTTGCGTGCAGTTATTCTCACACTTAATCACAGTTATTCTACCACAGAACATAGCTGCATTCAGCTTCCTGTTTTCAGATCAGGACTGTGATTCAGTTACGAATATGTTCCCCAAAAGTATGCATAGAACACTCAGTCCTGACAAGATCTGCTAAGTAATTGCAGGCAAAAGGCAAGCCAGGACCATTTTTTGACCTATTCATCTGCTATTTGTATTAATTTAAGTATCATTTAAAGTATTTTATCTCTCTTTTCGGTATGCTTTCGTGGTGTAACTGAAAGCCCACTCATGCTTATTCGGGAGGCCCGGAGTTCGAATCCCGGCAAGGGCATTACGGATTTCTTAAGTTTTCTGACATTGAAAAATTCTATTAACTCTACAGTGGTGCCCGAACTAAAAGGTGGCGGACTATAAATCGTCACCACATGGATTTGGCGATTGGGTCTCCTCATCCCCAGTCGCCCTTTAAAAGGGAGTATATCAGGTATTTTCTCCTTCTTTTCTGCATGCCTTTGTTGTGTAACTGGAAGCACACTCGACGCTTATTCGGGAGGTCCGAAGTTCGAATCCCGTTGAGGGCATTGTGGATTTCTTCAATTTCCTGCAAATTGTAGTAACGTTTATCTAATCTCTGAAATGTGAGAGCATTACCGCTGATCATCCTAAAGCAGCCTTTTTATTTCATCATCAATGCTGATTTCCTAAGGACTCTTCAAGGAGTCCAAGGAACTTGTTTAGATGATCCTCTTTCAGCTCAGCAGGGATTTCAACAATTTTGTGCCAATCAAAAACCAAGAAATTGCTTTGATATCGAGTGTGGTCTAACATTTTGAAAACGCAGGTATTTGTGATTGGCGATATTCACAGAAGGATCCTTTTCTTGCGCAGTTTGGGGACAGATTGCATTCATTATACAGAATTTCTAGAAGAGTTTCTGGAATGATAGTTATCAGGTTGTGATAAGATAGTTTAAGCATATTAAGTAATCTTTCTTTGCTGAATTTTTGTATAGATTATGTATATGTTGGAATAAGTGTGTAAATGTAACAGGGAAGTATATTGAAAAGTTAATGCAGTTTCTGCTCACTAAAATTTGTTATTTTATTTTATAAACTCAAAAGTTCCAGCTTGACTTGAACACATCTCGTATCCATGTATCCTTACCTATGTCGGTCTATGTTTTATAAACCTCGTTTTACAATCATTTTTTCACATCAGTCAATGAATGATTTTTTACTTCCGCTTTGTATACATAAATTCATAACAATGGAGATGAAGAAAGAAAAAACATCCTTAAGTGTTGCTAAAACATGCCTCTTTATAAGCGATTTGGAAGATAAAAGACAAAGGTCAAGTTGAATCTGTTGTTAAGTAGTAAATTATGGATATACTTACGAAAAATGAAATGTGAAAGCAATGAGCAACGAAATAAAATGCATACGAATAATACAAAACTTGCAGTAAGGAAATGGAGAACAAGTGTGTTAAAAATGTAATTTAAAATGAAAGGAACACTATTTCAAATGTTCAACGAGACAATTATAAACCTAATCAGAATCAAAATTAATAGAATATTAGCCAATAAAGATAGACTTTTTTTTAATTTTATCGCTTAGACATTGTGATCAATGTTGAAGACGAGAATATTATGATAGAATGGGGAAAAGAAGGAAATAAAAGAGAACGAATACAAAGAATCAACTATTTACCACACAAGAACTACTTATTACTTCTCGAGTTATTTTGAGTTCTGTTCTTATTCACTGCAGACACACTAACGGCCGAGCGGTGATGCCGCTGGACCGCTGGTAGTTCGGTACAAGGTTCGAATCTCGGAGGAAGAGTAGGCTGCATGGGCATTTTCTCGGTTTTCCGATGCCTAACGGGTAAAAGAGCCAGCTTCCCTTGGAAGTTTCTCCACCAAGATATCCCTCATCATAGGCAGATAGCCCTCATGTGTTTTGCCATTATAGAGTCTCGTTTTCGTCGGTAACATAAATTAACCACACCTAGAAGACTGCGTGAAAAAATTATCTTCAAGTATGATGAATCCAAAGAAGAGTGTAAAGAACACTTTATTCACTGAATATATGTTTACAGGTGACCCGACTTGGGCGTGCGCAAAAGCCAACACTTCTCCTTTAACTAAAACAGGTAACTATGAATTTAAAATTAAATGTAGTAAGTTAAGCCTAACGGCTCACAGCATAATTTAACGCGCAGGAAGGCTCTGATTCGTAAACGTCGGCGTAATCATGCCTAATGGCTAGAGGTACCCAACGCCATAGAAATCTAATTGCTAGTAATTGAAGATAGCAGTGTGGTCTTTCAGCAAGCATAACACGCTCTAAAATCACCGTCCGAAACTTTCCTTTAAATGCTACTTCTTTCTATCTTATTTGAATACACGCACACTAGCTTGTTAATATTCTGGCAAGAAAGCATAGGTAAAAATCAGAGGAAAGTTGCTTTAAAGTAAAAATTAACTATTAGGTAAATTAAATGAATCTTCAAGCCATAATTAAATAAATTAATCGATCAATAAATCTTACCCTTTGCAATAAAATAAGTGATGAATAAAATAAGTTTCTCCTGATGAGGAGGGACCTGTAGTTGCCCTCGAAATCGATTGAGTGTTTTTAGTAAATGTACGCCAAATACAAGGTTGTTTCAGCGAATTTGATTGTCACATTGGCGTGTTTCTCTTCTATTCTAATAAAATAAGTATCGAAATGAAACCATTCTGAAATGACTTAAATGAAAACATTATTTGACGTAATTTCAATGAAACAATAATGAAAATGGTCGAAATATTGAACCAGAATGCAACAAAGATATCACGTATGAATATTTATTTTCTAAAATCGCACCGATCGACTAGGTAGATGTAGATTTGTTTCAACACGTTTCTAAGTAAAAACGAATAGTATGCGCCAAATGCAGTAAAAGAAGGCTAATGAATAGCATGCTTATATATCACATTTATGTGCTTATATATCACATTTATGTGCTTATGTATCACATTTAACAGGTCATACATATGCTACTATGTACATTTGTTTGGTACCTATATTAATACTTGAAGATACCAATTAAGCAAATGCGTTTCAATCTGCAGAACATTAATATGCAAAGCGTAACTGGTTCCACATATTTGATTGATAATTCTTGACAATCATTCCACGCATTAGTGAAAGATGAGAATTTCAGCACAGGACCTATCACAACCGATTTTGAGCTGCAATTTTCAAACATACTGTATGCGGTTATTATATTTACTCATCGCATAGGGGAAAATAAATCTCCTGTTTCTGCAAGCGTTAAGCTCCACAGCTTTGCAAATTATATCCTTGTAATAAAATGTCACTTTTACAAAATGTTATTTCTATTTCATAGATTTTTAGACAGTTGTATCAGGAAGTGGTGTTTGTTTTACAAGTTTAAATTCTGGTTACATTTTACAGAGTACTTTCTCTGAATTTTCGAAGCACACTTGAGGGAAATTATATATTTTTAAAACGAATTAGGGGACATTTAATTAATATCTAAAGTGTATTGGTTTTTAAATGCTCTATCTGATAACCGTTTTATGCTGGACTATATATCTGCCTCGTGATTTCCATGATAGAAGGGTTTCCATTGAAAATTTTCAACGATATTGATTTCCATTTCTCTTCCACTAATTTCAGAGTCCGTCAGTTATGGTGGACTAGAATTTACAGAAAGCACTCTTCAAAAGATGAAATCAAAATAGTCCATAAGTGAAATGTCAGGGAAATTCCAGGAATCCATTGACAATGTATAGGAGCGTTGCTATTTATATTTCAGGCCTAATAATGGAAAAACAAATGTTTACAACCGAAGTTGGTATTCTTTATGAAAATCAATACACTTTTCCATGCGTTTGGACCAATTCTCGAAGAACTCTTCCACTCCAATTGAGGTAACTGCAAAACATGCGTTTTGAATACATCAACAGCTTCTTCAGGTGTAGCAAATCACTGACCGCGTAATTTATTTTTGATATGCGGGAATAAAAAAAGTCATTTTGGACCGAATCAGGGCTGTACGGCGGATGACCCATCAGTTCTATGTTTTGGCCCGTCAAAAATTCCTTGGTTTGGGCCGATGTGTGTGAGAGCTCGTATTGTCACGATGAAGAAAGATTTGCCTTTCTTCTGCTTTTTTTGAAATTCTCCGACGGCTTCTAGCAAATTAATTGCCGCGTACCATTCGGAATTGGCAGTCTTGCCTATCATACTAGGGCCCAAAGATGCCTTAATCTCACGGTATGTCACATGCCGATCTTGCTTCATCAGTTCACGCACAGCGTCTATATTTTCTGGCACAACAACCGATTTTGGTTGAACTTCACGGAATTGGTCATGGAGCGAATATCGACCATGATTGAATTCGTTATATCAGTTTTTTTACAGTGCTGTAGGGTGGTGCTTTATATAAGGTTCCTGTATAAAGATTTAAGTTCATCGAAGCACGCTTGTCCACGTCGAATATTACGAAAATATTCACGAGTATATTCAATTTTTTGCCGGAAATGAATTTTTCAATTTACCGTAAGCACCACAAATCACGCTAAAATGGCAAAACGTTCTGAAGATGTTATGGTTAAAAGTATTAAACTTTCGATTGGAACAGTCTGCGGTTGCCTAGGAACATTTACTGTTGCCAAGGCCAGAAATATTTATAGCAACCTTCGTATATGCAGAACCGGTATTCCTTTTTTTTTTCAAAGGACGCAGTAGTGCTTTTCGAAGAAAGACTTATTGCTATGTCTAGCTGAAGTTTCACTCTTTAAAAGTTATTATGATAAAGAAATGTAATCTCTTTTGTAAGTATCAGACGCGAAACTTTCTCTTGGTGGCACGTTGAGGTGATTTGAAAAAGATTTTTCCCACTATTCTACAATTTATTTTTATTTTCTTTAAATTCACTGTAAGATGATCCTGCAGCAATCATAACTCCCTTACTGAAGCATTATTTGCATTGACGGAGCCAGACTTCTACATTTTTATCTCCAGGTTTTCCATAATAAATGGCCTTGCGTAGATGGTTAGAAATAGCAGTATAGTGGATGATAGGATGGAATTTCGGAAGAAGCACCATCAGATTTGTAAATAAACGTCACTTAATTTCTGCATGATGAATTTCTTTGCACATTACCTTTTAAATTAGTAGAATACTAGGGATACTAAACGCGCCTCACAATTTCTATATGCGCAGTTAGAAAGAAGGCTAAGCGATATACGTGGTTTACTCAAGCAGCAGACAGGCGAGAAAAAGAAATGCGTACTAACAGCGGTCATATTTATAGCTGGAAAGGCTTCGTGTTAAACCAGAACATCTAGTGGGATAAAGATTTCGCAGTGCAGCGAAAGAACGACATAAAATACTGTGGTGCGGACAGACACAAAATGGTGCAAAGCGTATTTTTGAAATGGCGTTGTGTTTAGTTAAAATTTACGAATTTAATGGTCTATTAATTGATTCCAGTTAAGTTTAATAGTTTTGTTTCATAGATTATATTTTACATATATATATTATCAAGCACTAGATTATAAATTCTTCTTTGAAATCTAGGTAAGTACATATCTAATGACAAAGCATAAGGTCATGCAAACAGTTTACGCTTTAAAGGTGTGGAATGCGACTTTACACCGAAATCATGCAAACCATATTGTAGGGTCCAGTTGCTAAACTTCAGTGTGACTGCTAAAATAAGTGCAGGAACCAGACAGGAAAAGCATTAAAACAACCCTTTATTAGATTCTTTAAAATTCACAATGCGTCGACGTAATGCTAACAAACTACGCCTCGCTTAGGCGGTAACTCAACTAACAAGAACTAAACTTAAAATGCAGAGATATTAACAAAAAAGTAGAATTTTCAACAGGGCTCAGATAATCTTGTTACATAAAACCGCGTCTAAGCCTAGCGGCAACAGGATAATAGCAGGTACGCCACTCTAACCAGCAATAAGTACAGAATCAGCAGCTCACGCTATAGAGGTACAGTACTTTCCCTATTTCTTTGACTTTCCCTTCTAGAGCTCAGTATTTAAACCTTTCTCCTACTGGTAGAAATTGCATTCCTTCACTCGCGCTACCAAATTTACATATTCTGGCATTAGCAATTACGGGAATGAAGGTTTATAGGAAAGAAAGCATAAACTTTGGTTAACCAAAATAAATATAAATTCCTACAATATAATTTAAACCATGTTATTGGTAACCAAAAAAAGGGAGGGACAGTAACTGAAATTGAGTACACATTGAAATTTCTGGAAAAGAAAATGAAAGAATGAGCACAATGTTGTCTCTAACCAAAAATGATTAATTAAAATCCTAGTGTTATGATGTTTCAATGTAATAACTAAAATGAGTAAAACAGCAAAAGGTCTTAGAGAAAAAAATTCCGAAAAGGACTTTTGTATAAAGCACGGGTTTTCATCTAGAAGGAATCTCCCGCCCGAATTTCATAGTTTCAGGAGAGAATTGCGCTCAGACTTTTATTTACCTGTCAAGTATTAAGTTTTAGTACTTGAGCAAAAAATTACTTTTATTTCGGCTCCTATCTCAGAGCATAAAGCAAAGCCACAAATTGGGCTTGAACTAAAATTAATAAGAATTAAAGCTTAACTAATGCTTAACTAAAAAGAAATAGCCGAAGCTATCAGGATTCTAAGTAGTTGACCCCTAAGTCTCAGTTGAGTAGGCGAAGCTATCAAGGGCCTGAAGTACGGCCGAGCGTAGTAATAGCTTAGAAAGAGACGTAGTCCAGTGGCAAACGCGCGTTAGTCAGAAACTCTGGCTCTCTAACGAAGTCAGTGAAACATTTACTTAACTTACTACGCATACTCATTTGCATTAAACATGTTTCTGAAAATACATTCTGGTAGGAAATTGTAAGCTGAAATTAGGAGAGACAGGAAAGTGTAACAAATTTAAAGTAACTGTTATAGACTTAGGATAAACCTTACAGCATATCAGCTCCAAATCTATATTCTTCCTTGCTTAATTTATAAAATGCAATACAAATAATTTAAATTTAAATAAATGCATATGCATTTTTCCAGTTTGGAAAAGAAGTGGTGGATATTATCATTTAACAATGGTGAAAGTAGTGCTGTTGCAAGATTGAGAATCGCTGATATAAAACCACTGGTAGTTTTAATCAAAGCCGGGGACGTCAAAAGTTAACATATATATTTTAATTTGCATCCAAACAATTATTTGTATTGCAATATTGTATATATTGTTGTTATATTTATATATTAATTAATATATATGTTAATAATATATATGTTAATTAATATATTGTTGTTATATTTCTTATGTTTTGTCATTGAATGATAAACAGAAAAAATAATCCTGCATTATGAACGTATTTTCATGCTTTTGCTTCCTTTATAGCTTTCGTTTAAAAGATAGCTATAGTTACAATCTAGTCGTTCCAATCTGTAGTAGATAATTTTTCATTTTTTTTCCCTTTATAGTTGCCTGAATAGTCCAGATGTTATTCTGGTTTATGATGGGTCCAATAAAAGCGCCCCAATCATCGGCCATCTCTGCAATACCAACACCTTCGTTGAACTCGTTTCCACGGGCAGCAATCTCTTCGTTGAATTTCATAGCAGAAGTCATTTCCCTGGTCAAGGATTCAAAGCCTCCTACTTTTTCGACAGCGGGCCACAGCCTCCCCGCATCAACGACATCGATGTGCCTTACATGGGTAAAGTATACAGTTTAGATGTCTTGCATTCTGAGTTCCTATTTTATACGTATTATACGTAAGGTATCTTTTATACCTAAGCTCTCAATTATGTGTAAACCTTAATTCAGGAGTACGAAAGAATTTCAGTTATCCGATAGGCAACACTGTGTTCCGATAACTAGTTCAATAACTTGTCTAGTCGGATAACTAGTATAACTAGTCACTGAATGTTAGGACAAGTAGTGTTATCAAAGACCGGTTATTAAAATAGAGGCGTTGCCTGAAAACATTTGCAGCAAACTTTGCACAGTGAAAAGGACACAAATGCAAAAAGTATTTTATTAGCGCGAAACAGAGAAATTTTTATTTTAGCGGGAAACAGAGAAAGGTAATTTTGACACGCTCAAATCAGTGTGTAATTTTTTTATTAAAATAGCAACAGTATTTCCTTGGGAAATAAAGCTTCGTTTATTACTATGTGTAGTGATATGTATAAAAATTGTGCAAAGAAGAACATAGTTCCGGTGGAAATTACAAGAAATGGGAACTGTGATTCAGATATGTTGTTGTTGTTGTTGTTGTTGCTTATCTCCATGTCTAGGAATTTACTAGACGAGGTCCATGAGTCCATTCACCTTCAGAAAATCGAAAACAAGCACAGGAGATTTGTAAAGGTCCTCAAGAGACAATTCCAGGCACTCAAGTTTATGTGTCGGTGAAGCCGGTGCATTTTGACATTTAGAACAAATTGGGTGCATCTTGTAACCTCTCTCGAAAGTGAGTCATTTCAGGTGTCCACTGAAGAATCGGGAAAGTGTTGTCTGAACACATCTATCGCAGTCAATAGCAAGGGATCTTCCAGGACAATCAGCTTGATACCAGGGATGATTCGGCGGAACGAGCCAAATTTGCCTGTCTGCATGTCTTCTAATGGAGTACAGTTCAAGATATGTCAGTGAATTGGTAACTGGTAATTGTTCTTCAGAACCCTCCTTCGCCAGAATGTGTGCCAATTCATTCCCCCAAATGTCAACATGGGAAGGAATCCACTGAAGGTGTACCTCACAGAGTGATGAGACCTTCTTAAGTTTGCTAAGAATTGCACTTCCGGCCCTATCACCAACTCTTCGCCAGTTTGAAAGATATTGGATGGCGCTACGACTGTCAGTCAAAAACCATACTGCCTTAAGATCTGTAAAGGATACTGTTAGCTGAAATCATTTGCCCAAATTACATTAATAAAATTTGGAATCATTCTCAGAAGGTAATTATCTCCAGAGGTTAGATTAAATTGATTGATTAAAGTCAAGCAGCTCGAAAGCAGTCTGCCTAAAAGGAGAGAGCACTCCTGGAGGACTTTTTAAGGAACACTGGCTTGCGCACCGGAAAGTCTGCCTTTTTGCCCGCTGGCCGAATTGCTTGCTTTTACCTAGAAACTGTAATTTTAAATGTAAAATTTGTTCTTTAAATTGTTTAATCTGTATTTATATTTCATATTTTTAAATTTTTAGTAACGATATTTTGAGGTTTTATGTATTTTTACCTTGTCGCGAGGTGAGAACTGAACTAATTAAAAGAGAAATATATCTCTCATGAAATTGGAGGAAATAAGTTTAAAGAAAATGCAGAAAAAATTGCTTATGGTTTAATATTCGATAAAGGAAGTCATGTGGTGTACACATCAGATTTTTTGTTCCATAAGAAGAATTTTTTGAATAAATTAGGTAAAGATGGATTTTTTTTAAATGAGCACTTTTTTGGTACTCCGGTTTATACTATTTGATTGTAAGGTATTTCTCCTTCCTTCTTAGCATGGCTTCGTGGTGTAGTGTTCAGAACGCTCGGCGCGTATTCGACAGGTTCGTGGTTCGGGTCCCGGCGAGGGCATTGCTCATTTTTCATCTGTCCTGTTTTCCAAAAGAAATACCTAATATCTCTATATAGTATTGTAGAGACATTAGGTTATTTCGAAGCACAAGACATGAAAAATAAGCAACGCCTTCGCCGGGAATCGAACCGCGGACCTCTGAAATACCGGCTCAGTGTGCTGACCATTACACCACGAAAGCACGCTAAGAATGTGGCAGATATACCTTATATACTCCCCTTTTTAAAGGGCGACTAGGGTTTTAGGGGACCTAGTCGCCAAATCCTGGGTGTGGAGAGTCATCATCCACAACCCTTTTAGTTCGGGCGCCAGTGTAGAGACATTAGGTTATTTCGTAGCAAGAGACATGAAAAATTAGCAGCGCCTTCGCCGGGAATCGAACCACGGACCTCTGAAATACCGGCTCATTGTGCTGACCATTACACAACAAAGGCATGCGAAGAAAGAGGGAGAAATACCTTATAGTATTTGTTATTATAGTATATTTCAGATAGTTAACAGTTTCTTCTTCGTTACAGTTATTGTCGAGTAAATGTCTTCTGTTCAGAAATAACTACAAAATAATAAAACTATAAAGTCGTCTTTTCTTAACTTTACAGCTT
This sequence comes from Stegodyphus mimosarum, assembly GCA_000611955.2. Classification (NCBI taxonomy): domain Eukaryota; kingdom Metazoa; phylum Arthropoda; class Arachnida; order Araneae; family Eresidae; genus Stegodyphus; species Stegodyphus mimosarum. The sequence continues at coordinate 203,171 of KK119887.1, forward strand.
CTGATTTTGGTTGAAAATAGAATCTGTGACTATTTGTCTTCGTCAACCTATTTCCAGCGTAAAGTATTTAAATCATTTCTAGATGATAGAATAGGCACCTACGTAGTGTTTCGAACTTCTCGAATACTTTGGATAATTAAACAACATGCGTTAATAGGTAAAATGTATTAAAGGTAATGGATAATTAATCACTGAAATAAGCGGGATCATTAAAAGTGCACTATATTAATTTGCTGGGCGTGGCTGCTTTCTCTATTGAATAATTAGTCAAAGTAATAGTTGTTTTCCATTATAAACTTTATACGTTTAATTTCCTCAATTTATAATCAATTTATTAACTGCCTAGGTTCCTCGCGTAATAATGAATTTTGTATTTTAAAATTAATAGGTATTAATTATTTTAAAGACCAGCAAGCGTTATTAAAGTTTACAGAAATTGCGTTTCTTATTTTACTAATCGCTAAATTACTAATTTAGTTTAATCGTTTAATCGCTAAATTACTAATTTAGTTTAATCGTTTAATCGCTAAATTACTAATATCAGATTTGGCAACAACGAAAGGTATGTAACACAATGTGAGTTAGAATCCAAAGCAGAAATTGCAGTTTTTTTTTAAACTGACGCTTTTCATTTTGAAATTAACTAAGCAAAACTGGTAACAACAGTTTTGTATTATTTAAATACAATTTAATTACTATTTCTACTTCTGCTTCTACCGGGAAAGAAGATAAGATTAAATTTAAAACATTGTGGAACGACTATAATTAAACAATGGACTACTGAATTTGCGTAACTTTGTTGAGCTTCAGACTGTGCACAGGAGGAAATGGTTATACTGTTTTATGTTAATTAACCAATTCTTATGATCTGAACCTTTACTACTTCTTTACATACAGAATGCGAATTAGTTGTTTTCGTAGTTATGCTGAAGATCTGAATGTTTAGAATTAGAGCTTCTGGCAGCTTCGTCTTACTGTTACTTACTGTCGCCAGCTGTCCTTGAGTTTATTTCCGGTTTTAGCATGTTACTAGCCGACGTTAATCTTAGCAAAAGAAATACAAGAGAATGCAGAAGTCTTCCTCTGTGATATTCGTACAAGTACACAACATCGCGCAATATAATCAGTATTTATTCTCCAAACTATTAAAAACGTTAGAATACAACGCAGTGCAAAGAAGTTAACCCGCTGTCACCGCGAATTCGCTACAATAAACAACAACAGCTTACTAAGCAACAACAACTGAGGTGTCCTTCTATGTCATTTTAAAGTTTTTTAATCGGTCGCGAGAAAGTTCTGGCAATTTCTGTTTTCTCGAGATTTCTGGAAAGCAAAAGAGGAGAATTACGGTTACAGCTAACACAGTAGTCAATTGCATTTATTCAATTTAAATTTAAATTACGAAATATGTCTTGTGCTGCATTGCACAGGGATATAAAACAATTTTAATTATAATTCTACTAAAAATAGCTATGTAAATGCAAAATCCGTAACATTATATTAACCCAGCTTAAGTAGATTAGTCTCCGACTGCGTTACCTACGTTTGACTGTGACGTTATCGTTTGCTAATTTAGATACCTGCAAGTAGTGAAAGTTAGTCTGTAGCCCAAGCAGCGATTTATGCTCATTTAAGAGTTAAATAAAGGGGTTACTTATTCATTTTCTCAAAATATTCATTTCATTCTAAAAAAAAAGTGAAGCGTTACCGAGTAGTAAAGCATTTTGATCACTAAAAGGGACTATACTGAGCTGCAAAACCTTGTGGGGTTTTACTTATTTAATTCTAATTTTCTATCTTAGAACCTCTCGGACACTAACAAGCGAATAATCACTTAAGTGTATGAATAAAGACGTAAGACTTAAGAAGAGTGAATTACCCTTTATTTCTCAGAATATTTACAGTCAGCTCCTAACTTGGAGTATACACAAAGCCTCCACTTGGGCTTGAACTTAAATAATAATGAATTTAAACTAAACTAAGCTTAACGAAAGCTATATATATATATATATATACACACACACATAAGTTTTTTTTTTTGATTAGGTATCTATACATATATAAACCAACCTATCAGATATCGGATTTGCAGTTCCAAAAATTAGTTTTCTTGTCTAAATGTTAACAAATCTTATTAGGTAGCATACAGTATTTTGCTATTTTTAATTATTTAAACCTTTAATACACAAAGCCTCCGCTTAGGCTTGAACTTAAATAATTATGAAACTAAACTAAACTAAGCTTAATTGAAACTATCTGAAAGGTATAGCCGAAGCTATCAGAATTCTAAGTGGTTGTCCCCCAAATATTAATTAAATCGGAAGCCAAGCAAGGCCTAAAGTATGGCCGAGAGTGGTAGCTCAGAGAGGACGTAGCGAAAAGGCAAACGTGCTAGTCAGGAAAATCAGACTCTCTCTCTAGAACTCGGTGAAGCATAGACTTAAATAGTACTCTTACTCATTTGCATTCATAAAAATTCTAAAATTACATTCTGCAGGAAATTATAAGCTGAAATTTGAATAAATACGAAAGGATAGTAACTTAAAATAAATGTTAATAAACTTAGGATAAACCTTACAAGCTTTTCAGATAAAAAATTAAGCATAGACATATTATACACATATTCCAGTGGAAACAGATCTTCTGAGTTTTGTTTCCTTAGAAAATCATTTGTATTGCGTTCTATAGGGTGTCCCTGTCGAATGGGACGCTGGGAAAAATGGGATAAAAGTCTTACAACAAGAGGAAATGAAACCACATTTTTACATGACATATCTTTATGTTTGAGAAATGAAAGTGAACTAGAAGAGCTGCTGGAAGTTATCTCTCCCCCACCACTTATATACACAGTTCACCATGCGGCTTCATGTTCACGTATGTTGCTGTCAGTGCGTCACCGCTTGGATTTCACGGTGGATGTTCTGATGTAGCTCGTCGATGCTGCGTGGTTCGTGCTTGTACGTATTACCGTACCCCATAGAAAAAGGTCAAGTCTGAAATAATGACTCCACCACAGTCATACTCGCTACAGAGGAATGGCACGTGGCCCCATCTTGCTGGTACCAGCCAAGCGTCAGCTTCTCATCATTCAACTGGTGCATAAATTCATGAAACAGTGTCTGATATACTTCAATGGCGACTGCAGTCTCAAGCAATTGGCCCGATGATGTGCTGCTGTGATAATGGATAATGAAGAGAACATGGCCATCTTCTATAAATGAAGGAGTTCCTCGACGACTGAATGCTCGTTGTCACTACTCCATAAACGAGTGTTTTGTTAGTTTACGTTTTCTGACAAGTGGAGCCACGATTCATCAATGTACCACATGTACTCTGGCAATAACATAGAAGAAAATGCAACGTCGTGTTGAACTGTGGGTACAAGCGGGGGGAAAGTCACTTCCAGCACCTCTTGTAAAGCAGCTTTCATTTCTCAAGCATAAAGGCATGTCATGTAAAACTTTGGTTTAATTTCCTCTTGTTATCAAATTTTTCATGATATCTTGCACCGGGCCCCTTTTTGAGTAGTAGAACCTATACTTCTCATCTTCCATCTTAAAAAGGCATTCCAGCTTCGAAGCAAATTCTATGAGGGTATTTCTTCGAAGAAGCAAACACAAATATGTCAGTAATAAAAAAAATCGTGGAAATAAATGCACTGTTGCTTTAAATAAACCTCCAAAATTATCCCAGTGTGGTTGTCAGTAAATTTTAGCGTTTGGTAAACGTAAATTCATTTCTTTGTTAAGATAATTCTACTTTTTCAATATTTTGTGCCATATGTCCATTGTTACAAAATGTCCAACCTCGGTCCAATCGTTGAGATTATCGAGTGCATCGCGAGTTGTAACGTGGAGAGTAACATGAGTAACTTGAGTTCCGAAAACGACCGAACCGAGTCGGAAGCTGTAGTCTAGTGCCTTGCCGTGAAGCTGTTTTCATCGTTATAGCCTGAAGGCTGTGTTGCTGATTGTGTCAGCGTGTTTGTCGTAGTTTTTCGGCGACTGTAAACATGATTTTGAAACTGTCCTCTGTAATACTGACTAAATTTATTGGTTTTTGATTCTTCATCAAGTGTTGTCGTCAATCACTGGAAATCCATGAACCCGCGAGAACGTAACAATATAATGTGTATCTTTATCATTTCTATCAGGCCGCCCAGACGGTATAGTGGTTAGGGAAGCCCGTTACGATACCAAAGGGCTTGGGTTCGAATCCCGGAGAAGGCATGGCTGTAACTGTCCGTCCCTTCATAGGAGGCAAAGGTGGTCCACCTATTAGGTGCCTCCATAACAAAGTGACCACCACTTCTGGCCTTAGAAGGCCACCAAGCTGAAGTCGGCTGAGGGCCCGCCATTGGAACAAAAAAAATCATTTCTATCAGTTTATATGCGAATAAACACTCATGAGCTTGAAGGTGAGTTCTTAGAATTAAAAGTCATTTCTGATTTTGCTGATTAATATTCAGCTTGCAATAATTTTATTATGATTCCGATTTTCGTCTTGAAGCCTCGATTATGTGAAACAACATAATTTTCGACTTTCTCAGCTCTTCAACGCCAAATTTAACACTAAACCTTTCTCTTTGACTTTTCTTATCTATCAAGTTTTGAACCAATATTGTCAGTTGAGAGGTGAACAATAGTGTTCCTCACTAAAAAAGCATTTTGTATATTTTCAAGTATTGACCTTCATGCCTTTCTTGTTCAAGATGTCTCTCTTTGAATGTTACAAAATTCTGTTCAAATACTCTGTTACAAATACTGTTCTTCGTAATATTAAAAATTATTATTGAATACAAATTTGAGGCAATTTCTTTCTTTCTTTTCCATCTAAAATGGTGATAGTGTAGCTGAAAAAACAACCAACATATTTTCTTAATTGTAAAACGTTTGTTTGTCAGTGTAGAATTAGAAATCAAATTAAAATATCAATAAGAAATTTGGAATTCTTCTTCCAAGGTCTTTTCGATACTCAATTAAAAATTTAGCATAAAAAATAAGCATTACAACTTTCTGATATTAACTAATATTACTAAAATAATTTTCGACTTTTATTAAATATATGTATTTCCTTAAAATTTTATCTAGTAGACAGATTTAAAAGTACTCTACCAAAAGCTCTTTTCATGATAAATTGCACGAAAGCTGTCGAATAAATTTACTCAATTTAAATATTTTAAGCTTCAGTATATAATCAGCTTTACAAATTGCCTAAAATCGGAAATTATTTTAATTTCAGAATCTATCCGAAGGACTACAGACTACCTCACCACTACGTTAGAGCCAGGTAAGTGAAATTCTTGCAAACGATCTTTATTTTTAATCGTCTGTTCTTCATAGCAGCATATTAAATATGTAATTACTGCTATATACATTTGCATAGTAAATATGAGTATAAAACTAATGCGTCTGACTCAGAAATGTTTGAGACAAGATGCATAATTCAAGTAAGTAAAGTTTTGAATAAAATCACATGCATTAAAACTGCTTTGAAATTTTATTCTAAAAATGCGCCATTTATATATATAAAAGAACTATTTTTAGCAGTTATTATATATGATATATGACGTTCTTTGTTTCAGGATATTCATGATAATGTGAATGTAGTTTTTCAAAGACTTTTGCAAAGTTTATCTAAGTAATTTTGTCGTTTTGTGAGCTCATGAATTATTCGGGAAACTTTGTTATAAAATATTTGAATAAAAAAAAGTCGCTATTATTTTTTAAATGAAATAAAAATATTGGGTTCTTTGAGAATTGTATATTTTCAGATTAAAATTTTTATGCCTCTTCATACTCTTTTAGACTTTTGAATTCTGAAGTTGTTATCAATTATTAATTCAAATCAAAATCTTTCAGCTAATACTTTTTGAACTTTGCTACACTTTCATGTTTTTTGCTGTACGTGCAAGTATTTGGAATGCTAAATTTGTAGATAATTCATAGAATGAACATTGAAATAGTAGCTGGTAAAAAAATCGTTCGAATTGAATTTGAATTCCTGCCTGGAATTAGAATCATTCTTGTTAATTTTAATATTTGCGAAAAAAACCAAATATGAAACTTAATGTATGTATTTTTAATACCAGAGCAAACTCAAGTACGACTGAATAGAATTCATCGTTTCATAAGATAATCGTCTTCATTTATATACACGTATGCAAGAGAAATTCTTTCTGTAAAGGCTGGTCAATTTAAAAAAAGGTTCTCTAACAACTTTATCTTCGTGACAATATTTTTTGTCTCCTTATTTTCAATACAAAAATTTATATGACTGTTAACTATTACCCTTGGATAAATATCTAAGTAATCAATCATAAGCGGATGTTGTTAAATGGTTTATTTTTCTAAACATTGGAAGACATATTTTCAGGAAGACTGCATCCTGTTACCTCTACAGACAGGCCTGTAAGAAGGTACACTGCGCGAAAAAAATTTCTCGTTATACAGAGCTGATTGACAAAATCAAACTGCGTTTTTAATGTCTCGAAAGCGCGGCTTAGGATATATATTAAATTTACACATAGCATTGTTCTAACACACGCATTTTAACACAAAATCGGACATTTTCTGAAAAGATAGGCCAATCGTTTTCCATATTTCGATTCTACGTTTCAGATTATCCCTAAATATACAATTTTGTAAAATTTCCTGCAAAATTTACGGAGAAAATTGAAAATTTAGTTTGGCGCATTGTTTTGAGTTTGTGCCAACAATTATTCACTTGGAGGACTTCTTAATTTACAGCAACCTATTTTCCTTTCCTTTTTTCCATTGTAGACGAGCGGGAGAAAAATCATCATTTATACTTTCAAATCATTTTAACAAAGTGCGTAAAGCACATTTGGCGTTATTATCGCTTATAACAACTATGCCAAATTTCAAAATGCGCCGATCTGTAAATCCACGTATATCTTAGACAATTTTGAATAAAAAACTCTAGCTTTTTGCAGGTGTTTCTAGAAATACATCTACTTTAAGATGATATTAAAAATTTTATAGGTTTATAATGAAAATATTAAAAAAATTTTTTTTAATTATTTAAAAATAGCAAATTTAAAAGTAAATGAAAAAATAGGCGAATTTTATTTGGAATGAAACTAAATAGCGAAATGTGAAAAAAGAATGAAGCAAGTTTAACAAAAAAAAAAAAAGAGATATTAACAAATATATATCAAGTTCAATTAACATTGAGGAGTTAAAATTTTGAGAGCAAATTTTTAAAAGTTACTCGAGCGATTTTTACAATACCTGGCAGTTTGACATAAGTTGAATCTTAGAATCGAAATATGGAAAAACATTAGCATGCCATTTTATAAAAAATCCATTTTTTTGCGTCAAATTACCTATATTAGGACAGTGTTAAATATAAATCTAATACATATCCTAAGTCGCGCTTTCGAGACATGAAAAACACAAGTTGAATTTCGTCAATCGGCCCGCTAGAGCAGGAGATATAGAACTGTCCCATTTTTTCGCAGTATGCATATTATATGCTTGCTATGTCATTTTATATAGTTCCACCGTCTCCAACGCAACCCTGGCTGGCATTATGCCAAAACACATAGAGTCGTTCAAAAGAGATGTTATTACTTGTTGCGACGTGAAAGTCTTCTCTTCTCCGGAAAGAGATATTCTGGAAGGAAAGAAAGTCGACATCCTTCCACCCTATTTTGAGAATAATTCGGTCCGAATGGCGCATGCGTGTTTGCGCTCATGGTCGCGGATAAGACTGTCGAACTATGTCTTGTAACAATAATGCTGCAATAAGTTTACGTTCATCGCCAGTAAGATTACGTAATATATCTATGCAATAATTGCATTTCTTTCTTGTGGTACACAAATTAACGTGTAGTTATAGCACAGCAGATGTTTCGTACTGAGCTGTGGGTGAAGGGACATTTTGTTTTCATGTTGTTCATTGGCTTGCTTCATTTGCCATTTCTTTCTTCTGAATTTCTTATAGCTTGTGTAATTTGTGTCCAAACTACAAAGGTGGATGCTAATTCATTAGGAAATTAAGACCTGGTGCCTGTGCATCGTCCAACATCGCCCAGTCGTCTTTAGTAGTGTGTAGGGCAGGTATAAAAAATACATGACAGTGCTGTAGCGGCTGGTTCGTGCATATGGGGTATCCAAGATAACCTGTTCGATTGAGAGAGAGAGAGAGAGCACAGTTTTTTGTTTTTCAAATAAGGTAGAATGCCAACCTCGCAAACTCGTATGGAATGGTAAAACTATTCATTAAACTGATCAATAAATTTAAATTTTAAGTAATTAAAAGTTCAATGAATGGAGGTATTGGTAAAAAGGAAGGACTACAAACACTTGGTGACGAATATAATTTTTGAAAAAGTGTAATTCGTAACTTGGAGATTCGTTGAAAAGAGGTTTGGTGTTTTTTTTCTGACCTAAACTCTTTCTGGACTCTATGTCTCTTATTAAAGTTTGTTATTTTCAAAGTGAGAGCTATAGTTGACAAAATGCAACCTTATATCTAACTGTGATGCCAAATGACACAAAAGAAAATTTCTTTTTATAGTCGATATGTTGCTCTTTCTTTTTCCACAGACATCGAAGCCAAACTACCAATCGGCGCCTATGCCGATACCCTACCTTTCTATTACCTGCGTACTGACTATGCTCTTCGGCGTATATTGTTATACACAAAAGCTGTTTTAATTTTAACCCTCTGAGCTGTGTAAGTGTTTTGTTTGTCATGAAGACTGCATTTAAACAGCCTTTATTAACTAAATTTGTATATTTACTTATTTTAGCCTCGGGTTTTTATAAACTTACGTTTATTAACATGCCATTTACTTTATCATCGTTATTATTAAAATATAGTAATTTTATTACAGTACTGTATTAAATTTCACAATACGAATATCAGATTTATGGAAGAAACAAAGCCGTTTATTTCTAGTTTCACGTTTAAATTATGCTTTGTTAATAAAATAAATTATGTCGATGTTATTCCACTTCCATTTCATTTATTTAATGAACAGTCATCTGATGTAATATCCATTAAGCTACATGGCATTGTTGCCAGTTTGTCCTAATTTCATTAAAGTTATTTTTTTCTTCAATTTAACTTTCAAAAGATTGTCGTATGTTAAAAACCGCCCGTTTTTAATATTAAAAACTGCCCATTAACAAAAAATACGTATTTGTCAGTTGAAGTTTCAATCTATATATGTAAAAAAGAAGAATTTTTGTGTGTGTTGTTTGTTCGCGATACACTCAGTCACTACTATAGCTATCATCACCAAACTTTCTACATTTCTTTTCTGGGTCCTGGGATAGGTCGACGTCCTTTCTTTTCCAAAAATATTTCAAGATACATATAATTACGAATATATTATGCGAATTTAACGAACTTCTAATTAAAAACTCAGCGATCTGAAAGCTTTCTATTGCCACTCTGCAAAAGAGTAAGATATATATGTTTCAGATTTAATCAGAATGCTCGGCGATATAAAAAATTGTGCTGCCATTCGAAAAAAACACAATTATATTAATTTGTCTCGAATTTAATAAAAAACTCGGATATTTAAGAGAAATGTGTTGCACTGCCCAAATTAAAATATTTCAAAGTTTGTCATCGTTCAGCAAAGCGTAAAATATTTAATTTTTCACGCAATAACAAGCACGCATCAACATGTGTGTTATTGCATCACACGCATTTTCTTTGCTTTTTGAAAGCGAATTTGTAATAGTCGTCACAAATCGTCGCTTTTGCTGTGAAACCAATTAGGTCATTAGAGCGAAAATCAGTTGCTCGATTTCTACCTTAAGCACGATAAAAAAGAGGGCATCACCAGCTTCAGAAACAAACTGGCAACGGGAAGGAAGAATGGAAAACGTTCGAGTACGTACTGCTCAAGCCCGTTCGTATGAAACATACGAGCAACATGAAACAAGACTGGAAAATATTCGAGTACCCGGTGCTCGATCTAAACGAACTTTGCCCGCTGATTTAAATCTTGGTACATCCTATTGCGATACTAGTTATGATTACAGTCTTCATCCAAATGTAGTCGTTGGAAAAATGAATAAATTATAATGTTCTGCAGAGTCCTCAATTTTAAGAACGAAGCACGAGGGATGTTACTGTGTGGTAGAAAAGTGAAAAAAACCGCATCAGATGGAAAACAATATTGTGTATCCAAAAACGTTTCAATAAGCAGAATTAAAACACAGACACTTTCTTTCCTTTAAGTATCACTACAACGCGTGCCGGGTGACAGCTAGTGAATAATAAACTTCAGTTCAGCAGTTCAAACAACAGTTAACAGTTCATAATCCATGAGCGTAGTTGAGTTATTCAACATATGGACAACTGAAGTCTTTCGGGAGATTCGTTATTCTGGTACGATGACACGAGTTACTAGAAACATGCATGACCTGTTAATAGCTGATTACCGATCTCCAGAACTCCGAAGATGACATAATAGTTAATTAAGAGAATTTTCAGAAAAATTGTTGTTTGAAACCACCAGTTGTTTAGAAATTCCTACATATTTCGCTAGATGGCATACTGAAAGAGAATGACATTTAGCAGGCTGGAGCTGAGCTTTCTCCAGCTTAGTTGACTTTCGCCTTCATTAAATTTTGCTGCACAGCACCTCCCTCACTGAAAAAATGTCCCCGCCACTAAATACCTCAGCCTGAAACGGCCACAGCCGTTGCACGAGTTCTGGGCCCGAACATATTCGTCAGAGTAAATCTCACGGTCACTGATATAGCAACGGTTTTTAATAAAATTCTTATTAGATGTCAGGACGCAGGACAGTAATAAGCAAACAAGCCACAAAGACTTTGCTAATAATACTGCGATCTTTCCAGCATTTTGAGTTAAAAGCTTTAAGAGGTTTCTTAATCTTAGGATTTGAAAAGTACAATTGACAAAAAAGAAATACGAAGGTTCAAGTTTTCGAATTTGAATTGTTCCTAAAACCCTCAGAACTGAATTTCCCGTGATTGTTTTTTTCATGGATAAGTTTGTACCTCAACAGTAGGGTTCCGATTTGCCTAATTTTAAATTTTACATCAATGTACTTCTTTCCCAACTGTATTTGCTTTGCTCATTCGTTTTAAAATACAGACTAACAAATATCATTACAAGGTATTACCTCCATTCCAGCATGCCTTCGTGGTGTAATGGTAGCACATTCGGCTTGTATTCGAGAGGTACAGATTCGAGTCCCGGATAGGTTATTGCTCATTTTTCATGTCTCCGGCTTTAAAAAAAAAAAAAAAAAAAAAAAAAAAAAAAAAACTAATGGCTGTGTAGTAGCGCCCGAACTAAAAGGTGGCATACAATTATTTGTGATCACCAAGATTTGGTGACTGCGTCCTCTATCCCCAATCGCCCTTTAAAAGGACAATTATATACGGTATTTTCTACCTCCTTCCAGCATGACTTCGTGATGTAGCGGTAGTACACTTGGCGCGTAATCGAGAGGTCCAGGTTCGAGTATCGGCAAAGGCATTGCTCATTTTTCATATCTCTTCCTTGGAAAAAAAAACTCATAACTCTTCACCATTAAACAGTAATTGAAAGATTTTAATTTCCTTAGCAGATTGAAGTAACCGAAGTGAATTTACCCTAAACAATTAAGCTATCATTTAAATTATCTCCTTCTATGAAGTATGAATTATTACTCGTCATTCATACCAACTCATCCATAAGCTAAATATAAGCCACATTTAGGCCGTTCAACGCATGCATAATATTGGATACATTCTGCGTAGCCAAAGCGATTTAAAATGATTGAAATTAATCGAACAAGATAAATTTGTTTAAGCGCTTCCTAACAAGAATTATGCTACAGTTGATAAACAAAAGCATTTGTACCCAGTTCACCGAGTTCAACCATGCAAATAATAATATGAGAAAACTATTTCTCTTCCAAATAGCAATTTCGGTCTCTAAATTAGAATAGTTTGTAATTATGAAAGGTTTTCTTAGTGTATGAATTTATGGAATGCGAATACACAAATTGTGTAAGGATTAAATGCAAAGGTAAAATTCAAATGAAGCTCGGAGGCATATTCATAGACATAATGGAATAAGGAGTTAACTCTTGGAGGAAAGCGGTAAGGTACTAAGGTAACTAGCGAAGCGTACACCCGTAATTCATTCGTGATGGTGGGTTGTGTTAAATTCATGCTTAGGCATATCAACGACTCTGTATTGCGAGAGATATACTATCTAATAAATGGTGAGATGGTTTCCTAATGGCATGGTTACGAAATATGAAAGGAAAATCACCTTTTATTATGCACAAATTATGAGTGTGGATTAGAATTCCCTATGTTGGGTGTTATCATCATAAGCAAGCACTTCAGTTAAATGAAAGAGACTTTATTAATCGTGAAACATTAAAAAATTTAGATAACGTATTTGTAAACTGGCCATTTTAGTATTTTGCCAATGCAAGTTACTTAAACCGCTTAGAACTTCGTATAAGTTTTCTTTGTTCATAATGTGAATGACTAAATATACTAAAAATTAAAAAAAAATACCTAATATTTACAGCATTTATAAGATTTGGTCTTCTTGTCTAACATAAACTGTATCAAAACTTTAGATAGATTGACAGTGACTTATCGCTAAGTAGCAACTGAGTATTGAGAAGGGTGTAAATAACCCCTTATTAGCCCAAAGGGACGTTAGCCTAGGGGGTCTATTAGTCACGAAACGGCATTTTGCGTCGAATCACTAAAAGAGCTGTATCGATTTTTATATTTCTTGCACCAAATATTATCGCCCTGTATTACTATATTAAAAGAAATTAAGTAATGAAGAATCTGCAGGAATGTTGGTATGTTTCGCTCATTGTGAAAAAACAACGGTATCTAGAGCCACCACATTTTGAATAACTTAGTTCTCCACCCGAATATGAGGACGTGGAAGCTCGAATTTGGAATTTCGAGTTTGTTCTTTTGCCTATTTCATATCTGTAAAACTTCAACGAATTTTTTATTAAAAAAAACTCATCGATTTCAGAGCGAACAATGGCAATACTACGGGAAAAAATATTTTTATCTCCAGCCCGTGAGACTGTCTGTTGGAAATTATAAAGATATGCTGTTTTTAAATACTTTTTAGCCCACAGGGACGTTATCCCGAATGCTGTATAAACGTGTATGTGTATGTAAATGAAACAAACCTTCCTTTGGGCGCAATATACGAGTAAAATCTGAAAGCTTTCTGATTGCATTTTTTATTTATTTTTGTTTTAAGTTTTTCAAATTTTTCAGCTCAATTTTTTAGCCAATGAGCGTTAGCCGAGAAGATGTATTTGTCTCGAAACGGCTATAAACTGCGTGTCACTTTTAAATTGTTGTCACCAAATAATACCGCTCTCTGTTATACTTAAAGAAATTAAATAATAAGAAATCTGCATGAATATATCTATGCTTCTAGCACTATGAAAAAACAACGGTAGATAGAGCTATCAAACTATGAATAACGTAATCCTCTACCTAATATTTAGAAGCCCTAATTTGAAATTTGGAATTTGTTATATTATATGATTCCTATTTTGTAAAGTATTTATGAGTTTTTGATTAACAAACTCAACTCTTTCAAAGCAAGCAACGGCAACTCTGTACGGAAAAAAAAATTATCTCCAGCGCGTGAGACTGTGTATTGGAATTTATAGAGACATGCCATTTTTGAATATTTTGTGATATTGCTGTTGAATTTAATTTTATATGATTGAGGTGCGAAGAACATGATATTTAATAAATAAATGTAACATACAAAACGTTAAAAAAGGTCCCAATATAAAATCTCAAAGCTTTGACTTTTTTAAAATTCTTCATGTTATCGAAATTGTTCTAAAAATGTATAAACACCGTCTGTATCACATCATAGAATTTGAATGATGAAGGTGTTTTGTAAAACTGTGGACCCCCAGTGTGTGGCAATTAGGAAAAACAGTTACCATTTATATGAATACATTATTGTAAGTAAATTGAAATAAAATACACACTTGGTGCTCACACACTCAGCGAAACACTTATGGCGAGATAAAAATAGCAGTGAACTAAAATTTAAATTAGTTATTACTGAAGGACTACGCAAATAAATTCAACTCGAAGTTGTCTCACGAATCAAACCAGCGTAGATAATCAAATATTGGTAGCAAATAATGAAAAGCCGAGAAACTGAACCTGTTAGAACTGGAAGAAACGTAACGTGTGTCCACATAGACAGAGATACGCTTGACTTAAATTCTAGAAACCTCAGCTTAAATACTACAGTCTAATTTACATTCTGGCGAGAAAACAGAAGGGAGAAGCAGCAGTAAAGATCAAAAACATAAAGTAACTAGTTAATAAAAAATAATATCTAACTTTACATATTTAAAAAAGTTTTAATTGAGTGACTTTTCCCTTTTGCCTAAATTTCAGAAGAATTATAAGTGCTGCTGAAAAATAGTACTTCAGTTAAATTTTAGAGCGATTTCAAATAAATTTTATGCCATTCTACATAGTAGCCGAGATGTGTATATATCGCTATTATAAAGCGAATAATTTAATATAAAGCAATGCATGTATTCATTGGAGTAGGACTCTAACGAGATCATCAACTTTTTCTCATACTGAATATGCAGGCTTACATCCAAGTTTTTTGTAGCATTATTTGCAACATTTTACATTAGACTAAAAGGAAAGCCTTCAGATCTGGATACTGTAATAACGGATAGTTTATTAGTTGGGCTGCTCTTAGTATTAGTAGGTCAGATGCGAGTGTTTAGTGAACAGACTCACAAGCCTCAGCAGGCCAGTTCATTGCCTGTATCCGTCAGTTCATTCATAAATTTATACATCTTATATGCATTTCAGAGAAGCTTGAAAAGTAGTTATTCCTTCTTCGGGATTCGCACCGCGCGTCTTCCTACTGCAAGCCGGAAAGGCTACCACTTACATCAACAGCGTACGCACGAAAGAAAGCGATACTTATTTATATTCTCACCCTCTGAAAACCGAAGCCTTCGCTAACATGTATGCTTGAAATACCGAAGCGTTCGAAATGCCTTTCGAGATTCACAGCAGTTCCTTCCTCTTCCCATCCATTAACTCACAAAGAGGTGTGAAGACTTCAAACGACATCCTTTCTACTTCTAGCATCCTTCTAACAAATAAATCCTTTTATGACAAGCTGTCTGCAACAAACAGATACAGTGCATTTGGGGAAACTGCACCTGCTACTGCATACCTTAGGAAGAAGGAACAAAACAACATCGCAATTTCGGCCGGTTGTGGTCGTTTGAATGTTAGTCTATCTCGGGCGTTTTGGTTTTCAAAAGTTTAATGGGTGACTACAGCTAGAGGAAGCAGATTCAAATCCATATGGGTCTGAATTATCGTCTAGCGCGTTTTAGTCAGGCATCAGTGAGGACCTATTTCTTTTTTCCGCCGCAGGAAACGTGAAAACCATACATAACCTCCTCGGGTTTCGGACCACGGATATTCCGACTGCTATCCGGTTATGCTACCAGTTACTCTTCGAGAGCACTTACGGAGAAAGAAGAAAAATCTTTGTTTGTTGATACAACTTCATAAATAAATATTTCTGTATATTATCGAGCATAGTGTATTGTTTACGAACTAACGTCTTTCAGCTAAAATACTCCAGTTTAGAATTTCATACCTAAAAGTAATATCTCCATGTAGAGACTTCTTAACTACATATAGATAAAAATTATTCACTCTACGAATTTTGAAATTTTCCCTTTTTCATGATGGCAGTTATTAAATATTCTTTGTCTTCCTGAAGATGATATGTACGATTGAGGATAATGATACCATTATGATGTTCTTATTGCAATTACAACTTGTATATTATGAAGTAATGTATGAGAATGGAAAATGTTGTATAGTTATTCAAAGGAGAGAATTTCAAACATTTTACATCTCCTGCAAAAAAAGAGGACATGAAAAATCTGAATTCTCACAATTTCAAGCGTGTACAAAGCGTCAGTTTGCAATTACAGTTTTCAATATCTGCCATGTAGAATCATTAAGAGAATACAACACATTTCAACACTGTGACCAGTCTTTACCAAACGCATATAATAGAGTAAACATTATTTGTTAGCTTACTTACCAACCAATTTTATGTTTATCCTCAAATTCAGAATTCCTAGTATTACGATTAGAGATCCTCAGTACTACCAATGGTGAACTGAAATAACGAAAAAGAACAAACGTTCATTTTATTAAACTATCCTAAGGAGTAGATTTCGCCGCAAAAACATTGACTTCGTAAAAGAACTTTGAAAAGATATTCTAACAGTTGCACTAATAGCCATAAACATTATAATATTTCTCAATAGTAGCTGGATTTTTATAAATATTTAAATTACAGCGAATGCAATGTTGTAATTTTAAAGTTCAATTAAATAATACATTAGGGAATGGCAATGGCTTTGCAAATCGGCAGCCTCAGTCTCATGTATGATTTGAGAAGATTACGTTTTATTAGGGTAACCTAACGTTGTAGAGATATTAGGTTAATTAGGAAGCAGAAGACCTGAAAAATGAGCAATATCCTCACCAGGACCCGAACCACGGACCTCTAAATTACGCGTCGAACGTGCTGACCACTACACTACGAAGGCATGAGAAGAAAGCGGGAGAAATATCTTATATACTCCCTCTTTTAAAAGGCGACTGGGGATTAGTGGCCCCAATCGCCAAATCTTGGTGGTGAAGAATCATCATCCACCATCGTTTTTAGTTCGGGCGCCACTGTAGAGACATTAGGATGCGAAGAAGGTGGGAGAAATACCTTATAACGTAACACCACATAGCATGATGAAAGAAAATATAAAGAAAGCATTTAAATCAATAGTTGTTTAAATTAAAAGAACGACAATGCTTTAACCAGTGTTAAATGTTAATGTATTTCCCGTTGTTGAGCAATCTTACTTAAAAATATTTGTAATTGTCTAGACTTGTAAACTACAGCGATTCAGTATGCTGTCATATCGCAATAACGCGACTGAACGAGAAAAAGTTTAATAATACTCTCTTTTGTCAAGTAAACCTTCTATGTAAAACGTAGATTTATCAGAGTCTGGTTGATGATCTTTATGGCATTAACAGTTAATATAGATGTTATATTTAGAAATGTTCAATTATATTCAATTTGCGAAAATATTTTAAAATTAAGAATAGTGGAATTATTTCAAGATTCGGTTTTAATAATTTCAAAACATGCAACTTGATTAAAAGAATTTTGCATAAATGCCTTAGTTCTATGTATTTAGATCTTTAGACGAACTAATAAACTCATATGTATTGAATAAAACTGTGGAAATACACTTCTTAGAAATAACTTAATACTGATAATACAACTTACCTTATTAAATGCTAATGCTTTTGGGTTAATTCACATATTATTTTAAAGATATTTTCGTACTACAAATAGACATACTAGTAGTCTAGTATGGATTAAGCTTATGGGTGTGTAATACGGAATGTTCTAAAATGATCTAACCTCTTAAAATTTACAGTGATGCTTTGGATATAAACGACATAAATGAGCAATTTTTATTAAACAAAAGTCAAGCAAGTTTTGCTCACGTTCAATATCAGCATCAGTTGTCACCCAACTGTGTCTAAATGTGAAGATGAATTCATTACGTTTTACACGCATTCAACGTGGACATCATTTATCACTTGAATTGTACCATCTGTGTCCGCTTTAGAATGTGAGCATTACCTTTATCAAATGCCTCTGTAGTAATTTAAGTTTGTAATATCTGCAGCAGGCATGGTTTAAACTTCACATTTGATAAATTTCCATTAAAATTATCACAGGATTTTATGTCAGAGGAACATTTTCAGTTTCCTAGTATTTTAGATCATGTTTAATTCATCCAAAAGATGAGTTTTATATCAAAATCAACGGATTAATTTTGTATCTGGATACAATCACTTTTGGGAAATCCTTGCATGTACGTAACTATGATAGCGTTTTACTGAATATTTAACTGAATTGCAAAGACATTCCCTATGCAGTTTCGATAAATATTAAATGAAAGTTGCTAATAAATACCGAAATGCAGGAATTTGCAGTCGAAGAAACACAAATGCCAGAAACTAAAACTCAATTTAATATAGTTATTTTTTTGAGAGTGCATATTAATGCTCACTTGTAGGGTTTTTCTTAGATCAATTAGCCAATTATTTAAACTTTTGTTATCTTTCCTGAACTCCTCAACTTCCCCTCGCATTTCCTCGCCAGGATGCTAATTTAAAGTTAAGTGATTACTTAAACGGATGAATTTTGGGGTTTTATTCAGAGCGTGTTTTCGCTAGCCAGCGCGTGTTACGATTCTGACCTTGCTGTTACGCAGAGTTACTGATACGCCTTTTTGGCGATTTAAATAATTATCAAGACGGATGGGTTGTCGAGTCAACCTAGTTAGCTTTAAATTAATGTGCTAGTCCATCACTACTCTTTATAGACTTGCATTATTGTACGATTCTTACGTTCCACAGTAATTTGTTGGTGTTATTGTAAACCACGAAGTACGTACCCTTCTGTTCATAGTTAAATTCATAGAATAATGAAGGGTTATTTTGACCCTTCTTTTGTGCTGCTATTATTTGATGTCTGTGCGAGAAGTCGCCAGGTTTCTTAGTAGGATCTAGTAGAGTTTATGTGGCCAAAGAGAATAAGATCCTATACACTGAATTCGGTATTTTTATGCTTGAACTGCAATTTTTCTTTCTGTCACTAATGATCTAGACAGTTGCTATTTGCTTCATAACTATGCCAATCTTTAATGCAGTTAGTTTCCAGATTTACATTCTTTATTTGATTATTCCTTCTTGCTTCGCTTTCTTTAGCAGAATGGTGTGTTATGATGTTCTGTTCTTTCATTTTACGTTAAGTCATTAAGACGTTATTTTTGTAGTTTTAAATTATGGTTATTTTTTATCATTATGTCTTGATTTCCCTTTTCAGAGTATACAAATCTTTTTGTTTATTGTTCAGTCTAATTGTATAACTATTTCAGGTTTTGAGATAAGAGAATTAAAGAGAAAAACAGCAAACTACTATATTCTTTTGCAATTTTTTCCATCAATTAGTGCGGAAGATGCTAATGTACTGTATTTTAAAACACTTATTTCCTTGCAGTAGTAAATGTAATAAAGTACTGACCCATGGAATTCTGCTAAAATAGTGATATTAATAAATAATAAATATTTCTGCTGAATCAATATTGTTTGAGAGATCAGTGTATTAATGGAGTGGAAAACTGAAAATTTATTTCTTGATGCTAATTTTTACGAACACATTAACATTTGTTAACGTGCTGTATTTATTTAAAAGTGATTGCCTAAGAAACAATTTAATAATATGCTCTGTTTAGCTAATAGAAATAAATCCCAAAGTTACTGTTTAATTTTTTTTTCAAAGTCAGTTGCTTCTTCGTTTCAACGTGAAAAAAATATGTTGGAAATGGAATAATGTCTGTCATGAGGATAACAGCAAGCATATATAGGCAAAAATTCCCTTCTTCCTTCCTTTAAAGAAAATAAATAACCTTTTATCTGTTATACCCGAAATAGTCTCGGGTATAGCACTGGTGTTCTAAAATGTCATGCCCGAGTACTACTCGGCATAATTTTTTTTAGTGCACCGTATTGTTATACCCGAATATATATCGTGAAAAGTTTATTTCGGCTTCAGTTCAATAGATGGCAGCACTTTACTGATGGTTTCAAAGTATACAGGATTCCTTTTCTAGATATTTTGTTCTACTGTTGGGAAGGGACCTGTAGCTGCCCTCGAAATCGATTAAATGTTTTGGTAAATGTACGCCAAATACAAGGTTGTTTCAGGGATTTTGCTTATACAGGTTTATGTTCAAAGTGCGTGGCATTTCTTTTATTTTTGATTGCGCGGCAAACATTTGTTTTTTGCAATAAAATATTGAAAATTTATGTACGCAAATCCTCAAAATAACTGGACAGTTAAGGGAATAAATAAAATGTAGGAAGTTTTTATTATTATTGACACTGTTACAACTTTACACTGAGCTAAATGAAGCTGTTCATTTTACACTTGCATATTATTCTTCCTTTAGCTGGACAAAATAATGTTATCTTATAGTAGTTACGCAATCCGAAACTTCCAAGGAGGATATCTTTCTATTTTGGAACTAGCAATCACTTGAACAGAAACTAATATTTCAACTTCTAGAAAGCTTTATTATGACAGCTGAAATACATTGCAAATAAGCGCAGTGTCACACTGGTGTGCCAATTTAAAGGGCGAGACGGGTTTTCGAATGTAACAGCGCACAGAAGTCTTTCAGATCTTACCGTAATACTCCAAGATATGCACATATGGGACAATAAGTGACCAAAACCATTCAAACAAGGAATAAAACAGATAAAAATGCACTTTTCCAAAAGGGATAAGTCTATGCACAGTCGGAGCGAAGACAGAAATGTGCACTGCGCAAAAAAAAAGGGGGGGGACAGTTCTGTATCTGACGAAATTTAAATTGCGTTCTTCATGTCTCGAAAGCGCGACTTAGAATATATATTATATTTATATATATCATCATTCTAACATAGGTATTTTGACACGAAATCGGACTTTTTCTGAAATAACATTGCAATTTTTTTCATATTTCGATTCTACGACTTAAATTATGCCTAAATATTAAATTTTGTAAAATTTGGTGCGAAATTCATAAATTTAACTTGGCGAATTTTTTTCAGTTTGAGCCAAGAACAATTCCCTTGGCGAACTTCTTAATATGAGACAACCTGTTTTCCTTCCCTTCCATTGTGCAGCGGGGGAAAAAACGTCACATCGTTCCTGCTGTTTTACATTGTGGATAAGAGAAAAAAAATGTCACATCGTTCACTTTTCACACACTTTCAAATAATTTTAGCAAAGTGCGTAAACCACATTTTCGTTGTTATTGCTTTCAACAAATATGCCAAATTTCAAAACGCGACAATATTATAAATTCGCGTATATCTTCAGAAAATTTGAATAAAAAGCTCTAAGTTTTTTGCAGGTACGCTTAGAAATAAATCTAATTTAAGATGATTGTAAAAATTTTATAAGTCATAATTCGCAATTCCTTTCGAAAAATTTATAAAAATTATTTAAAAATACGAATTTAAAAAATATATCATAAAAAATGGGCGAATTTTGTTTGGAATGAACCTAAATTTGGAACTTTGTAAGAAGGAATTAAATAAGTTTCATAAAAAAAGAGATATTAAAACATATATATCAATTTCAATTAACAATGAGGAGCTAAAATTTTGAGAGCTAATTTTTGAAAAACTGCTAGTGCGATTTTTACAACGCTTGGCAGTTTGGCATAATTTGAGTCGTAGAATCGAAATATGGAAAAACATTGGCATGCCATTTCAGAATAACTACGATTTGTGTCAAAATGCCTATATTTGAACAATACTATATATAAATCTAATACATATCCTAAGTCGCGCTTTCGAGACATGAAACACGCAATTGGAATTTAGTCAATTGGCCTAGTAAAACGGGAGATATAGAACTGTGCCATTTGTGTTTGCGTAGTGTACATGTGATAGGCGTCTGTCCAGAAACGTTCTGTCTTTAGAAGGAGCTAAGATTAAGAGGACAAGATTATCAAGGAGCTGGTGAAGCATCGGGCCAATTCTTCTGTTAGTGCAAATTCCAGCTATGGAAGAGTTGCCGGCGGCTGGTCACGTGCTACCAAGTGCCTTCCAAGATGTTGCCACTTTTGTTCTATGGGATTTAAGTCCAAGGGCCTTGCAGGTTAATCGCCGCGCACTAGACGCATTTCTCAATATACTACTGCTACGTCAATACATTAGCAAAAAGCGCATTTTGCATTCTCGAAGAGAGATGAATTACAGCTCAAGTGGATATATCACAAGTATTTTCTTTCCATGTAAAGATCATAATTTTTTTTTATTATTTCCAATGGTTAGGCAAAAAGTTACAAAGAATAAACAAAGGATTACAAACAACAGAACAAAGAACAAAAAGACCGGAATCATTGCCTAAGAAGTGCTCTTGCCTCCCAGTATCTCGACTTTTCTGTAAGACCACGAAGAGCCACACATCGAAGCAGGTAGTCCCTGTCCATTACTTTTCCAGAATTGCAAAGTGGGCAAATAGGATCCCTTGAAATGCGTATGCGGTGCAGGTGAGCGGCAAGGCAATCATGTCCTGCAGACAAACGGAAAGCTGCAACTGCAGTACGTCTTGGATTATCGGGAATAAGAGAAGGACTTATCATTTTCCAACGTTTCAACGCTGTACGAGTCTGAAGATCTTTTAAGGTATTAGATGTAAATAAACTTTTTAAAAACTGTTTAATCCTCCAATAAGAAACGGCTGTATTTGGCTGTTGTAGTAAGTTGGCATCTCGTTTTGCAAGTAAGTCAGCTTGTTCATTGCCCTAAAGGCCACAATGGCCGGGCACCCACTGAAGGACCGTTTGTTTCCCCTTTAAAGTGAGAGTTCTCAGGAATTGTCGGCATTGCTAAATTTTAGGTGTTAATGGGTGTTCAACAGAGCTAATTGATGGGATGGCTGCTTGAGAATAAAAAAAATGACTTCCTTTGCAAACTTGTAATGAAAAGCTATTAATTGTTGTAAAGCTACACAGATGGCTGCTGCTTCGCCATCAAAGGAGGTACCAATGTATCCTGCAGGGGCGTAGAAAGAAAAGAGTTTCGAAAACACGCCAGCCCCAACCTTAAAATGACAGTCAAACTGAGAACCATCAGTAAAAATGTGCAGCCAATGAATAGGTGGATATCTAGTCGCAATGGTCTCCAAAGCGAGACATTTCAAAACGCTTGGTGCAACATCTCTCTTTCTATGGATGGTTTCCACTAGGTCTAGCAAGATCGTAAACTAAAATTCCTCATTTTAGCAATTTTAAGTGTTTTGTGTGTATTATGAGATATTTTTTCTCTATTTTCTGCATGCCTTCGTGGTGTAATGGTAGCACACTCGGAGCGTGTTCGAGAGGTCCAGGTTTAAGTTCCGGGAAGGCCATTGTTGATTTATCATCTCTCCTGCTCTAAAAAACATGATGTCTCTACAGTGGCGACCGAACTAAAAAAAGGTGGTGGAACATGAGTCTTCAACACCAGAATTTGGCGCCCTTTAAAAAGCAGAGTACGTGAGGTATTTTCTAGCGTGCCTTCGTGGTGTAACGGTTACCATATTGGGCGCGTATTCGAGAGGTCTAGGTTTGAGTCGCGGCGAAGGCATTGTAAGTATTTCAGGTCTCCCTGCTCCAAAATAACCAAGTGATTCTACAGTGGCGCCCGAACTATATGGTGGTGGATAATGATTCTTCCCCACTACGAAATTGGAGATTGTGTCCCCTAATCCCCAAAAGAGAGAGTATGTAAGGTATATTCTCCCTCCTCCCTGCATGCCTTCATGGTCCACTGCGAAATTGGAAATTGTGTCCCCTAATCCCCAAAAGAGAGAGTATGTAAGGTATATTCTCCCTCCTTCCTGCATGCCTTCGTGGTGTAACGCTAGCACACTCGACGCGTATTCGAGAGGTCCAGGTTCAAGTCCTGCCGAGAGCATTGCTCATTTTTCATGTTTTCTGCATCAAAATAACCTAATAGACTCTACAATATTACGCAACTCTAAGAAGTATATAGTCATACTATGAATTGAGTAATGATTATATGCGAGTATTTAGCCTTTTTGAAGGCTAAATTCGGTTTTAATATTTCAGCTTTATTATTGTGAAAATAACAGTAATGGCAAAGTTGACAAAGGCAAGATCAATGAGATTTTGCATGGAATTAGGAAATTATTACAAATAAAAAAATTTATATTACTACTGAAGTCTTTAGAGAGATGTAATTAACTTAAAATTACTGTCGGCAAAAAGAATCATTTCGGAAGAGATTCATAAAATGGGAAGAAAACTTAAAATTCTCCGTTGTTATAAAGAATTTACTTTGCGATGCTTGCTAGTGAACATTCAAAAAAATCACGTCGCTTAAAACTCCATTAATAAAAATAAGCTTAACAATTATGGGGAAGATTAATGACGCTTTGTCATGCCAGCTTAACTAAACGATTATTGTAAGCGCTGCGTGTAATATTTTACTCTAGAGTACCTAAATTATACTTCTGGAAGGCTATTTTTAAACTCTGATGATGGTCAAAATAGGAAAGAGTTCGCGTTGCGGTTTAAAGTGTAATTCCAGAAATCAGATCTCAAAAACTTCCGATTCGGGGAATGGACCATTAATTAAAAGCATTGTCTCCTTTATATGATATTTCTTCAAATTGATTAGCTTCGTTTCTTCAGAATTATGGCTTTCAATCGATATAAGGTTTTCCACTTGATTCATTTCACGGAGAAAGACATAATCGTTGTAGCATGAACACCTATGTCTGTATTATTTTAAACTAGCTTCGTAAATCTTCTGACAAAGAATGTCTTTTCTGACGTAAGTTAGTTTTGTTTAATAGAAGCAATCACAAATGTTACTGTTTCAAAAGAGTTCTTTTTTCTGTGTGGGTGTGCGAAAAAGTGATGCCTTTCTCGGGTGGTATGTACCTATTTGAAACCACTGCACCGAGACGAGGTTTTGAATCTAAATGATATAGTATAAAACCTCACTCCAGCTTGAATCAGAGCTATTTGCTCTTGCAATCAGGTGCCATTTTTATTAGAAGGAAGCCATGCGTCAAATCGAATTTCTTAAGAACTGCGGTTGAGGAAAATGAAGAATCAAAAATTCCACGAAGCGTCTTGCTTGATAGGAGTTCTCAAATATTGTTTTAAGATTTCTGCTTTTCTTTGTTTTTAATATTTCACATCACAGTATTATAAATCAAAGAGGGGAATGAATCAAATAACGTAATAAAAAGATTTGGCCATTTGCAAAAGCTGGCGTTGTGAGCTATAAACATAAACTTCTGCTTCGAAACACAGAATATTGCCTTCCAAATAAGATGTAATTTCTGTCTGTTTACGAATTGCAATTGGAAAGAAAGTTGTAAAAAGTAAAGAAAATGTTTCTGGTTTTCTGTTGTTACACAAGTGGATATGTTAAGCCCGAAAAAACATTTGAGTATATAACACAAATTTCATCTTCAACTGTTAATACACTGGTTATCATAAATTAAAGAAAAATCACGATTACTGAAAACGTTAAATGTAGGATTTTATGAAACTTACCCACAATATACAACACATAGTAAGGTATCAAATAACATAGAAAGAAATTACCAAAAAATTATGTTAGTATAGAAATTAGCCCATGTATAAAATGAGCAAATCGAAGGTGTCAGTTTGCTGTACGAAAAGTACCTGCAATATGAAATGTAATCGCGTCTAGAAGTGATAAGTGATAAGTGACGGTGGACGTGGGCACTGTCCCTTTGCCATACGATTAATCAGTACAGCACCACGTCCACCCTTATCTAGAGCAAGCTTGGATGGAGCCACATACGCGCCACGCACCGAGCACCCAGACCTAGCATCGGATCCATCCCAGGAGCAGTCCAACTGACAAAAGGCCCCCGGGGCATCCGCCATCCTACGGCCTAGGCCCCAGCGCTTATTGAATTCCAAAACCAGGAATATACGTTGGCAAACAGGAGCACTTCAATACAGATTCCAATGTTACAATATTGATAGATACAAATTCTGATGTTACAATAGTGATAGATACATATATGCTTATATAATATTACATTGGATACTGAAAGCATTGGCTGGCTCCTGATTACATCTGTTAGTATACTATTACATCTAAACATAGTGATATATTGCATGTGGTATAAATGTTATATTACGCAGGGCATATATTACATTAACATTTACAATATTAACAGTATTAACTTAAAATATTACAGTATTAACAGTACATTCAGTATACTAGAGCTGCATGCTGTACATTTGACATTTAGTATTCTGGAATTGTATTCTGTACATAAGTGGTGCTACATTAAATCGCGTCTAGAAGCAATACAGCACATACAGCGATGTGTGATGCTTTCAATCAGTTCCATAGGAAGCGAGAGCCATTGCTCTTGCAAAGCAGTTGCAAGCGCGGCAAGGGTCTGAGGGGATGGATTGAGAGCAGCTAGACGACTCCTTACAGCGTCCCAAACGTGCTCGATAGGATTCAAGTCCGGGAATAGAGCTGGCCACTCCATGCGGGAGGTTTGGTTTTAGATTGCAGTTCTCAAAATTTTGAGTTTAGGTTCCCAATTAGATATGTCATCAACGTTACGCAAGGCATGTGACATTGTCTGATCTAGAAATGACGCAGTCCAGAAAAGCGTTTACTGTGTTTAGAATACAGAGGGGAATATGTTCATATATGTGTATATATATATATATAAGATAAAAAGTATATAAATCAGCTTTAGAATTTAATTTAGTAGTAATTTCTTAATTCCTCATTCTTTCCTCTCTCTAATCTAAAAATAATACTAACTTTCTGGACTGCGCCATTTCTAGGTTAATCTATGCCACAGAGCTTGTCTAAAGCTAATGAGGTAGTTAAATCGGATCCTAAACTCTGAGAACTGATATTTCTAATCTAAACCAAAACGTTTTTCTTAGCAGACTGCCATATCAGATAAATGCGCACTTATCTTCGTTGCCGCTTGGACGCTATTTCGCTGTGCTCTCTTTCTATTGAAACAATCAGTATCAAAAAGGCAAATGTTATGAAATTAGGCACGATTAGAGTTCTTTAGTATATATATATATAAATTTAGTATATATATCAAACTACTAAGAATATTAACTGCCATCGGGTTTCCCCGCTATTACATATATATATATATATATATAATAGAGTGGATAGGTTTTTATTGCGTCGATCGAATGATGATACCTGCGGACAGACGTAATGACAGATTCAGCATAATTTTCTTTCTCGATAAAAAAAAAATCCTCAGACGCAAAATCTGGTTCGCACATCACTATGTGCGCAATATTCGCCCCCCCCCACAGATTTTGGAAGCTTACGTCTTAAGTCAGTAGATACTAGGAAGGAGCGAACGGCAATATGTTACTTTGATGCAGGCAAGTGGAAAAGTGTATGACGAATAAGAGGTGCCTGCTTTGCAAAGTTGCCATTAATCAATTTTGAAATGACGCAGTTTAGACTGATGTGTTATAAATAGATACTGGTTTTGGGACAGAAAGGGGAATTACTCAAATCAAAATGAAGAACAGAGAGACAGTTTCAAAATGAGTCAGTAATTGCTTTCATATATATATATATATATATTTAATCAGAGCGTGTTTTGCTAACCAGCGCACATTTATTTTCTGACCTTGCTGTTACTCTGGTACCTTCTTGGCTATTTTGAATTATTATCACGCCTGTTAGGTTTGTCGAGTCAACCTAGATTAGCCGTAACTTAAAGTGCTAGACCAGAACTACCTTTTTTAGATTTGAATTTATTATTTTATAAATTCTTAGTTTCAAATGGAAGTTTTCCCTGCTATTGGTAAAGGACGAAGTACGTGCCTTTCTGTTCATAGTTGGAATTAATAAAGGATTATTTTCAACCTCCTTATGTGTTAGTATTACTTCCTGTGCGAGAAGTCGCCAGGTTCATTAGTAGGGTCTATATTAGTTCATGTGGAGAAAGAGAATAAGATTCTATACACTGAATTCGGTATTTTTATGCTTGAACTGCAATTTTTTTCTTTCTGTCACTAATGATATCGACAGTTACTATTTCCTTCAAAATTATGCTTATCTTTAATGCAGTTATTTTTCAGATTTACATTCTTTATTTGATTATTCCTTTCTTTCTTCTTTTTTTTAGCAGAATGGTGTGTTATGATATTCTGTTCCTTCATTTTACGTTTAGCCATTAAGTAGTTATTTTATTTTTAAAATATGGTTATTTTTTCATCATTATGTATTGATATCCATTTTCAAATTGTACAAATACGTTTTGTTTGTTGTTCGATCTATTTGTATAAGTGTTTCAGATTTTGTATAACTTTTTCAGATTTCCAATAAACATATATTATTATCATAACGTCAAAATTTACTTAATGCTCATTTTACGGTTTCACATTTCTTCAGAAATGGAAACAAATGAATAATCTTAATTTATAGAAATATATTTTTAATTCAAAACATATGTAAATAATTACAAATTTATTTCAAAATTCTACGGAAGTTTCTCGAAATTTAACTTAACCACTTTACTTATCGTAGAATGAAATCAATATATGTTTTAAATGAAAGAACAAGTAGTTCATTTTTCGTTAATTTTGCATTGTTACAGGCCATGCTGAGAAGAACGTTTCTTGTAATATTTTAAACCGATTTCCTCAAGGATGGGTTTTAAAACTGAAAATACGCTGTCTTAAATAACGTTCATTAAGTATTAAGCGTATAGAAACAAAAAATGCATTGTAACATTGCGTAATGTCTAGACTAGTGAATCTGAACCTTTTCTGTCGTGGCACATTTATAACGATTTCGAAATTTGGCGGCACACATAGAAAACGATAAGTTTAAAAGTTCTTTACTTACCTAAAATACCCTGTGTAAAATAGTTTATGATAATAATTTTGAATGTAAAATAAAATAATATGTACTACAAAAACAACAATACGCTTGTTAAGAGATTAATTACAAGTTAATAATAAGAATACTTTTAATGAGAAATTTCATCTTGGTGTTTTTTGATAATTTCATTTATATTGGGTCGTAAAAATGACAATGCTATTCTCATAGCGTCTTCTACCTTTAACAGTCTCGATCTCTTATTTGGTTTTATGTTGGGTAATAATGAAAATCTGAATTCACAGAAATAACATGCAGAAAACTGTAATAATATTTTTAAAGCTTTTTTGGCCATTGTGGGATAATCGCTTTTAATGTTAATCCAAAATGAATTAATTGATTCTTTCGAATATTTTAAAATTAAATCTCGATCATTAGAAAGCGAAATTAGTTCTTCCTCTTCATTCGAAGTTAACTCAAATACAGAAGTATTCGTTATCACAAATGGATTACGAACCCTATCAAATTCTTTTATATCTAAATTTGGGAAATAGTGAATAATTCTCTCCTCTAATGTTGTCAAATGGTCAATAACAATTTCATGAAAATTTTTATTAAAATCCTTTCGGACTGACTTAAACTTTTCCAAATTGTCTTCTTGAGCTTTTATTCTTCTATAAAGTTATTTGTTTTCGGAATCCCACCAGATTATCTGTTGAGTTTAATATATTTTCTTTCGGTCCTGGCATACTTGAGTTTATGTTATTAAAAATAACAAAAATGTCTGATAAGTAAGCTAATCTTCCATCTGCACCAATCAGAAAATCTCAATTTAAATTATATACTGAACATGCGCGAAAATGCTCCGAAATGCGCTCTCCTCCAGAGCACCTAAATCGCCTTGGATGTCACAATTGGCGAGTTTATGAATGTATTAAAAACTGAATTTCGCCAATTCTCATACGTACCCTACACTAGGATTAAACCCATTATAATTTTTACTATATACTTTTCTAAAATTTAGCGGCACACTTTAAGAATCTGGCGGTATAGAGAAGTGCCGCATCACAGTGGTTGGGAATTACTGGTTTAGACAAATATTTACCTAGCAAACATCTGAAAAACTGAGTGATGTCTGATCAAATTTCCTTTTGGTAAACTTCTCTCATTTGAGATATAAAACAAAGCATTCAAGGAAATATATTTATGTGCACTCAACATAAAGGAAAAAAGAACAACTGGGAGGACAAAGAAGCGACAGAGCTTCCAACTCGCGAAATGGATAAAACACACTCATAAACCTTTTATTTTCAATCTAATTAACGGATGATGCTGTCGCGATGAAATGAACTCATTATCTTCAAATTCTAGACTTTGCTTTGTTTCATTCATTTTGCTTGGATAACTATTTTAATTTTGGAGACAAGCATGCAGTAATTTTATTCTGGATATTGTTTAATATTTTTTGGGAGTCTTGTGAATATTTCCGTTAATTTACACGCTTATTCAACAGAATGTACATTTCGCTATTTTTACGATTTTTTTAATAATTATTTAATTATTACTATTTAATAATTATTTAATTAATACGATTATTTTAATAATCCTAAGTTTAGTACTTCAGAATAAAATTAACTTTTCAGAAGTGTCGAAAACAAAACTGCTTTTTATATGGACAAACCACGGACGTGAAATAAAGTTTCGGTATCTATGAAAGGCATTTCTGCTTAAAGTAAGCATCTGATGATTGTAATGTAGATGCGGACGGAGATTACATAATATGTAATAAGCATAAGAATGATACACAGATTGAGAAATCTGATAATAAATTTCTACAAGCAAAGTAAGTGGGGTTTAAATAATGAGTATATATAGCATAACATAAAAGTTATGTTATAAAAACATAAAAATTAAGTTAAAAAGCCCCACTTCTTCTGAATCGTAAAATGAGCGATACATTTTGAAGCAATTTGTGCTAGAACTTAACTCAAAGACAACGCAAAATCAGAAAACTCAGCTAAATAGTTTTTTTATATCAAGTGTTTAAAAAAAAATCTAAAAGCTTTGTGGGGTTCCAAACTTTAATCTAATAGCTAAATGTGAGGAACCTCTTGCACAGATAAGCGAATAATCACTTGAGTGCGTGAACATAGACGTAAGACTCAGGAAGATTTAATTACCCTTTATTTCTCAAAATAAGAATTAACACAGCCCGCTCCTGTCTCAGAGCGTGCAGCATAGACTCCACTTGGACTTGAACTCAAAGTAATAAGAAATAAAGCCTAACCAATGCTTAATTAATAAGATATAGCCGAAGCTATGAATACTCTAAGTAGTTAGCACTTAAATCGCAATTAAGTTGGCGAAGCTATCAAGGGTCTGAAATACGGCCGAGCGTAGTAATAGCTTACAGAGAGACGTAGCCAAAAGGCGAACGCTCTTGAGTCAGAAACTGTGGCTCTCTAACAAAGTCAGTGACACATAGACTTAAATACTACTCTTACTTATTTTCATTAAACGCGATTCTCAAAATGCATTCTGGTAGGAAATTGTGAGCTGAAAATAGAAAGGATAAGAAAGCAGTTTTAACTAAAGATAAACCTTTCAGATTTTATATTATGCCCAAATAGGCGTTTTTTCCTTTACACATACATATACCTTTCGAGAGCATTTTGCTAAAAATGTTTAAAAACAGCTTATCTTCAGAATTTCCTATAGGCAGTGTAGCGCGCTGGAGATAAAAATGTATTATTCCTTTTAGGGTTGCCACTGCTTGCTGTGAAAACATTGGGGATTTTACTCAGAAATTCGGTGAAGGTTAACAAAATATGAAATTGATAATGAAATTAATTTGAAATTCAACACTTTGGGCTTCCATGTGTCCATTATCTGGTGGAGGATACGTTATATCAAACTTTGATGGCTCTAGGTAACGCCTTTTTTTAATAACACGAATTTTTTTTTTTAATTTCCATTGCATCTAGCAATACGAAGACAAGTATTCATATATCACACAGAAAGGGAAAAAACACTCAAAAAATACAATAATAATAAAATCATAAAAAAACTGAAAGGTTTCAGGTTTTAAATTACGTCCAAAGGGGCGTTTTTTAATGTTTTGTGTGTTACTTTTATTTATTAAATATCATGTTCTTCGCACTTAAACCATAAACTTTAGTTCAACAGCAATATAGCAAAATCATTTAAAAATGCGTGTATCTTTAGAATTTCTAATACACAGTTCCGCGGGCTTTAAATAAATCGTTTTTTTTCCCTCGTTGAGTGTTGCGATTGCTCGCTTTTAAATCGTTTAAGTTTGTTTATCAAAAATTCGTTTAAGTTTTATAAAATATGAAATAGATTATAAAACAAATTCCAAATTCGGGCTTTCAAATGCGCCTATTGGGGTGGAAAAGTACATTATTCAAAATTGGATGTCTCTAGGTACCGTTGTTTTATCTCATTTGGAGAAATATACATACATTTATGCAGATTCTTCAATATATAATTTCTTTAAATATAATACAGGGCTGCAATATTTTGTGGCAACAATTTGAAAAGTGATTCAGACTTTTAATGTTTCCAACGCAAAATCGCAAAAGGAAAACAATAGTCCTTCAGGGACAAAACCCCTTTCGACTAACAATAGAATTCACAATATAATAAACGGTTCTGAGAGAACGCTGAGCAATCGAGATGTCCAGAGTTCTTCACTGCACTATTGCAGCAAAGGGAGCAGCCAGCACTATCAGTTGTCAGAAAATGATCTCGGCTGCAAAGTTGTTACCCATTTACCACCACCCAGAGAGCATGTGTAGCTTAAGGAAGTGCTACGGAAGCGTAGAATTTTGCCCTCCCCATAAAGCGAAGAAACATACGTACATTCATGCAGATTCTTTATTACTTAATTTCCTTAAATATAATACAAGGCGATAATATTTTGTGGCAAAAATTTGAAAAATAAATCAACGCTTTTAATGATTCGACGCAAAATGCCGTTTCGAGGCTAGTAAACCTTCCAGGCTAACGTCCCTAAAATTTTTAAAGAAACAAACATCAAGTTAGAAGTAAATTAAATTTTCTTTCTTTTTTTAAAAAAAAGATCAATAAATGTCGCATATATAATATTTATACAAAATATTCACACGCGAACATATTTGAAATCATTCAGTGCAAGAAAAATAATGATAAATGATGATCCTATATAAATCAGTCTTGATGAAAAGTATAAAAGTTTCAAGAATTCATAAAATGTTAGTGCTTTGAGTAATATCTAATTTTATCAAAAAAAGTTTACACCATAGAGGAAATTTTTGAAAATATTAGTAACATTTATGTATGACCTATATGTGTTTTTGCTTTACGTTTTTCACAAGCATAAAAACTTCCGTAAAAAGATAAAATAGGAAATTAAAATCTGCTTTATTACTTATTCGGCGTAATTTATGAAAAAGATGGAGCTCGCTTTTTTTGGCACGATGCATTAGTACCAGCTGAGTCTAGTAAGATTTCCAGTGGCAGTACACGTGTACAGAATGTTTAAAATGTCTGTAGAATGTTTATGTCTATGTTTTGTTGGTTTATCGAATGTTTAAAATTGAGTGTGAATCTCTTTAAACCAAGGACCGAAAAAAAATATTTGCTGTATATTTGTTCCTTGCTTTTCTTTCTCTACTTATTTATTTACTAAATATTTTTTCTTTCTTGTACGAAATAAAGGAAGTATTGTAATCGCGAAAATTTCCGGGTACCATATTCCAGCGACTATATACATTTTGACCGCTATCGAATGCTTTTGCGTAATATCTGTACGTAAGGCCACAATAAAAAACATTCTTTCAAAAAACGAGTTATAAAACTCATTTAAAATGGATCCAGAAGACTTTTTGTGGCGTCTGTACGTACATACGTATGCGCGTATGTATGTATGTATCTCGCATGACTCAAAAATGAAGTTTCAGAACACTGAAATTTTGTTTGTAGGACTACTGTAGCCTGTAGTTATGTACCTCCCGATTTGGTGGCAATCGGCCGAACCGAACGTATATGTTTATATATATATATGTATACACCACTATGTTACTTGGCTCATTGAACTCACATTTTTTATCCTTATATGTTCGTAAATTGTGCATTTTTTGCTTTCAAAATGATAGAATTATGTTGTTCTTATCTTCCGGTTAAGATTTTTATGCCTGTAGTTAACCTGTATGCAGTAGTTGTACAATTATCAACAATTTAACAGTTGTTTCAGTGAGACTAAGCCTAATGTTTTACCACAACAACCATATTTGTTTACATTTGAAATGTAGCAGAATAGTGGACTTGTTACCAATCTAGAAATATTAAGCTTCTCAACAACAAAGATAAAGCCTTATTTTATTATTGCGAATTAAATCATGGTTAATTAATTCTGGAATTATCATTTAAGTTATTTAATTATCCCACATATTGACTAAGCATAGCCTGCACAATAAATTAAGTCCATTTGTACGCCTTCAGTGTCTTTTTGCCGAGTGAGACCAAAAGTAAATTTTAAGTTTTGTGCACCGAAATATCTGTCTTTTTGCCCGCTGGCCGAATTTCTTATTTTTGCTTAGAAACTCTAATTTTAATTGTAAAAATTGTTCTTTAAATTCTTTTAAATGTATTTATGCTTTATATTTTTTCTATATTTTTCAATATTTAACGAAGTTATTTTCAGGTTTCATCTATTTTTGCGTTGTCGCGGAGTGAGAACTGAATTAATTGAATGAGAAATGCATGTCTGATGAAATTCGAGGAAATAAGTTAAAACGATATGCAAGAAAAAATGCGTATAATTTAATATTCCGTACAAGAAAGTCATGTGGTGTGCACATCAGATTTTTTTTAAATAAATTAATATTTATTCATTTACTTTATTTAATCTTCATATTACGACTGCTTTTTTATATGTATTTCAAGTATTATGCTGTAAACCGTTTATTGTTGAGCCAAATGGCATTGAAATTTAAGAAAGGAATAGCATAGTTAAAACTGAAGAATAGACAGAAACTTTACCATTATTGTTTGCAGACTGGTGACATTTGGCGATCTCGCCAAATTAATTACATTTTGGAAGCTTCCGGAAAAGCGTTTTCGAAGCCCTAAACACGAATTTTTTTAGTGAATTTAGATAACTGATATACCTTCATTATGTGGAATAGCTATTCCCACTAAGAACACAATGAAGGCTTTAGAAGCGCATGCCTTCCTTATGAGCAAAGTTGTATATATCCTTGCGTTAGCGTGTAAGAGGTTAAATTGGTGTTTGAAACAATTAGTCCAGATCAGAGTCTAAGACTGTTTTGCTATCGAATTCTTTAGTCGATGATTAATTACTATGGTTAAATCAATGATAAATTTACTGCGCGTGCAATTTCGGTGAACTGTAATATTTCTCGCGTGTTATTGAGAATTTCGTTTAACCTCTAATTTTCTCCCTGGAATAGTTATACCTGTTTATCTTCCCTATATGACCTGTTATTTATTTCAACAGAATTTCAAACATTTTTGTTGATCCGGTTCAATTATTTAAAGAGATATGTAAGAATTTGATAGGCATTAACAACATGAACAAAATATTTTCATTTGAAAGCTCTTCTTGGTTATTTCCGTCATGTAACATTGCTAAAATGAACCACTACTTCATAATACCGCTCACAACAGATATGCTTTCAAGTATCAACTTCTACCGTTTTGAAAAATAACCTCAGCCATACATACAATCACGATATGTAAATTTACTTCGTATATCTATCTACGTACCATATGCGTTTACTACTTTCAGTTGAGTTTTAACTTTTATTTTAATAGTCCTTCAATCTCTGGTAGACGGATACCTTTCATAGAATGGATTTAGAAAAAATCGAAATCAAGAAAAGTGTGGAGATATTTCAAGATCAGCTTAGCAGTTTCAGTAAAGTTTAACTTTGAATAAATATTTAAGGACTTATAAGGTATCTATCCCGCTTTATTGTTATCTTTTTATATCATGCCTTCGTGCTGCAATGGTCAGCACACTTGGCTCGTGTTCGAGAGATCCGAGGTTCGAGTCCCGGCGACGGCACTGCTCATTTTCTATGTCTCCTGCTTCGAAATATTCTAATGACTCTACAAACTAAACTATTGATAAATTGCATAAATATTTTATAATTTATTATTTTTTTATTTAAGTCATGAGTGGTTAGATTACATGCATAATAAATTCATAAATGTGTGTACAAATGCGCATTACTCTAATTTTAATTTTATTGTTAGTAGCAAATATATATGCATTTATTTTTCAGAATTATTTATTTTGTTTCGCACTTTTTCTGTTTTGTTTGCTACTTTTGATATTTCTATTATTTTCATTGACCCGCTGAAAAGTTTCCTTAGTTCATTGTTTATATAGATATGCTTATCAGTTTCATACTGGTGAAATATTGGATGCTCTCATTAGAAAGACTGACCATTCAATTTCTGTATAAAGCGAATGGCTTTGTAACGCGGTTTAACCGTGGCGTTATGGAGAGAAAGAACTATATAATAATCTATATGTATGTATGCACATAATGCACTTAATGCTTATATATGTGTGCAGTTATATACACATATGCATATGCATGCTTATATAAAGCTATATGCACGTGTGCATATATGCAGGTAATTAAATTCCCAGCAAATGAGCAATTGGTTTAAAACGTGACACGAATCTATTATAATCTGTGAAAATGCATCGCGTTTTCTGCATTTCTTACGGATCTTCACGAGAACAAAAGCTGAAGCCATCCATATTGAATCTCTGCTTTTATATTCTAGATAGATGTTCAATTGTAATTACATTCTTCCGGTATCGAACTTGCCTCAAACTCAGCAAAAAGTGAATAAAGTTTGAGGGTAGGCTAAGAAGATAATTCGATCCAAAGAGGGCACGGGGATGGTTCCGCTTTTAGTGAGAACTGAAGCGGAAAATTGGATTTTTCTTTTCCTCCGGAGCTTTCAAAGAAGATGCAAAGAACACATTCTTTTTCCATTCTTCCTAGGGTGCTTGCTTCCTATTCCTCTCTGACGGCTTATTAGTTCCAGACTATGTCTAGACGAGGTACCGGGGAGAGATTTTTGACCTGTGGATTAAACACTTGGAATCTGAAGATCTGTCAGGCATTTTGTTTTATTTACTTTGCCACACGTCTGATATTTAATGATTAAAAAAATCTTGCTTAAAAGAAATGCATTATCTTATTGCGTGATGTGATGCTGTTGACTGAGATTTCTCATAACGTTGTGGATTAAAAAGCGATTTTTCATGATTGATTAAATAGGAACAAGAAGAAGAATAGTAAGAATACATATGTCTGTTTAATTTATTTTGATATATATATATATCATATATGTGTGGTATGTATGTATGGTATACATATATATGTATGTGCGTGTGTGTGTACCTATTAAAGTCCTTCTTATATTAATTAAGAATATTTATCCTTAGGAAGATTTTCTATTAAATTGTACTGAGGCAAGAGCATGTACCTAGACTATTTTTGTAAGCAGTAATCAATTTAAGAGAATAGGTTTTTCAAATTCTTGTCAGGACTGAGTGTTCAGTTCATATTCTTGGAAAACATCTTCGTGAACTCCTTAAATCCTGACCTGGAACAGGGAGCTGAATGCAGCTATGCTCTGTGGTAGAAGAACTGCACTTTAAAGGAATTTAAAATCCTCTTTTATTAAACCACAATTATTTACAGCCACTTTCCAACTCGGGAGGGATACAGAAAATAACGACCGCTACTTGGGTCTAAAATGAACAATCAAATTAATTTAAACTAAAGCTAATTAGAAATTAAGTAGTCGTTGCTCACAGAGCTATGAACGCGAGGTTGGCCTCTAAACTAAGTGGTGCGTAAAAAGATATAACTAATACTGACGCACTTAGAATTACTTCAATAAGTAATAGCGTAAGAGTGCTACGGCTTAGAATTTAAATACTAGCTAGTCAGGCGAACGTCGAACAGAGCAGCAGTGATCTGAGACTAAAAGCTCTCTCTCACTGAAAGGTTTCTACCTTTCGTTTAAATACTACTTGGCTCCACTTCAAATTAGCATAAAGCTGAAACGCGCGCTTATTCTAACGTGAAGTTGAAATGAGAACAGATAGAAAGAGTTAAATTAAAATAAAACTTTGTTAGTTTAGCTAAAACCTTACACTTGTACTATCTGTTAATTTTGGGTTATACATAGGACTTTTAAATCCTTTTACTAATGATGAAATTTAAGAGCAGCACACTGTTGGACTGAAACATCAAAACCTAGTATACAAAATGAAATAAATTAGATTATTTTATAAGATATTTCTCCCGCTTTCTTAGCATGCCTTCGTGTTGTAATGGCCAGCACACTCGGCGCGTATTCGAAAGGCCCGAGGTTCGAGTATCGGTGAGGACATTGCTCATTTTTCGTTACACCTGCTTAAAAAACATTCCATTGGCCGTTTACACCGGCACCTGTACCTACACTGTAAACCATATTGAAAACCATAACATTTGTTTGAAACCAATTAGAGTTGACACAAATTGAAAAAGTCTTTGGAAAATAAGTGTAAATGGAATCTGTTTTCGCAAGAACAAAATAATTACTTAATTTGTTTTTTAATTCTTGGGCAGTCATAATAAAAACCTGCATATGGACTGCTTTCTGAAAATGAAATTCAAGTTCACAAAAGCGGTAGCCATTCTGCTGATGTCTGGAATTTTCATTAAGGCGACACCGCTATGGTATACTACATGTGAAAAGAACGTTCTCATTGTTCAAAGAGAATGTTAATAATCTGTCCTTTTAAAGCAATTCACTCAAGTTAGATGCCACTAATTAAAGTCTCATACTTTGATCAAATGTTTTGCGACATATAAAGTTCCCTGTTATAAATGGTTGGTCGCTTATAAATTGTAACATAAATTTGAGTTTCCAGTAACGATGAAAGCATAAGTTATCAGGTATGTTCTTCCTCCTTACCTCATACATTCGTGGAGAAATGGATAGCATTGGCTGGTGGTAATCGTGTTCGAATTTCCGCTAGGACACTGCATATTTTCCACGTCGATCCTTCACTGATGACCGCAGTGACGAGTTTATTATCATGCAACTTGCTTTTCTTTGTTGTATGTTCTTCCTCCTTACCTCATACATTCGTGGAGAAATGGATAGCATTGGCTGGTGGTAATCGTGTTCGAATTTCCGCTAGGACACTGCATATTTTCCACGTCGATCCTTCACTGATGACCGCAGTGACGAGTTTATTATCATGCAACTTGCTTTTCTTTGTTGCAGAATAAGTTGTTATAATTACTGAGAGTAAATTTCTTTAAAATATGTGAATAAACAAATAAATAAAATTCTTGAAATTTGAAAAATTCAAGTTACAATTTCATGAATCGAAAAAGTTATTTTTAGCAAAGTTTAAGCATTTCGAAGTGGAGTGTGAGGAATAAAGTTTTATAATTTCAAAAATATTTAAAATTAGTTTTGGTTTTAAGATTATCTTCAATAATTCTTGAAAATTATCATTTTGAATTACTATTTATTGCAGCTCCGGTTTGAGTATTTTGTTAGAGTTTTAAAGAATATGGTAAAAATGTGTATTCAAAATTTTAATGAAATCGAGTAAATCAAGCTTTTTTTCAGTGTGTTGAACTGAAAAAATGTATGAATACATTATGGAAATTCATAACCATTATATTTTATTTGGCTGGCGACGATACTATACACAAGAACTAAAGTTAAAAGATTTTGCAATAAATCTTAAATCTGCTATACATAATTAAGGATATGATTTATGTATGATAATTATTGTAGAAAATAACATTTTTGGCAAAATATTATAAGCCAGGTTTGTGAAAATCAATTTTTAAATGAAGAGTTTATGCTGCACTGAGCAATGCACTTTTCCGATATAAAAGATAAATGAAAGATTATATATTCCGTCGATTGTTAAGCACATCTGAAGACAGATGTAATTTTTCCAAACTGAAACTTTTCGATGGAAAATATAGGGGCATATTTTTATGCATTAAGGGGGTTCGTACACCTTAAAAACCTTAAGATCTTCGAATATGATACTATTGCAAGGGTTGGGATAACTTATTCATTTTAAAAGCATTTCCTTCCAACGTTTTACAGCTGACTACACGATATAGCAGTTTTGGAAACTAGTAACCAGAACGTTTGTGTTGCCACAAATAGTTTTATAATTTAATCTGCTTTATGACAAAATTTTTTATGCTTTCACTTCATGTTTCCACCTTGCGCGCGCAGTTTAAAATATTCTGTTGAATAATTTATGCAACAGAATATTTTATTATTTAAAATTTCTGCTGCATGTTTCATTTATAGTTAATATATAGTTTTTATAATATTTAAAAACTAATGTGAACCGAAAATCCTAAGAAATTCACGTTAAGTTCTTATTTTATTTGGAGTTGAGTTTATAAAATGTATTTTATTGAAAAAATCTGTAATGTTTTCATGCAAAAAATTATTATTATTAAAATATTCATCAGATTTTTAGTTCAGTTAGAAGATAACGTCCACATAAAGAATTCCATCAAATTTCAAGTACACTCACGTTTGTGAAAATTGCAACACCATGAAGGACTTACGCGAGTGAGCTGAAATTTTCAGGAAATGCAAAGTAGCGCATGATATGCAAATGATTAGAATTGCAAATCCGTAGCGCATGCGTATGCTGAGCAGCGCCCTCTGAACGGCTGATGGATCCGAATAAATAGACGGCTGTAGCGAGGCGTGTATGGTTATCGGTGGTTATCTGCTAGTGGTAAACGTTAACTCAATCTGTACTTATGCCTCGTCGACGAAAGAGAGCGAGATTTGAACAACTTACAGAGTTTGAACGAGGGAGAATCATCGGCCTTCGTGAAGCTGGATTGTCGTATCGTGCAGTAGCCTCTCGTGTGCAGCGTAACAGCAGCACAGTGATGCGCGTTTGGAAGCAGTGGACGGACGAGTGTCGGACAACTCGGAAATCCGGGAGTGGACCCCGAAATGTGACGTCAGCTCGCGATGATAGACACCTGGTCCGCATGGCGCGGACGGACCGTACAGCTTCCTCTAGACAATTGGCAGCACTGTGGTCAATAGCTACAGGTGTTTCATTGTGTGCTTCATCAATTCGTAGACGTCTGCTGCAGTGTGGACTGCGCGCACGGACTCCTTTATACAGGATCCCCCTAACGCACGACCATCGCCGCCTGCGGCTACAATGGGCCAATCAGCATAGAGACTGGCGTGCTGATTGGCAGCATGTCGTGTTTTCTGACGAATCCCGCTTTAATTTGTGGTACCATGATGGCCGCATTCGTGTCAGACGCTATGCCGGTGAACGCCACCTTCCGGAGTGCATTATCGAACGCCACAGTGGACGAACACCCGGAGTTATGGTCTGGGGCGCCATAGCATATCATAGACGATCTCAATTGCTACGAATTGTGGGCAATCTGAACAGCAACCGGTATATCCGTGAAGTTCTACAGCCCGAAGCTGTTCCCTTCCTTCAAAGCTTGCCAGGCGCTGTATTTCAACAGGACAATGCCCGCCCTCATACTGCTCGGATTGTTAAATCCTTCTTTGCAGCGCAGCAGGTACAGCTTCTTCCTTGGCCTGCGTGTTCCCCGGATATGTCGCCAATTGAACATGTGTGGGATGTCATTGGTCGGCGTCTTGCTCGTGATCCTCGTCCTGTTGCGTCTGCAGACGAACTTTGGGTACGCGTACAAACGATATGGAATGCTCTTCCTCAGTCAGACATTCAAACTTTGTTTGACTCCATGCCACGTCGTGTAGCAGCACTTATTGCGGCGCGTGGTGGCCACACAAAATACTGATTCTGATCTCTTGTTCTTGTTTGTTTGCTTTGAACATTTAATCATTTATTTGTACCACTACCACTCAACTGTGTATTAAATTGCATTCAATTATGACGATTCCTTCTTGGTGTTGCAATTTTCACAAACGTGAGTGTATATACCATTAGCCATTTTTAAAATATCATGCGCGCAATGTGGAAACAAGACGTGAACACATAAAATGATTTTGACACAAAGCAGATTAAATTATAGAAATATTTGTGGCAACACAAAATTTCTGGTTACTAGTTTCCGAAGCAGCAATATTATGTAGTTAGCTGTAAAAAATTGGAAGCTATTATCTTTAAAATAAATAAGCAATGCAGATTTTTGCAATAGTAACATATTAGAAGATCTTAAGGGTTCTAAGGTGTACGAGCCCCCTTCAAAGTTTGCTCGATCGCTTTAAGTTTTTATCTAAGTTTCCCTGCACAAAATAAAATATTCTTTTCATGGAATTCGAACTTCTTTTGTATTTAAGTTTGAAATTACTGCATCTTTAAATTTTAGATAGTTTTTACATGATCATTTTCATCTTCTTTTGTGACAGTACAGCGAAAAATTGCATATGGATTTATGGAATAAAAGTTATAAGACCATGGACATATGCCGTCCAGCCCAAGGTTTCTCTCTACTTTACAATCTTTAAATTATAAATAAGCATCTAAATGACACCTAAAGACGGAAAAATTCGTTCTATCCTTTCTATTTTCAGATGTAGAGATATTCTCCATTATTTACGATTTCAAAATCACTATATTTCAAGCATTCTCGAACCATTAACAATTCAGTATGTGAACCTGCAATTTGGGCCCAAATGAACTAAATTATTTTGGCGAAATATTCGTTCGAATTCATAAATAAAAAGCTAGCAATTCGCAGTTAACAAAAATTCATTAAACGAGAATATGTTTATCATGGTTCTCTACGAACATTTCTCCGAAAAATTAATTTGAATGACAGGATTCAAGTCCTTGATAGTCCACATTAAAGATGATGTTCCAGAACTCAGCAAAACAAAAATAAATAAATAAAAATA
Organism: Stegodyphus mimosarum; assembly: GCA_000611955.2. NCBI lineage: Eukaryota > Metazoa > Arthropoda > Arachnida > Araneae > Eresidae > Stegodyphus > Stegodyphus mimosarum. Next base: position 245,689 of record KK119887.1, read on the forward strand.
AAATAAAATCTTTCATATTTTATAATAAGCCCAAATGGGTGTATTCTTCATTCGCAAACGAACACACATTTCAAAAGCATTTGCGCTAACACTGCTTTGGGCTAAAAGCATTTAAAAACAGTATATCTTTAGAATTTCCGAAAGATAGTCTCGCGCATTGCCAGATAAAAATGTTTTATTCCTTACAGTATTGCCATTTCTGAAATTGAAATTGTTGAGTTTTTAAAACAAAAATTTGTTAAAGGTTTACAAAATATGAAATAGACAATAAAACAAATTCCAAATTCGGGAATCCTGTTGCCCATATTCGGGTGGAGGACTATGTTACTCAAAATTTGATTATTCTAGGTAACGTTGTTTGTTTACAACGCGAGAAACATACATACATTCATGCAAATTCTTCATTATTTAGCAGTTTATTTAAATATAATACATGGCGATAATATTTGGTGGCGACAATTTAAAAAATGATGCATCGCATTTAAGTGATTCAACACAAAATGCCATTTCTAGATTAATAGCCAATTCTACGCTAATTCTCTTTTGGGCTAGAAATAGTTTCCCGCCTTTATCTTATTTGATATTTATTGGTTTTCAATTTGATATTTACCGTACAACAATCATTCAGTAGCCAATAATTTACTGTTTATTCTTCAAAGTTCTTGAATACCCTCTAACAGCTAAACTCTTACCTGCTCAGTGATCCTAATACCTATATATTACTTATATCTTCCTACATTATTACATTTGTTTTGTAATCATTCACGCATATAACATTATGCTCTGCAAAAATCAAGCGAACTCTCTTCAAAGAACACTATAGGCAAAGGGAACATAAAGCATTTCCTAATATAGCATTAGAAGAAATGATACAGTAAGCAGATGCAGACAGCAACAGTTTATTGACTAGATTCTGCTCCATTGTTTAATACTCAGTTTCACATTTTAGAAGAAACAATGAATATATATGTTGTTGCCTTCCAACAATGTGGGAAAGTGTTTTAAAGTAATGTACGTTTGCAATATTTTTAGTAATGGCTAAATTTAACATAAAATGTTACTCAAACGTGTGATTAATCCACTCTACAAAGTAATTAGCATTCTAATTACCGTCACTGGCATTTTTATCCAACGCTTATAATTATTTTAAGTCTGTTTAATTATTGTTATATTTTGTAAAACAGCTTACATAATGTATAAAGATATCTACAGCAATGCTAATATTAAAATGATAATTATATTTATCAGATTTCGTTCAATGCTTTAACTATTTGCATATATGCACTAATATTAAAATTAAATATTTATCAGTTAAAATTTTAAGTTTGATCAAAAAACATTTGAAATCATTAGGTTATTTTGAAAGCGAAGAGGTGAAAAATGTAGAAGCCCTCGCTGGGATTCGAACCTGGATATCTCAAATACGCGCCGAGTGTGCTACTGTTAAGCCTCGACGGCATGCTGGAAGGAGGGAGAAAATACTTTATATACTCCCCCTTTTAAAGAGCAGCAGGGAATTAGGGGACCCAATCGAGAAATCCTTGTGGTGGAGATATATTTATTTAAAAATTTGTTAAACATAAAAATTTAACATTTTTGTATGTGGTCGAAAAACCTGAAATAATCATGCATATGAAACAGAGAAAATTAGATATTTTATTTCTGTTTTTTATCTAAGAAAATAAGAATTTTGAGAAGAGGCAGTGTCCCGCCATTGAGCGAAGTACACGTTTGAATCATTTTTAGAGAAATGCGATATCAGTCCCTGCGGCGGTAAAATTCAGAGATAATTCACTACAAAGTAAAAAAACATTTCATACAGAATATCTCTTTTATCACTGCATCTGTTTGCCTTACAAGTGGGTAAAGTGAGAGAGACTTTTCCTCATAATCATGTATCCCAAATCATTCAGGATATCATTTCTGGTACATATATCCCACATAACATTTTTGATATAAGTTGAATAATTATTCAGTGTAATAATTAACAATAAATACTGTACAAAATTTTTATTTGGAGTTTTGCCCGAAAATTATGCAGATTGTAGCATTTATTTTCTCATAAATACCATAATAGCCATACGAGTATCACACTGAAGAAATTTTTCTGAACACCAGTAAGGCCAGCTTTAAACCATACTTATACATTCCAAATCTGAATGCATGGCATATACTTCATCTTTGGGCTCTTTCTTCAGAGAGTAGGATTTAAAGCTGAAATTGGAAAGAAGGTTTGGTCAAATTACAGGTACAAATACAAAAAGACCACAATTTTACTATTTATCGTATATTCCAACAGCATTAAGTGTGCAACTCAGCTGGAATTTTGATAAAAAAATCACTCCGACGAATGATCCGTGAGGCATTCCCAGACATTTTTCCCTACCGCCGAACAACTCGAGAGAGCTTTTCTCTCACCAGTATTTTAACTAACCCCCATGCCGCTCCCAAAAATATTCGCCTATAAACATCTATTCTGTCTCCAGGATTCGAGCCTGGACCCATCGGTAAAGCAGCCAATGTCACTAACCACTCTACCGATTTGGGCGTCTGGTCAAAATACCTTGCGCTATAAGTCCAGCTACAGAGATATTTAATATAGGCTGTTTAAAATAACCTACCTTCGGACTAGGCCACAGACAGTCCTTTCCCTAACCAGTCCTTTTTCTTAAACGCTCTCTCGCAGAACTATTTTGCACCAAAATCCAAAGCGTTACCCGAAACATCCGTGATGTGGGTGGCTCAACCAATCAGAACGAAAGTTCTGCCTCAGAAGCTTCTCGCGAAGAACCGCTTTTATCTTATAAGAACAATGGAATTTTACTTAGAATCCGAGTGGAGTTACCGACTGAAGATTGTAATCTAGCTTCGTTAAGCAATAAGAATGAAATGAAGTTAGGTGGATTTGTTGCGCAATCTGATACAGAATTTGCAACTCACAGATCCAGTCAATGCTGAAGCAATAATATAGGTTCGATGATTACAGTGGTAGAAGCCTGCCGATAAATTTGTGGTATCTTTCCTTTTGATGTCATGCACAGGAGTAACCTTCTTGGATTAAAAAAAATTAAGTGGATCTAGATTTGATGTCAAGACAAAGCTTCATGAGGGCCACTTAATTTTCTTCGGCGATTTCTTCATTATTTTGAAAACTGGTGATAGGTACTTGTAATGCTTCATTTATAAAACACACTGTGAAATTTATATCTCAAGCAGAAAACTGATATTAAATTTCACCCAAATTATATTTAGATTTAATTCAAAATAATTTAGATATTTTTTAATCCCATGTCTTACGCTGCTATGTAAATTTTAGTTTTTGGTACAAAGTCGGTTTTCCTAAAATGAAATTAGAATTGCGCTGCCCAAGAATAACGTAGCAAAACAATGAAATAACAACTCTGAATCCTCACCTTTTTTACTGAAGAATTCAATTTCAAAATAAGGTGCTATGAGGTATTTTCCCCATCTTTTCTGCAATCTTTCATGATGCAGAAAAGAGGTTAGCACACTCTGCGTGAATCGAGAGTTGCAGAGTTCGAGTTCTGGCGAGGTATTACTGATTTTTCACGTCTCCCACATCAAAATAACCTAATGATTCTACAGGAGTGCTCGGTCTAAAAGGTGGTGGATTATTCATTACCAGGATTTCTCGATTGGGTCCCCTAATCCCCAGTCGCCTTTTAAAAAAGGGAGTATATAAGGTATTTTCTTCCTTCTTCTAGCATGCCTTTGTGGTGTAACGGTTAGCACACTCGGCGCGTATTCGAGAAGTCCAGGGTTCGAGTCCTGGCGATGGTATTGCTCATTTTTCTGACTCCTGCTTCAAAGCAAAATATTTTAATGACTGAACAGTGCTTAGTCGTTTCAAAGGTCTTTATTTAAAATCTGATAACCAAAAAAGGAAATCTTTTCTATACGAATTTCAAAAGTCTACACAAGCGAAATTTTTTTAAATAAATAGCTTTATATAATTTACGTACATGCGTATTAAATCAATAAGGGTATGCGCAGAAGAAAGGCTTCGCCAGTGGACGAGTGATTCAGATCTGTGAATAATGAAAGATCAACATGTGTTCGATCTCAGGTGAAAGGACTGGCTTGCAGGTTTGGGTTTTGCGATTCCTCCCATGTGTAACTTTAATACAAGCAAGTTTCCCTTAAAAAGGTCTTCCGCCAAAGCTTCCAATCATCTAGGCAAATAGCTTTCTTGGCTTTGTCATGTTAAAATAACCGCACACATGATGTGATTTTGGTTTCCCTATGCATAATCATTTAAATTTCGTACACTTGTACATTATTGTACATTTCGTATCTCGTTTTCTTTACAATATTTGTTCACCTAAATATACGTATTTAAGTTACTAGGTAAAATTCGTAGAATAAGTTTCATATGTTATGTAAATATTCGATATTTTATGTTTGGTTTGGTTTGGTTTGATTTATTTAATTATAGCCAAGCTCGCGAGGGCTATCTGTTTAGGTGATGTCTTTGTAGAGGACTTTCTGAGGGAAACTCGCTCATGTACACGTTACACATGGGGAAATGCACAAAAACGCCCAGGGGGCAGCCCGCTGGTTTAAAATCGAACCCAGGTCGGAAGTACCAGCGTTCAGTGACTTTACCGCTCGTACGCTGGTGGGCTCATATTTTTAGGCCATTAATTTTTAGTAGAACGCAAGTGACCTTAAACAGGGATTTATATCTGGTATTAAATCTGCGCTGTAATGGTGGCACACCGTATGTTAATAAATTGATGGGAAAACACCGAGTGACTATAAATGTTATTGTTTTCGGGGAGATGAACTTTATTTATCTGCACTTCTCTTTGTAAATGAGTCGGCCAAATAAAGAATTTACCATCTCTGAAAGTGATATAGTATAAATAAAGGCTGAAGTGAAAGCGAAAATGCTTCTTAACTGAAGCTTTGATTTAATTTATCAATTTCAGTTGTAGATGCAAAAGATGAAAGATACCAAGGAATGGAAAGACCTCGCATTATTTGTATCAGAAAAGTAAAAATGTTTCTGTTTACACACAATGCAGTGCTGTACGAAGTAATGCGTTCGCAAAGGCTCTGTTGATACCAATCATAGCAGATTAGATTTTGATCTTAATACTGACAGAAGTTTTTCTTGTTAAAATTAATCCATCTTTAGTGAAGAATGCACAGCGTCTTTCAAGAAATATTCCTTTCGCTGTTTTCTAAAGGTATTGGAACTAAATTATTGTCATTATGTGGAAATTGAAGATAATATCGAATGGCACTTTTTCTCGGACGCAATCTCGGAGATACGTAAATAGTTTGGGGAGGGTAAAGGGGGAAAACTCTTCTATTTTCTCATTCCCTTGCTAAAGCTTTGGGTATAAGTTGCCAATCACAATTACAGTTACAAAGCGTTCAAAAAGAACGTCGAAATTGGCTTTTCACATCGCATTATGAGTTTGGAGCCTGTTCTCGACAGATTATTACTTTTTCTTTCATTTACACAGCCACTTTATCGAGCCTTCGCAAGCTGCCAGATGATAAATTGAAACTGAATTGAAAAGAGTAGAGATGTAGAGACAGTATTTCGAGTTGTTTATTCGCGATCTAGAGCCACGAACCGTTATTGAATTTGTTTTCTTATAGCGTACGTCTTTTACTTTAGCTTTTAGCTTTTCTAAGCGAGCGGGAAGTAAATGGGATTTCAATCACTGCAGATCAAAAATTTGTCACGCTGGTAAAGAACGATTTGGGATTAGTATAGATGAAAAATTACTTCAATGCCCAGATAAATGTACAAAAGTGTCTCTTAAACATTGCAGAAAAGACAAATTTATATATTAGCTGTTTTATATTAATATGAAAGCATCTCCATTTCTTCCTACTTTGATTAGTTTCTTTCGTTGTTATACCGTAATTCTCACGTTCTGTGTAGCTTTATTATACTCCTTACATCTTTAATTATTTACCAATTATCATCTTACATTTGTGAATATAGAGTTATTTTTATGATTCTCGAATCATGCTTTTACCAAATGACACTAAAATGAACAACCAGGAATTTATTAGTTGAATTTCGTATTCAAGATCTAATCTATGAATTAATAAAATTATCTGGAAATTAGATATCCCGATAGGCTCTTGTTTACAATAATAAGATTTTAACTATTCAATATCTTCCGTATTTCCAAATTACGGTAATTAGGGGTGATTTAGCGTCGTAGAACTATTTTTAGTTTTCATCATAAAACTATTTCTGTGATGATGAATAATTCTGAATTTCAGTGATAAGCAGTATAACTAAAGAAACCCAAGGAAAGAAAAATTTTAATTTAAAAAAAAAATTGTTTATTTTGCTTTACCTATTTATGTGTTCATTTTATAAGAAGTTTCATTCAGTATTTATTAGCAAATTGATTTTTGTTGCAATTTATTGACGCAAAATGGGTCCGAAGTTGATTTCTAAATATTGTTAATTTTTTAATATTTTTTATCACACGTCTATGGTTTAAAACAATTTATTTAATTTTTTTTATAGTAGCTACATTTAACGGCACACTGCATTTGGTAGTAAACAGATTTCGGTTCAGATGAGATTCCATTAACTGAGTTTTAAGTTATTTTCTCCTTCCTTCCAGCATACCTTAATGGTGTAACGGTAGCGCACTCGGCATGCATTCAAGAGGTCCAGGTTCGAGTCCCGGCGAGGGCAGTACAGTGGCGCCCGAACTAAAAGGTGGTGGGCAATAATTCGTCGTCACCAGAAACTGGCGATTGGATCCCCTAATCCCAGTCGCCCTTTAAAAGGGGGAGCATATAAGATGTTTTCTGTGTCCTTCCAGCATACCTTTGTGGTGCCATGATAGCAGACTCGGAACGTATTCGAAAGGTCCAAATTCGTGTTCCGGGGAGGGCACTGCATATTTTTCACGTTGTGATGTAATATTGTTTCTTAAATTTGATTAGCAGTCATTTTATTTTATTATTAATTTTGCTTTTTTATACAGTTTGAAATAGTTGCTGTAAGTTGATTTTTTTTTCAAGCTATAATTTGTTTACTTTAAATTAAGTTTGGGTAATGTTAATCTTATTATTCTTTGAAAAGGTGAAGTTAGGTATTAAGCTTTAATTTTTGCTTGGAAAGCTTAAATTTAGTTTATTCGGTTTTATTATTCTGTTTTGTTTGAGGTAGCTTTGGTTTGATCCTAAGGCTTATTAAACTTTTAAATTATAAAGTTTTCTTTTTGCTATACTGGATTGAAGTGTAAATTTAATTAGTTTTTGTTTAATTTTTACCCCTCTTTTTGGTAAAATTGTGAATCGATATTTTCTAACCCAGGTGGTGTAATTGCGAGTGTTGTAATGAAGAAACTCAATTAATAGAAATGAATACGTTTTTGAATAACTGTGTAACTATAGTATTTCGACAGTTGTAATGGAAACATATGTATTTGAGTGAATTGAAACTTCAAGTAGTAGATTAAAATTTATTATATAGAATTTGATTAATTTTAATGAAAGAGTTTGTGTAATAGAAGTAATTTCAGTACTAATTGACGGCGACGTCTGGTGTCTAACAGAGGTAAACTGGCATGAGTCCCACGCCCTCCTCTAACTAGAGCAATATCTCCCTGGAGCCCCACAAGGCAGCACCGGGAGTTTATTGAGGTTGTCAAAGGGAAGTATATGGCCTAACAAGGGCGTCAGTAGGGTTGTATTATAGATTGAAGAGGTAAGCTGCGGTGTTACAGATGGTAAGTCGTAATGGTAAGTAAAAATGCAAAAAAACATACACATAAATACACATAAACAAATAATACACAAGACACAAAGCGCAAAATACATAAACACACAACATGAAACAGGTATATACACAAAATGAATTAAAGCACAAAAAGACATACATACATATTAACACACATAAGTACAGATGGGGATGCACTGGTACACAGGGGCGCGAAAGGCACAGTACTTGCGAATTATTAGTATTATACACATTACATTTGTGGGCATGGGAGCTTAAACATACAAAATTGTTGCCATGAGCAGATATTATAAATACTAGTCCATTGGACTAGTCGTGGAGCTTATTGTCAGTGCACCAGAGCGTGGAGTCCGAAATCTGCTGACCGTGTTGTTTTGGCACGGTTGGCAAAGGTCTGAGCCCAATGCCGCAATGGTATTAATGATGCTGAAGATTGAATTAACAAAAAAAATTTATGCGTTATAAGGAGCCGGTGATAGGCGTCTCTATTATTTGTAGGTAGCGGGAGAGGGTGTGAAGCCGTTAAAGGACATTCAAATACGTAATGATCTGGTGACCCATCTGATCCGCAGACGCAGATATCGGTGCCAGACATTGAGATGCCATGTTGATTGTAGTAACTTGGAAATGGGCCGTGACCCGTCATGAAGTAGGTGAGAGGTGCTACGGAGAAGATTCGGTCGGTGGAAACTTTCGGGAGATGGTTGAAATTCCGTCTGCCTGTCTCGCATTCGGTCCACTCTCGTTGCCATTGGTTCATTCCATGCTCTCGTAGGAGGCCCTTTAGATAAGAGGAGGGTGTAGGTACGATGATGGGTTGGGCTGTCAGGTTGGAAATTGCATCTTTGGCGAACGTCTCTGTAGCCTCGTTGCCTTATTATCCGCATGGGCATGCGAGGTTGAGATTGTATTCAGGGTGTTACGTAAGGAGATGTTGGAGACTGAGTATGAGCGATGAGACATGATGATGATTCTCAAGTGCAGCTAAAGTTGACAGGCTGTCGGTATAGATGGTTGCTCGTGGGATCTGGTTATCTATAAAATGCTGTAGTGCAGCCGTAATTGCCAGCACTTCCGCCTGGAAGATGCTATTGTGAATGTCAAGACGTCCTTGTCAGTCGTGTTGGCGTGACCTTGTCTTAGTCAAACGCTCTCTCATATGTGCTTATTTGAATATTTTGCATCCTTCTCTAGCGGAGGTCTTTAATACGTAATTTGTACTACGGAGTGCGCTTGCTAGGGGCGAAAATTTTGGCCGTTCAGCTTTAGCCTGCATTAGATTTGCAAGGTATTTTGTTGACTTCTTTTTGGCGAAGGGTAGGTGGACCTCTCGGGAGTTGCCTTGAAGTGTTGCATTGTAAACTGTGCAATTTAAGCCAAGTTATGAAGGCCGGAAAACCCACTTCCCCGGAGAAACACAAGTTCGCCGCTTAGAGGGTTGCTGGAAGTGGGCGACAGTTCCTCTTCATTGTTCGCGAAGTTCAAGGTTCCAAGTGAAGACAACGTATACGCGGGGGTTTGTGCAGCTGGAGCTGAAGCGTAGACGTAGCAACCCACTTCCCTAGCCACTCCGACGGCACACATCTTGAACGGCACATATCTTGAACGGTACATAGTCTTTTTTTTAACCGAGGAGGATGGCTATCTACCACTGAGCGGCGTTGTACTCTCCAGATGACAGAAGTAACTGATAATGGTGATGATCTTCCTGATGTAGGTCATACCATACGGTTTCTCCCTTTTTTATTTTTCCAGATGTTTCGTATTGGAAATTAAGTCCTTATCCTTAACGCTGTTTTCTTATCAGCTACCCTGGAGTCTCCTGTTCTGCCTAACCCAGCTGAAAAAATGCAACTCCTTCAGGAATTTCAAATTTAGCTTCTAGGTTGACGTTTTTAATCCTTCATTTGCTTACAGCAACCGAGAGTTGTTTGAAATGTAAATTCTTTGTTGTGATGCTAATTCTACCCGGTGTAAACAGATTATCACTTGCGATTTTTGGTTTCTGTGCAGCATTTTAAAGAACTAAAGATGAATTGACCCTAACTAGAAATTACTGTAATTTAATGTGTCCTGTCCTGGTGTCCACCGGCCTGAAATATATTACTCGAAATTTATTTCCTTATATTTTATTCTACAATTTTAAGAGTCATGTAATAGAATACGTTTATTAACGGAAAAGTCTTCCGTTTTGTGTGGAGCCACCGATGGTAATCATAATAGTGAAGCTGAAGGTACGTTCTTTGATATTTTCTTAAAGTAAAAAACAAAACTCAATCGATTTTGCTTTGAAATTGATAATCTTCGAAGATGACCACTTCAATGTAACGTTTATATAACTTTTATATGTTGTGAGATTTATATATTTATTTTTAACTAATTGTTCATTTTAAGTTGAAAAGCCTTTCCTATCACTCTCTTTTGACCCACTCGTTTCATGCCAGAATGTAAACGAGATAGCCAGAGTTTATTCAGATTAAGCTAGAATGGAGTGCTATTTAAGCAAGAGTTTCGAGAGTTAGTTTTAGAGCGCATCTACCTATTCTAGACCATGTTGTGCTGTGATTATTCGCGACTTGCCTTAGCGGCGTTGATGTGTTCTTGCCTTTAGGCTTGTCTTTCCGGTTACTATAGACCAGGGGTCGCCAAAGTGGTCTATATAGACCCCTAGGGGTCTATTTAACAATAGTAGGGGTCTATCTGACTCAAGGGGTCGAATGGGGGTCTATTGGGACTCGAAGGAAAAACAGTTCTTAATACGCAAATCACACATATCTAACTGTGTACGTAAAAATTTAAACTATTTTTATAATTGACTTAATATTATATTCTTTATAGAAAATAAAATAATAAATCAGAAAATAATCTGCCCCTTTTTTCCTTATGGGTTTTCGTATGTATACCGTGACGTCACAACTTGACCTTGTGACCAGTTTGTAATTTGCACGACTCATAGTATGTAGTCAGAAGAGCGATTGAGGCTTATCTGTGTCTCTTGCTGGCGAACCCATCAACCAATTAGGAGCCTTTGGCGCAGACTTGGTGAGCGACGACGCTGCCGTTGGCTTTCTATGCATTAAGCGCAAAGGGAATCTTCAATATTCCGTTTTCTTTCTTCTTATGTGTGTGGTTTTAGTTCTTTTAGTCTTTTTCTTTTTTATACGGCAGTTACGCATCGTGTCGTTGGTTCGCTCTTTGTTTCCATCGCAAACCATACGAGCCTTGCATATGAGTCAGATGCATATGTGCGCTTGTCCAATTCTACACTGGATGCTACAAACGCGAATATCATATGCATTTTCAGCTATCTTTGTGAACTGTGAACAGTATTAAATGCTTGTAGTGTCATTATTACTACTATTATATCTACCATTGGATAATTAGTTATTGTTTCTATAAAACTATTTGTTTAGTTTTGATATCAATTTTAATTATTGTTACTTGTGAAAAGGTAAGCTTTAATAATGTGGATTAGTACAATATACCAACTTAATTTTAACTTATTTACAGAACCCTAATTTAAAAATGGCAGCTTCAGTATCTAAAAAGAAATGTCGATATTATTCATTGGATTACTTAAAATTTGGATTTATTTGTTCACCGACAAATGAAACTATTCCTATGTGTCTTATATGCGAAAAAACTTTTGGAAATGAATACATGAAACCGTCAAAAATGAAAGATCATCTTGAAAGGCTTCATTCAGATAAAAAAAAATGAAGAATTAGAATTTTTCATAAAACTCAAAGAAAAATTCACATGTCGACCAACTCTAAAAAGTTTTATGAAACAGTCTACTGAAATTGAAAATGAAGGAGGATTAATTGCTTCGTACAAGATTTCGCTTAATATAGCAAAGAGGGGAAAACCCCACACAATCGCAGAAGAAATTGTAGTACCTGCAATTAAAGACGTCATTGAGAATGTGATGTAAAAAGACTCTACTACTGTTTTAAAGTCGTTGCCATTAAGTACAAATTCTGTAAAACGGCATATTGACGAAATGGCCGAAGAAAAAGAAAACACAGTAGTTTCGGAGCTAAAAAATTGCAAGTTCTCTATACAACTTGATGAATCTGTTTTTGGCGTTTCTGCTATTCTTATGGCTATGTTAGATATTTCAGTCAAATTAAAGGAGAAGTCATTGATGAATTTTTATTTGCTAAATATCTTGAAACCGATGGGAAGGGAGTGACAATTTTTAAATGTTTAGAAGAATATTTAAATAAATATGACATTCCACTTGAAAATATAATAGCAGTAGCCACAGATGGCGCACCTTCTATGGTAGGGCGTTACCGAGGTTTTGCTTCATGCCTCAAAGAAAAAGTGCCCGGTATTCGTTCTATTCATTGTGTGTTGCATAGACACAACTTAGTAGCAAAATATCTGAGTTCAGAGTTACATGAAGCTTTACAGTTTTGTATTAAATCTATTAATCAAATTAAAGCTCAACCTCTTAAATCAAGATTATTTGCCAAACTTTGTGAGGAAAACAATGAGTTATTTAACCAATTACTTCTGCACATTGAGGTTAGATGGTTGTCTAGAGGTGTATGCTTGCAACGGCTCGTCAATTTATTTGACTCCACGACAGAATTTCTGAACGAAATAAATCCTGTTCTAAGCAATGAACTCCAAAACAATAAGAACCATATTTTTTATTTAGCAGACTTATTTGGAAAATTTAATGACGTTCAAACAAAACTGCAAGAAAAAGATGTAACAATTATCCAAGCTCGGACAGTACTGTTAGGCTTCCAAGTAAAATTAAATTTATTTAGATCTTCATTGCTACGTAAGGATTATAAGTATTTTTCAAATCTGCAACAATTAAAAATAAAAAAAGAAGACTTGGAAATATATACAAATCATCTTCAAAAATTAAGCGACGATTTTAAACTGCGCTTTGTTGATTTGGAAAACATCGACATCCCTGATTGGATTATTGCGCCATTTTCGGCGCAAATTGATAACGTCGACATCAACATACAAGATGAGCTTGCTGAACTATTGTCCGACCTTGAAGCAAAAACGCTTATTAAAAATTTGACAATACATAAATTTTGGACTAATATAAATATAAAGCAAAAATATGTGAAACTTTACGAAATGGTTCAGCCATTTATGCTGGCGTTTCCAAGTTCGTATATGGTTGAAGCCGGTTTCAGTCACGTTAATTTAATTTTAACTAAAAACATAAATAAATTAAATGTGGAGCTTCGAGGGGATTTACGGTTAAAATTGACTAATTTCGAACCCAATATAGCGAACCTTGCCAAGAAACACCAGGCCCACTCATCTCATTAAGAAGTAAAAAATCTGTAGCTACTTTACTTACTGTTTTTGATTTATTAAATATTTAGACTAGTATATAGTTTTATTTTAATTACCTGAAAATTACCTTTGTGGGGGTCTATGGAGATATCGAAAAATTATATAGAGGGCGATGATCAAAAAAGTATGGCGACCCCTGCTATAGACTAAAGCTCTTCCTTCGCGTTAAAGCATTCTGTAAGCGGGAAGACTAACCCACACACCTTGAAATTGTTACTGTTACATATTTCTGTTAAGCCAGAAGTGTTGGCTTCTTGTAACCTAAGTTGGATCATTTGTTAATTTTATGATGAAATAAAGGGTCTTATACACCCTTCTTCTGATCTCTGTTTACTTTTACAAGGTTAGAAGATAATTCGGATATTGTTCGGAGAACAACCTTGGTTGCGCTAACTTCGCTTCTTTAAGCGTATGGGCGACATTTCATCATGCCAACGGAAGTCAATATCATGTGAGGAATAGGCGCTAATATAAATTATCAATAATAATACCTATAATTATATTTTATACAATTATGTGCTATTTTTAATTTAATACTCTTCGCTGTTGCTTTGATAAGTAAACAGTAAACACTTTCCCTTTACATCTCCCTGTAAGAAGTACGTCGAATGACTACCATTGCCTGCCATACCACAATAAGCTGTTTCTCTCTTTTTGGCGTCAAGGCTGTTTGTTCTCCGAACAATATCCGATAATTCTTTAAACGACCTTTTAAAAGTTTATACTTCCAAAGCGTCATAGACTTTATAATGTAACAACCCTAATGTTTTATTCTCTAAATAAATACTTGAGATTTAACTTTATTTGTTTGTTTTTGTTACTAGGATACACTGAACTAAATTCCGCATTGCAATTTTTTTAACACAACGCAAATATTTAGTTTCTCTTTAATGTAACAAAATGTTATTATATGTTGGTATTTATATCATTTTGTATTAGGTTTCACTTCAGTCTAGTGCATCACTATATTGGCACACCAATTTTCACATATTTGAACACGAATTTCACAGAATACTTTAGAATCATGTGTGTGTTAACCGTAGCACCTATACAGATATGCTTTGTTTATATGTATTCATAGCAACGTCTCGTTCAACATAACCTAATGACTGGACCGTCTCGTTCAACATAACATAATGACGGAAATACAGAGACATGTATAGAATCTACTTAACAACATTATTAAATTTGAAATACTGAGGATTTAAAAGGTATTTGTGTGACTGATAACGCTATATACTGCAATAACTCTCTAAGGAGGCCATTCATTGTTCCAAATGATTTTGGTCTTCGGTGGAAGAGAGGAGATGTCATTACTGATGCCTATTGTGATATCAGAAATGTAGATCATTTTCAGAAGTGGTCGTCTTAGGGTATAAGATATTTCTCCCGCCTTCTTTGCATGCATTCGTGGTGTAGTGGCCAGCACGCTCGACGCGTATTCGAGAGCTCCATGGTTCGAGTTCCGGCGAGGGCATTGCTCAGTTTTCACATCTCCTGCTTCGAAATAACCTAATGCCTCTACAAGTGATCCACTACCTTTTTTTTTACTTCGGGCCCCAGTGTAGAGAAATGAGTTTTTTTTTTTTTTTGAAGCAGGAGACATGAAAAATGAGCAATTCCCTCGCCGGGACTCGAACCAAGCACCTATAGAATACGCTTCGAGAGTGCTGACTAATACACCACGAAGGTATGAGAAGAAGACGGGAGAAATACCCTATAAGGGAAGTATAATGAACATTAATATTCTTGAAAACTGTGTAGATGCGATGTGGTCTTCGGTGGAGTTGGTCACTTTGTCAGGATTGAATGTTCTGTGCATACGTTTGGCGAACATATTCGTGAAGTAGTTAAAGTCCTGATTTTGAACAGGGAGCTGAATGCAGCTATGTTCTGTGGTAGAATACTGTGGTTAAGTGGTAGAATAACTGCACGTAAGAAGGATTTAAAATCCTCTTTTATTAAACCACTATTATGTACAGCCACTTCCCAACTCGGGAGGGATAACAGAAAATAATGACCGCAATTAGGTCTAACTTGAACAATCAAATATTTTAAAATAAAAATAGAAATAAGTAGCCGTAGCTCACAGAGCTATGAACGCGAGGTTAGCCTCTATGCTAAACGATCAATGGTGCGTAGCAAAATTAACTAATAGCAACGCACTTAGATTATTTCAATAAGTAATAGTGTAACAGCGCTAAGGCTTAGAATTTAAATACTAGCTACTCAGGCGAACGTCGAACAGAGCAGCAGTGATCTGAGACTAAAAGCTCTCTCACCCTGAGAAGTTCCTCGCTAACCTTTAAATACCAAAACTTGGCTCCACTTAAAATTAGCATAAAGCTGAAACACTCGCTCATTCTAACGAGAAGTTGAAATAAGAACTCATAGGAAAGGGAAATTAAAATAAAACTTTGTTAGTTTAAACTAAAACCTTACAACTTTAGAGAGTTGACGTTCAATTCAAGGTGATTTCTACTTAAGCATCCAAATGCCATTCTGAAATAAGGTCAGAATACCACAAAACATATGTATAATTAACAAAGTTTCTAGCCATAAAATGATGTCTTGCGTCGTTCGCTTAACGATGTTGATCGTTATCCTTTTGTCCTAAAATCTTCCATTAAAGAATGAAAATCGTTTTCAGTAATCATTCATTTTCCATTGAATTATATGTATGATATTAGGCTAGTATGCACACTGTTATTTGTGACAGAGGAGAAGAAAAGAAAAGTGTCAGAAAATTTAAATTTTTTTGCAATTCTGTAGACATTAATTTCGCTCCACTGAGTTAGCTTTTCATAATAAAGTAATTTTTTAACACTGAATAAGAATTTCAGCGTTCGAAATTTATATTAACTTAGTAAATCAATAATAATCTTTTAAGAGAACTAAAAGTAAGTTCGCTGTGTCTAATTATACTTTAAATAAAATGCCTTAAGAGGAATGGAAGATAATAGTTTTATCATTCCGTGCAAAATTAAATTCGTTGTACATTCATTTGTAACTGTTGTTCATATGATGAGCTGTTCCTCTCGTGTGCGAGATTCCCGAGATACATATGTGACAGATATCTTTTTACAGTCCAAAACAGTGCATTACACTGAAAGGTAGAGACAACCTGAACTAGGCTTTAGAAAAAAACCTAACTGGGAGTAGCGCTTCAACCCGCACGTTCCCGTAAGGCCTCTGCCAAGCTTAAAAGTGCCACCAAATAATTGTGGTACTTCCAGGCTGAGTGGTACTTTCAAGCGTGGCAAGCCTGAAAGCACCACCAAATAATTGGTGGCTCTAGTCCTGTGAAGACAATCTACGTACCGCGGATACCGAGACTGTCTAAGTACAGGTCTCAGCCAGCGCGTTGGGGACGCCTCCCCAGTCGATCCCAGGGGTGGGATCCAAAAGCGTACAGCAATTTTGCTGTACGATTTGCTGTTCCAAATTGCCATTACTTGTTGAATACGAAACTGCTTGTCGTTCGTCAACTGATTTAAAGAACCAATTCATTTTACCCAGTGAGTGAACAGTGATTCAAAAGAAGGAAAGGTAGCTCTTTTAGAATTCAGTTATTGAGAATTCTCGTCGGAAATGTTTCCAACAGGAGCTCTCAATAACTGAATTAGCTAAGAAAGCCAATAGCGCATCTAAAATAACTGCGCTTCTAAAATTAAGCGCTTCTAAAATAATTGTAGAGTCCTTAGGATTTTTTGAAGCAGGACAAGAAAACTTTGCATTGCCCTCGCCGTAACTCGAAACCTGTATGTCTCGAATACAAGTCGAGTACGGTTCCAATTACTCCACGAAGACATGCGGAAGGGGAGGAGAAGATGCCTTACATACTCCCCCTTTTAAAGGTCGATTGGGAACTAGGCGACCCAATCGCCAAATCATGTCGTGACGAATTATCGTACACTACATTTTAGTTCGGGCTCCACTGCAGCGTCATCAGAATTTTCGAAGCAAGAAGCGTGAAAATTGTGTAGTGCCTTCTCAGGAATTCGAAGTCTGGACCTCTCGAATACAAGTTGTATATGCTCCAAATTATACCACGAAGGCATGCGGAAAGTGAGGAGAAAATACTTTTACATAATAATCATATTTTGAAATGCTTTTCTGTGATTCGTTCTTTCTTGTAATCTACATTCACGCTAGTTCTGAACTACTACTTCCATTTTTCTGTGCATGGAGTGCTAGATGCTGAATTACTTGATAGTATCTCCTAAATTATATTTTTTAGTAAATAGAGCCGCAAAGGTATACATATTACTAGTGTTATTAATATATGTCGGCAGTACTAACTGAAATGTAAAATTCACATAAATAAGTGCATTTTTCAGTCGTCACAACGTATTTAACATACCTGAGTGAAAATAAAATGTTAGGTGCCTTTAAAATTGTTGCATTCGGATATTGACGAGATCGCAAATAGCATTGATAACATAGGATTGAAACGTATGGGAATGACAGTATTGGATTCATACGTATTTATCTTTGATACTTTCGATTTAAACGTTATTATTAGCTAGCTGCTCCGTTTTGTTTTTAGCTATACGCAACGTGTCCATAAAAGTCCTTACCCAGAACTTTAATTTCGCAACTCTTGGGGGTAGACTTATATTTCCATTTATAAATACATTTCAAAAGACGCAAATATTCATGTTTTGGACTGATTTAAATTTCAAAAAATCAGTTTTGTAAAAATTATAATATCTAAATTTTTATTCGTTCTCCTGCTCTTTGCTTATATTTTGGATAATTTTGTACCTTTTTTGCTTAAAAATAAAACAAAAAACATTTGAAAGACAAACAATAAAAATTGACCGAGATGTAGGATGTGTATAATTAAAGAACACTATTTTGAAACTGCCTACGAATAAAACCAGTGATCAGAAAATTGTGAAATTTTGTGACGCTCTTAATTGAGAATTTTGCTCAGCGAGAAAAAAAGTTAGTTACATAATAGCGTCCCCAGGGGGCATTACATTAATAAATTATATACTTAATGACACCCTTACAATAGTTTTACAATTTTACAAATTTTGCTACAAAAAACTCGTTCCACATGATGGCCATTATTTTAAGCTACCAACTGAAATAGCAAGGTAGCATGTTACACTAATGTCCCATTGTGGAACACGCCATCTTTCTATTTCAGTTATTCCATTGTCCAGTGTGTTGTTCAGCATGTGGCGTGAAATGATGCTCTTAAGATCAGGTAGCGTTAATGGATTTTCACGAGTTACCAAATGTTTCAAATTCCCCAAAGACAGAAATCGTATGGATTGAGGTCTGGGGATCGGGGAGACCACACATTACGAATGACATGTTCTTCTGTTAAATGACGTTTAAATCATTCGTAACACACAGTGCAATGTGTGAAGGAGCTCATCATGCATAAACATTGTGCGTGAAAGGCACTGATGTGCTTGTAGAATTTCGTTCTCTAACATGGATGCATATCGCCGCGCGGAGATGGAGCATGTCACTGGACCTGTGTAACGTAGCTATTCAAAGAAGTACAGGACGAAAATAAATGACGCAGAAAATCCACACCATCATCACTTTTAGTGAATGCAATGGAACCTCTGCGACAGGGTGCGGATTTTCTGATTCTCAAATTTAGCAGCTGTGATTATTCGCCGTACTGTTCAAATGAAAATGCTTCGTCTGTCCAGTGGATATTTCAAGGCCAGTCTGAATTGACCTCAAAGCGAGCAAGAAACTAAAGTGAAAACTGGAGTCAAGTGTTAAAATTATGTGAAAGCAACCTATACACTAGTGAAAGTTTATAAGAATAATATCGGAGGATATTTCCAAGATTTTATAACAGCTGGATGTGGTCCATCCAGCGCCTCTGCTATACGCCGGACCCTGGTACTAGCCGGAAAGTTTAAAGTTGTGTCCTCCATGACCTGAAGCGTAATCCCCTGTACTGTCCTGGAAGAAGCTTCTAGGACGACCACAAAATGATCCAAATTTCGTTTTCATTTTCCGATGGTTTTTGACATTCACTTTACCTCTTACAATCCTTTTCAAAATCCAAAATTTCCGTAGAACAGCTAGTGTGGAATTATTGTTTTGGTAAAACAATTTTACTAATATAGGGAGATCTCCTAAATTTACTGTTATTCTCAGCCACAAGCACATTCAAAATAAAGTCTCCAATACTTTTGATACTTTGATACTATTGTGATTATTTTGGCATACAGCGGAGAAATACTGTCCCTGTTTTTTCCAGATTCCCGAGTGAATTCCGAATTGGGCCTGACGTCTGAGGAAATTCATAAATGGTATTCTCAGATGAGGTATAAGCCGAGGTGGGAAAAACTTTGAAGCCCATTGCTTCCTGCAAGAAAATGTTCAGATTGGACGGAGCTGTAGAAATGGCTGTGGTCAGGCATTGTTTAGCTGGTTACGTGGCCTAAAGCAGCAAATCTAATGTCATGAAAGGGCGTGGCTTGCCGACTACTGCCCTAAATAGAAAGATATCTCCACAAAACTCAATAGTGAAATGACATGAAATTAAGTAATTACATAAAAAATTCAGAAATTGCTAAGTGCTCTATTTACATGATGAAGAAATGTTCTTTGCTGTTACTTTTCAGGCTGCTGGGGGCCGAAGAATGCCCGCCTGAGGGGTGGCAGGTAACGTCCAGTACGCCAAAAATCACAATAAAGGAAAAAAGAGTCTTGAAATTACTTGATAGTCAGTTGCGGTGCATTAATTAACGAAAACAAAAAGAGTTAATTAAATCCGGCGACCATAGGAAGCTATTTGCTCATTCCATGGTTGGCGTGATTTGTTTGTAGTCGGTGGGAGGCGAATGAGAAGGTTTCTAGGTTTTATAACAGACGCTGCGTGACGTCGACAACGATTTACACTTTTACTACAGTTTTCAAAGTAAAACTCCTCGGGTAACAGTTGTTATGTAGTGATTTTTGGTTAGTTTAGAATTATGGATTAATGTGTAGTTAATTGCAGTTATTTGTTAATTAATTATTGAGTGAGTAAATTATATACATTAATTTATGCTTATTCTAAATTTTTCTTCACGAATTGTATTGCTTATGTTATTGAATCAATTATTTTTATACGAGTTAAACAGAGTTCTCGTTTTTACGTTACGCGTTCGACAGTATTAGCCGTCGGGAGAAGGAGACAATGGGAAATCGGTTGTTTCTGCGTAATATTTGAAATTTAAAAATACTTCCTTTTTATTCACATGGTTGAAATTTATACCTCTTAAAGAGAAAAAATTTACCCTTCTTATGAACCTACTTTCATGACTGTACGTCGCCCCGTTGGAGAATTATGCCCATTTAA
>KK119887.1:267740-281846 GCA_000611955.2 Stegodyphus mimosarum
TCTTATGATGCTTGTGTGAATGTTTTTAAGACCAGTACTCCTGCTTGGTCTTGGGGGTTGTTCGGGTTAGTATACACAACGCAATGAATTATGGTTTTGATATTATTGTAGGCAAATTATTGTAGCAGTTAGTATTTAACATTTGGTACCACAACATTTGGTGACGTGACAAATTAGCACGTAACACGGTATTTGTTAAGTATTTTTTTTCGCTTGAAGAATTTCCGATCCCTTCATTAAGTGCACCACAAAATTTCGAAATTTTCTGATCACTGTGTAAAGTATATTGTAATTTTATAACAGTTATTTTAAGTTTATGCCTTTTTTCCTATCTTTCCTAGCTTCAGCTTACAACTCCCTATCAGAATGAGTTTTTAAAATCGCGTTAAATGCAAATGAGAAGTAGAATAGTATTTAAATCAAGTTCCACTGACTTCTCAAGAGAGAGTGAGGATTCCTGAATAGCGCGCGTTTGCCTTAGCTTAGACAGACGGGCCCACGTCTCTCTAAGCTGTTACTACGCTCAGCCGTATTACGTGCCTTTTGATAGCTTCGTTGGCTAATTTAATATTACGGGCCAACTATTTTAGAATTGCGTTACCTTCGACTAAACGTGTGTAGTCAGCCATTAGTTAGTTCTTGTTTCTTAGATTTTAAGCACAAGTGGTGGCTTTCCTGTACGCCTGAGAGAGGGGCCAACTGTTAAATCTTTATTTTGAACAAATGAAGGGTAACTAACCTTTCTTGAAGTTCATGTTTCTGTTCTTAGACTTGAGGTTCTTCGACACTTAATAGATTAAAAGTAAGGAACCCTACAACTGGTTTCATTTGTAGGCAGCTTTGAAGTAGGGTTCTTTAATTAGACACATTGTTTTTGATATTAAAATCGCACATTATATTAAGGGAGTGTGCATAAATTGAAGAGCGAATTGTGTGTATTCGTAAGTAAATTAAATAATATATCAGTTTAGAAAAAGGTTTCTGGAGTTGACAGATTAAGGGGCGAGCATTTCTATCCACATTATTATGGAAAATGCTAATCAATGCAATTTGTTTTCAAAATGGAGATGTTTTGCAGAATTTAACAGAATTCGTGCTTTAGAAAATACAGATTGGTTTGAAAAATTGGCACATTGAAAACTCGTACTACTTTTTTCATCAATTAAAACTCAAGAATATTTGTATTTTAATCAATTTTTGGAAACGATTACTATATTATGATTCTAAAGCAAAACCCCTTCGTGAGAATATTAATATCGTATTTTTACACTTCTTAAAATCACGAAAAACTTTTGGCTTACCAAATCCAAAAACAAGTATAAAATAATGACACTAGTATATCAAGGAATATTTTCGTAGAATGGCGTTTAAGGTCGAAAATGTCAATTTCAAAATAATATATAATTCATTTATTAATCTACGCCTAGATGTAATATCAAAATGACATCAAAATTTTCAAATTTTGGAATTATATATATGGGTCATTTTTTATAGTAAGAAAGACAAATGTTTCTCGCTTTATTTTATATATCCAGCGCAAAATTTTCTTAAGGAAGCAGAGGAACGTTAAAATATTAAACTTAATAATTTTTACGAAATTTATTTCTTTAATTTAGAAATGCCAAAACCAAAACATTTGCATCATTCGAAATCTTTTGGTAATTGCAAGAATATGTCCACGACAAAAGATTTCGAAAATAAGTGCCAGGTAAGGACTGTTGTGGAGACGGTGTGAAATCATGAATGATTTAATTTAAAATAAATCATCTCTGCTTTTAGTCCATTTATCTAAACACCTGTAACTTAAATTTTTGTACATGTATATTATTTAAAATAATACATTGGATTAGAAGCAGCAAATTAAGATTAGTCTATTTGTGTCATGTTTCCTTTCGACGACCTTCATTATTTGCATTTACGCTTAACTTTTCATAAATCATAAAAGATAAATTTATAATTATAATTTTGTTAATGTTTTCTTTTATTGAGAATATTTAAATTTGAACTTTCCCTCGTAAATTAAATTAATTGGAAAAGTTTACGTAATTTATTTATTTTATAGAAATTTAAATTCTACACTCATTTTATAAGGTATTTTCTCCCTCCTTAATGCATGCCTGCGTAGTGTAATGGTAGCGCAATCGGCGCGTATTCGAGAAGTCCAGGTTCGAATCTCTGTGAGTGTTTCGCATATTTTCATTTCTCCTGCTTCAAAATGCTTAACTACTCTACGATTAAAAAAAAAACATTATCAATCTGCAGACTCCATCATGACGTCCTAAAAATGATGTAAAGGTAGATTAATTTCTATTTTTCTGAAAATGTGGGTCAAACAATTGTTGTTATTTTATTTGATTTCCTTATATAATACGGATAATGAAGAATAAAAAAATTTCTTTGTTACTCAAATTATTAAAACTAATATTATTTGATATGGAAAATATCAATAGTATTTAGAACAGCATTTTTTAAAATGTGGACTGAGACTGCAAATGGTGGGGGGGGGGCAAAGAGAAATAGTGGACCAATAATTAATTCAGATTAAGCAAAATATTAATAAAGATATATGAATTTTAAAAAAAATATTAATAACAATCACTTCCTTTTCTTTAAATTAATATATTAAATTTTCTGTTTTCTGTACAACTTAGTTATAAAATCCTAAGTTGTTGCCAAGTTGATCTGAAAATTATATTTAGTTATTAAAAAATACCACTAAGCGCATTATAATAGTGTAGTCCCATTACGGTTATCGCATATAAATCGTAAGGTATATTTTTATAACAGTTATTTTAATTTAATTTTACTTTTCTATCGTATCATTTTCAACTTACCGCAAGTAATCGGTGATTTACATAAGCTCGTAAGTCTCTGCCTTCTCTTAACTATTTTGTGTTCAATAAAAGGGCCTTTTACACACTTACCTAGTTGTGCTTATTCTCATTCCTGTGCGAGAATTCGCAAGGTCCCACTTAAGTAGATCTAGTCATATTTTATAACAGCTAAGCGAACCAGATCATATAATTTTAAGGGTGAATTGTTGAAACATTTAAAGAGACCGACTAAATATTCGGAAACAGAAAAATTCACGATTTTTATTTTTTGCTTGGTAACCTGATTTTGGGAAACTGGAATTGTTCATTATGAGAAACAAAGTGCTCATCCGTCTTCTCTAAATTTGAACAATATAGACTAAGTTGGGAATAAAATGTCGCAGTCACCACCAAATCATGAAAGTAAGATTGTATCGCAATCAAACTTATGTGTTGTGAAGTAACGCTGAATTACAAAAACTCTTTATTACCAAAACTTACAAAAACTTCATCTGCATCTTGTAGCAAACAAATAGATTTTAAAGCTATCAGCAAAAACTGCGACTATATAATAAAGGCATACAAATGAAGTTAAAAGAAAATAATCTCAAAGCTTTTAGATTTTACATTACGCCCAAACGAGCCTTTTTTGATTTATAGACACATATACGATTTGCGTGCATTTGAGCTAACGCCATATTGTGCTAAAATATTTAAAAGCAGCATATCTTTAGAATTTCCGACAGACATTCTCGCGCACTGGAGATAAAAATGTTTAATTTCCTACAGTGTTGCCACTGCTCGCTTTGAAATTATTGAGCTTTTAATCAGAAATTAGTTAGAGCAATGATTCTCAACTACTGTGCCGCGGCAGTTTTGTGTGCCGCCAAATTCTTAAAGTGTGCCGCCAAATTTTAAAAATGTATATAGTAAAAATTATAATGAGATTAATCCTAGTATACGGCACAGATGAGAATTGGCGAAATTCGATTTTTAAGGCATTAAATAAGCGCGCCAATTGTTTTATCCAAGCCGATTTTGGTACTCTGGAGGAGAGCGCATTTCGGAGCATTTTCGCGCATGTTCAGTACATAATGTAATTGAGAAGTTCTGGTTGGTGCAGATTGGAGTACTTATCAGACATTTTTGTTATTTTTAATAACATACATTCAAGTACGCAAGGGCCGAAAGAAAATGTATTAAACTCAACAGATAAACTGGTGGGATTCCAAAAACAAATAACTTTATGGAAGAATAAAGCTCAGGAAGGCTATTTGGAAAAGTCTGAGTCAGTCCCCGAAGATTTTAATAAAATTATTCATAAAAATGTTATTCACCATTTGAAAACATTAACGGAGTTGATTTATTCATTATAGCCTAAATTTAGATATAGAAAATGTGATTGTGTTCACAATCTATTTGTCATAACGAATACTTCTGTACTTGAGTTAACTTTGAATGAAGAAGAAGTAATTTCGCTTTCTAATAATCGAAATTTAATTTTAAAATATTCTGAAGAATCAATTAATTCATTTTGGATTAAAGTTAGATGCGATTATTCCTTGATGGCCAAAAAAACTTTAAAAATATTATTACAATTTTCTATATCTTGTTTGTGTAAATTCGGATTTTCAGTATCAACCAACATAAAAACGAATAAAAGATCCAGACTGTTTAAATATAGAAGACGATATAAGAGTAGCATTGTCATTTTTACGACCAAATATAAATGAAAATATCAAAAAACATCAAGCTCAAATTTCTTATTAAAAGTAATCTTATGATTAACTTGTAATTAATCCCTTAATAAACGTACTGCTGTTTTTGTAGTACATTTTATTTTGATTTTGCATTCAAAATTATTATCATAAACTATTTTACAGTGTGCTATAGGTAAATAAACAACTTTTTTCTTGTGTGCCGCAAAATTTTGAAATCGTTAAAAGTGTGCCTCTACAAAAGAAAAGGTTGGGAATCACTGATTTAGAGATTTATAAAATATGAAATAGACAACAAAATAAATTCCAAATTCGGGCTTCCAAGTACCCATGTTCGAGTTGAGGACTATATTATTCAAAATTTGGTGACTCTAGGTACCTTTGGATTTCTACAATTCTCGAAACCTAGATGCATTCATGTAGATTATTCATTATTAATTTTCTTTAAATGTAATGCAGGGCGGTAATATTCGGTGGCAACAATTTGAAAAGTGATTCAGATGTTTAAAGTGATTCAGACGTTTAAAGTGATTCAACACAATATGCCGTTTTGGGACTAATAGCCCTTCTAAGCTAAAGCCCATTTGGGCTATTATTATTTTAAGAATACATTTAAAGACAGATGAGTGCAGCGCATTTAAAAACTAACGACATATACTTAATTAAAACAGACATTAAAAGATGTAATCATGTCATCTGTATCTATAGACGTGAGTTTCATTATCTTTGCTGCTCCTTTACGTAGGTCTGAAAAGCATAAATTTCATAAAAGTGTTTATAAATATTTATATTTCCACTATCGTTAGACTCCATTTTAATTAGCCTGTGTCATTAACATCTTTATTAGGAGTATGAATACTATTTGCAATTACATGTTCCTGCAAAAATTATTATTATTATTATCAGCATGTGACAATATCAGGTGAGATCCTATTTTTCTTCTCTGAAATGCATATTATTTTATAACAGCATGAAAGTATCACATCGACTTCTGTTATTTGCGTTCGTTACTTATTCGTTTCGTCAATTATACTTTAGATGAAAATGTTTTCTGTTTGATTAATACAGATAAACACGGGTAAATTAATGTAACGAAATTTGTCAAATGCATAATTATTAATTTTTTACATTAGTACATGCAGAAATGAGCAAGGAAAATATTTATGTAATTCGCATTCTAGTTATTTTATTTAACCCGGCGGAAAGTGCATCGAGAAAAGTTACTAGATTGGGCGCATGGGGTATCACATACCCCAATGTTTAAAATATGGCAAAAATAGTTTTATTTGTTTTTAAAGCTGTTTATCTTTTATGATACACGAATAAGACTTGGGTTGCAAAAAATTAATTTCCAAAATAAGCTCATAGAGAATTAAAATTATGATAAATGAAAATAATAACAAAATAAGAGTTATATCTCTAAGTATTATTGCATCTCTAATACACAATGCAACTTGTTTAGCCTTAATTTGTTTAGCCTTTGAACAAAATTCATTCACGTGTTCTTGGCGCAGAAGGTTTTCGCATTTTAAATATAGCATTTGCGGTCTTCTGTCCTTGGCTCCAGAGCATTCATGACAACTTTTGTACTTAGTTGCTTCGAATTTCGTATATTCTTTTGAATAACTCCTCGAAACTTTGCAACTTCTTTTGCATGCAGAACGTAGGTTTCTCGATAAAGTATCAATCGCTTATTGTTGTTTAATATATTATTTTATGAGTTGTAATGTTAAGTCCCTCAATAACAGACATCTACTTCTGTATCTGGTTGGTGGATTAGCAGTTAAAATTAATGTAATTTTAGCCTTTATTGCAGCAACATTCAGTGCAGAAAGGAAAATGCCCACTGGCCACTTCCTTGTTATGCTGGCAAGTGGATAACTTGCTGCCATTTCGTCCACAGTATCCACTGCTTCCTTAGTCGTATTATAAAACTATATAATTTCTGGCATTTTCCTTTCTCTAGTAGTGTCATCGAAAACTGTATTATCGAAATGGGATGAAAGCAATTACCGGAATTGCGTAGGCGGAATTCGCTTGATGTCATCGTTTGGATGCAAGATGATGCACCTCCACATATAACGAGTTTTGTTAAAATGTCTTGCAAAAGCATTTTGGTGATCGCATCATCTCACGCCCTTATATTTTTCCTGGCCTCCGCGATCCCCCGATCTGACACCTATGCGTTTCTGGTTTTAGGGATATCTCATATCCAGAGTTTACTTGTGCAATTCGCAAACTTTGTCGAATTTTAAGATTCTATACGTCGTGAGATTGCAAACATCCCAAATGCCATGTTGCATTCAGCGGTATTGTCTACCGTCTCCCGACGGAATGCATACTTGCCTGTCATGGTACCCATATGGAAAATGTTTGATCTAAATAAAGGTATTTTTTTGTCCTATATGTGTTGCCATCAGTGATCGGTGTCTTGTCTCTGTCATATGCAAATTTTCTGCGTGCGCTCAGATCATGTTTCATTGGCCGGTTTTTAGAACTCTTTTTTGGGTATTCATAACACGCCAGTTTTTGGACATATCGGAACCGTTCCAACGCTGTTTAGGGTTTTGGCATGCGCTGAACATTTCACCGCTGGAAAAAGTTGGAGTTACCATTTGACATTTTCGAGTTTCTGCAATTATAGCCGAAACCGTGAGCGTCGCTGTGTTACCAGTCACAGAATCTCGAGTGCATACGTCCGCATAACTATATTTGCAATCTCATTCCACTCTGTTAACCGGAAAGGACGCTAGACGTGCAGATGTTGGCAAAGTTTCTTTTTGACCACCCTGTATCCATTATATACAACGCAGTTAATTAAGTCGGGAAGTTCGAGTCACGGGTAAGGTGAGCCGCGACCCCTCATCTATCTTGATCTTCTTGTAAGATCTCGTAATTAAATACATTCAGTGCTTTTTAAGTGGCTATAAATCCATGCTTTGTTGAAGAACTCTTATTTCATGCGCTGTAAATAAGCATCCATGTACTCAATTTTCATATCTTTGTGTAAAGTTTCGTTATTTATGCAAAAGTAGGATGAGCGACAAACATTTTATATGGAAATCAATGGGCAGAAAAAAGCAAGCGCCATCTGTCGAGTAAAATAGTAAAAAATGAAAAAGCTAATATATTAGAATTTTGAAAACGTTGAGACAAACTGGCTTGTAATTAATATCATTAGATAAAGTAGATTCATTTTTGTGTACCTGAACATTTTTACAGATATACGATTTATCAAATGAAGATGCATTGTCGATAACTTCCCGGTTGCTTTGCACAACTGTCATTCTTAGGAAGAAAAATGACTTATACCTGATCGCCTTCTAAATCAATTTAAAAAAAATTTCTTACAAATATGCAGCATTTTGTTATTCCCCCTTGTTTCTCCAATAAGCAAATAATTCTGACTGTGGCTTTAACTAGATATTGGCGCATATATCGCTGGACTGTTGAAGCTCGTCCATCTGACTTATTTTGAGACGATTACTGTAGTAACTGGCTTTTCTTGCTCTAATGATTTAGTGCCTCTTCGACTCCATCACCTTTGCTTGTGCTTCTACGTATCTTTATAACCTTTAAAAGCTCACGAAACCGCAGACCCAATTGTCCTGATGTGCATGCTTTGCCCATGATGTACTGTTTCCGGTATGAGTTCCTTTCTCTTCGACCTGGATAAGTCGACTGGATTTTTTTTTATCATTTTCTAATTTTGCCTTGGTGTGTTTTCACATGAAGAATTTCATTCATAGAAAATGTTGTTTCTCATGTATGTCTTTTCTAAAAAGTGCTTGTTTTCATACAGAAGTGTCTTCATCCATTCCTAAAAATTGTACCTTGCTAAAAATTATACCTTCGGTAGGAACAGGATAGCGTATAAAATCTTTTTGACCCCCCCCCTCAAAATGGAACATTTCTATATCACTCTTTCTACTGGACTGATTGATGAAACTTAACTTGCGATTTTCCTGTGTCGAAAACCCGCCCTAGAATATATATTGCATTTATACATTGTATTAATCTAGCATTTGTATTTTGACGGGAAATCGGATTTTTCTGAAATGATGTACGGATAGTTTCTATATTTCGATTCTACGACTCAATTTATGCCTAAATATTAAATTTTGTAAAATTCTATTTAAAGCTTATAGAGAAATTCAAAAATATTTTTTGAGCACTTTTCAGTTTGCACCGAGAATACTTCATTTGGCGAAATTCTTAATTTATGGTAACTATTTTTATTTCCTTTTCATTGTGCACGAGAGGAGAAAAGGTGCATCGCTCTTTCTTTCAAGTAATTTTAACAAAATGCATAAACCCCATTTGGCGTTATTATTGTTTATATCGAATATGCCAAACTTTGAAACTCGCCAATATATAAATTTATGGGAAATTTTGAATAAAAACTATACTTTTTCGCAGTTTTGCCTAGAAATGTATCCAGTTAAGGTGACGGTAAGACTTTTACAGGTTATGATTCAAAAGTGTTCTTGAAAAATTTATAAAAATTACTAATACGTATATATAAATAAATCAGAAAATGTATATGAATTTTAATTGTATTAAACCGATATTTCAAATTGTGAAAGAAAGAATCAAGTAAATTTAATAAAAAAGAGATATTAATAAATATATACGAAATTCAATCAACAATGAGGAGCTAAAAGTTAGAGCTGTTTTTTTAAAAACTACCCTCACGATTTTTACAAAACTTGGCACTCTGGCATAATTGGAGTTGCAGAATCGAAATCTGGAAAACATTGTTACCTGGTTTCAGAATACCTATGTTAGAACAGTGATATATACAAACCTAATGTATATCTTAAATCTTGCTTCAGAGAAGTGAAATACACGTTGAATTTTGTCAATCGGTTCCGTAGAGCAGGACATACAGAACTGTCTTTTTTTTTGTGTGTGTGTGTATAAAAAATATATAAACTTAATGCATTAGTATATAAACGTAATGCATTAGTATATAAACTTAATGCATTATTATATAAACTTAATGCATTAGTATATAAACTTAATGCATTAGTATATAAACTTAATGCATTAGAAAATTCAATTACGAATATAAATATATAACCTATCATTTATCTGTTTATAATTAAGCATGAATTATTTCCTTAGTTCTCTATTTAATAATGATTTAATAATCAACCGCTGGTTTCTTCAGAGGTAAGGTTTTAACTTTTGATTCATTACTTTTCATTTATTAGTAAAAGCAATAACTATTTCCTTATTTCGTTTTTCATCTATGATCTAAACATGTGCTAGCATTTCTAGAGTGTAAATAATACAACCATATTGGTAATTATCTTCCGAAACACTAAGTACACAAACCTGTTAGCAATTTTTAAGAAATGTTTATCTCAGAAAAGCGAAAGGACTAAATCATGAGTTTAGGATTGTCTAATATATTTTTAGATACGCAACCACCAAAAGAATTTTAACTACGAATTTGCATTTTATTATATTTATTACCAGATTAGTGTATTTTATCTTTTAAGATTATAACGGATCCTTTACAGCAAACTGAAATAGTTTTAAGAGTTTTAATTATTACATGAATTCATATTCTCTTTAATATATGGTTAAGCTATAGTAAATTATTATCAGCTTCCTTAAACTTAAATTATTATATGTGTAGCTTAACTTGCGCTTTCAGTTAACATTTTTAAATCCATTAACCATTTAAGAACAATATTACCTAGTTATTATAGTTCCTAATTATACCCCATATATTTCTTAAATTTCCCGCCTCCCGAGAAGAGGAATGGAAAGAGGCTCCTTCGATTATCGAGTTGATGGCAAAGGCAATATTGTCTGTAGATGGCATGGCAACAGTGTTGTGACTGTTGCATCATCTGGCGCTGGTGTAAATCCACTGTGTCTCGTAAATCCTTATTCACGAGAACAAAAAAAGAAAATTCAAGTTATGCAGCCAAACATGACAAAAGTATATAACCAATTTATGGGAGGTGTGGATAGGTAGGTAGGTAGGTAGGTGACGGAAGACGCGAGCATGTACCATTACCATAGTAATCAATCAGTCCAGCATCGCGCCCCCCATAGTCTAGAGCAGCCTTGAGAGCCGCACACAAGACGCCGATACCAAGCGCCAGGTCCACCCAGGGCAGTTCAGCCGACCAAAGGCCCACAGGGGACTCGCACCCTGCTGCCCAGACTCCAGATTTATTGAAAATCTATGAGAATGGGTACACAGCCAAACAAGGGCAAGCAGAATTACAATGGAAATGGTTACATAGTTTGTCGTTGATGTACAGTTTACAATACATGTATATGTTATAATACATAAATGTTTAATAATACAAGGTGTTTGATGACTGTACATAAAAAGGTAAGTATACTTAAATTACTAGTACAAACAACAGCTATTGTGGATATACATAGTGACTGAGTATATCTGGACAGCTACAGAAATACACAAATAGTGGACGAAAGCATTGACAAATATAGAGCATCAATTCGTGGAAAGAAATGGTATTCAAGTCCATTGTTGTTCTGTTTCGAATTGGCCTACAAAATGCTTGGCAATTACACGAAACGAATGATGCAAAACCAATGGATCTTTTAGAACTCCGTCGTCGTGTAACTTGCCATTATCTTCAGACTCATGGTTATCCTGGAGAACCTGGTAGGAAAGGAAAGCCCTCTCAGAAGCGAAACATTGATTCACGCTATGATGGCATAAATTATACGATCGTAAAGCAAGGAAAGCAAACTCGCTGTGCTCAATGTCATAAAAACACCACTTTTCGAAGTGGAAAATGTAATGTGGCTTTACATGTGAAGTGTTCTTCCAATTCCTATACCGAATAATCGGAAAAACCACATTTTTAGAGAAACCCACGATTCTATACATTGTAACATTATAGCAATGGTTTTGCCTAGTGTTCCATTTTTGGAACACCATATAACTTATAAACTAAATAAATAAAACAATTTCTTCTTAAAAACATTGTTTGTTATATTTTTTTACCTAACATATAGAAATTTCATGCAAAAATTCCAATTTTTTTTAACCTTCGGCATAAATGGGATAAATTTCTCATAGAAATAAATTTAAGTATAGTTGTTTCTTAAAAGCATGGAATTCAAAGTCAGTTTACGCTTTTTCGAGGTAGCTTAAATAATAATCAATGCAAGTTCTATTTTTGCAGTACTTTTTATCCTTAAACATTTTCGGATAAACTTTCCGTAATTATTTTTATGCCCCACCGTGAAAATGATTACAAAACTTGCCAAACTCAATAAAGAGAAGCAAAAAGAAAATTTTCTTTATGCTGCAATAGGTGAATGCATTTCCTTATTGAAGTAAAACACAACGGGAGGTTACTGTATTGACGCTCGATGTATGCGATGTTTTTAGCTCCGCACTCTGACATTAAAAGAATAATTGCAAGTTCCATCACGGACGTCATAAACGATGCTTTGTGAATAAATGTACAAGATAATAAAAATATTGTGTGCTTAACAAATTTTATTTGTCAAGAAACAACAATTGCTTCTGGAAAATAGAAATTCCGAAATTTTCCTCTTATGTATTGTTGTCAGTTAACTATTTGAAGTACTCTAATTGTATTTTTATGCAGTGCACGTGTTCTTTCAGAAAAGGTTTAAAGGACTGCAATGCGTTCCAAAAACCAAAACATGTTACATGTAGAAACTCAACACGAAAAATAATTTGTGGTACAACGAAAACTTTAAGTAAATAAAAAATGTTTTCAGGTTTTGAATACCCCTAATTGTATATACATATATATATATATATAATATTCTAAATGCGTGGATGAAGGACAGTAGTGGCTGAAGATAAGGCAGAGTGAAAAGACATGATGGCTAAAGGAAAAAGCTATGACGACGAATTAACACAACTGAGCTTGAAGTGTCACAATCTTTATTTTTACGCGCATCAAACCATCCTTTTGCAGACAAGATATCATAGTTGAATGCCATAATTTCCATGTACACGGGTTTTACTATACGACGTCATCTTAGCTGAACAAGCATAGCAGCAAAGCGTCTTGCTGGAAGAAAGCGTCAGCCAGAGTGACGGATCAATCCAGAGGAAGAAGGGAGGGAGTCAGAAGTTTCAGTTCGAATTAAAAAACTTTTGGTTTACAATTATTTGATTGGGCAAGAGGTATCTGCATTATGCGTTACGTTGGATCGCGGGATTACTTTCAACGACGCAGTTTAGAGACTTTAAGACTTTAAGACTTCTCTTTTAAGATAGAGAGATGAAGTTCTCAAATTAAATAAAAAATAAAAGCGATTATAGCCAATTAAATTTAGAAGTTTGCTTTCATATTTTTTATCTTATATATATATATATACGTATATGTATGTATATATATTTAGGGGTATATATACGTATATATATATATATATGTGTGTGTGATAATAAAAACAAATTTAGAAGTCAATGATCAGGAGGACGTTTGATGTCGTAGAATGCTGAGATGCCGATACACACTGAATAAGAAATTTGGCAGTCGAGGCAGATTAAATCTTCATTTTATTTTCAGTAAACATATTGCGACCACAAATAACTTCGCACATTATTTGTGCCTATTTCAAGATGTTTACATTTTTGATAACTTTGCAACAAGAAGAAAGCAGTAGACAGCAATCCAACTAGACCTAAGAATAGCAAGCATGTGCAAGTGTAAAAGATGAAATCTTAAGGAGTGTCAGAACCCTCTATACCGACAATGTTAAATTGGCCATTTTCAATGTATCTTTTCTCAAAATCTGCTGTAGATATACTCTTGAATTTTTTTGCGTAATTAACGTACACCTATCTAATTATACTGAAATGAGCTTTTGAAACATTTTGAATTTTAGACTAATTTATAGACAATTTTATTAGGCGTAGTAAAATTTAGAACTTTTCTCACACAAAAAAAATTGTGAAATTTTTTTGTGTGAGAAATTTGTGAAATTTTTTTCATCTTAATTTATCACAAAAAGCTCATTTAAGTAAATATTAGAAAATATAGTAAATAAGTCATAAAAAATTTAGGTACCTGGGAGCAGTAGTTCGTGAGAAAAGGTACATCGAATATAAAAACATCACGTTTGGAGAAAAACGCGTTTTTATGTAAAATTCCTCATTTATCAAAGCATTCGATGATAAAATAAAACTAGATTTTTTAAAGTTCTAATTTTCATAGAGATTAAAGTATAGTATTTTTAGAAAGCTAAAAGTGTAGAAAAAATGAAAATGCAAAAATCCCAAATCAATATTTTTGAAGATTTGTGGCTTCTAACACCCCTTAATTCAGTCTGAGTTAGTTTTGGTTTACAACGCATTTTGATTGAACTGTTAATATTGCTATAAAATTACTATTGGCTATTCGAGTTTTAGTTCCATTTACATTACCAGAATTATGTAAGCTTCATATCACATGGATTAATCTAAAAATGACGCAGTGCAGAGAGAGGTTACTATTTTTAGAATTCAGAAGGGAAATTTACGTTGTTAATTTAATCTTTTACATATATATAACATAAAGTAAGAAATTGTACATATATATGTATATATATATATA
>KK119887.1:281995-312012 GCA_000611955.2 Stegodyphus mimosarum
ATATATATATATATATATATTATAATTCTTTAATGATAATATATTTCTGCGCAAAATGCTGGTAAAACGTAATAAATGATGGGCTAAAAAGACAATGAATTTTGATGCAACTTTTCAAATTCTTGAAGAGAAATAAATTTTAAATTAGCGCTACTTTGAAATTTTGAAATAAAAATGTTAGTTTTATGTACATACAAAAATTTACATTCAGTGTTTTTGAACTGAAGAAAACTCTGAAAGCAATAGAAATGCATAAAAACAGAAAAATAATACAGTCAAAATCTGATTCAACAATTTAAATAGGAAGTAGATCAGATTTAAAGTCTGATCTTCCTCCTCTTGATAACGTTGAATCAGATTTTGATTGTGTTCCTTTCCGGTTTTTTGGTATTTATATTGTTTTCAAAATTTCTTCTAATTTAAAAACACTAAATTAAAAAAGTCATTTGCAAAAACTAACATTTTTTTGTTGAAAAATTTCAAAATACCAGCAGTGCTGTCACAATTTAACTATTTTCTGGTATCTTTTTTCTGTCATAGCGTTATATTATTTTCAATTCAACTGGTTTGATTTCGCTGCAGCTTTTTAGATTATAATATTTGAAGAATGCAGAATGAATAAAAACAGGCTTTCATATTACATGCATAATATATGACATGAAAATGCCAGATTTTAATCAATTGCATTAGGAACATCTTTTGTTAATTGTAATGCCACTGAAAATGTTTATAACATTATCAACTAGATGTATTACAAATTAAATATATTAAAAAAATACAGATTTGAACTGCTAAAATGGATACCTGTTGTCTTGGACCTTATTTTGCAATCGTGGGCCTTATTTTATAAGCAGTGGTAAGAGTTGTTAAGATTAGTTTACTGATATTTGCAAGATTGAATAGCGCAACGCACCGTGACAAGCCAAATTTTCATTAAGATCTATTCTAACATCAAATAGTTCTGATTTAGACAAAAGAAAAGATTAGGTTTAAAAAGATTAGAAAAAAAGTTTGTTAGAGAAAGGAAGACGTGTTTTAATGCGACAACGAAATATCAAATAGAGAATCATATTTCTTTGGTATATAGATATTTAATTATTTATACCTTTTAACTATTCTGAAATTATTTTGTGTTCTGAAAGGGAAAGGGACGTAATTTATTTCAATTATAAGTTGCTATGCTTAAATATACTGTTTCTAATAACGTAAGATCTTCAAGTCAAGCATATACTCGTATTTTGGTCTTAAGGCCATTTAACACAGTACAACTCAAAATAATTGACATATACCAACCGTAGAGTCCCTGAAGAAAAATTCAGCTATTTCAGAAAGCTGAAGAGCAACTGCAAAAATGGTCCATGAGGCTTAATGGGCAGGATGGGAAGTCTGCTAGTTTATTACAAGACACGATTTTGTAGATTAGTTTCAAGCTGGTATGATCTATTGTCTGCTTGTATAGTCCAAGATTCACTCTGTTGCCTAGCCGGATAGCGACGCTGACTGCCCTAAAGATGAGCTCGTGTTCGAATCCTGGAGAAGGCATGGATATTTGTAAAAGTACACTTTCTGTGGGGCATGGGGGGAACTCTATATATGCGACGGAACAAAAAGACTCCCAGACCAGTCCCCCCTAGGTGTTCTCAATCAAACTTGGGATCCGAAGTGAGCAATGTGGTACTGTCAACTGCATGGTGCTGAAGTTTCTTGTCAACGACCGGAGCAATCTTGCGCTTATTGCCACGATGAATTTCGCGGGTTTTTTTTCTGATGTTACTGTTAGACAAGTGAGATAAGTCACAATAACAACAACAACAAGATTCACTGTTTTCATTACATTAGTATCCATTGAAATTAGTCATTTTCAGAAACATAAACTGGAGCCGGCCTGGAACCGACCAGGAAATCACTGGGTCGTCTACTAATTTATGAAGAGTTTTGAGGATCATCTCCAAGCTGCTGCCACATGCATTCAGTAATTGTTAATCTCTGCTTCTGTAACCCAGGACTCACTGTTTTCCTTATACTAACATCCAGTGGTATTAACTATTTTCGAGGCCCGGAATCGCTAGTGGGAATGTTTTCAGTTTTAAAATAAAGAAAGTCTGTAATGATTAAAGTACAAACGATGGCTTTTTTAAATAAAACAGATGGTTTTGTTATTCTTGAAAGGTATTAAAGCACTAGGCCCTATTTTCTTCGTAACACAGAGTTTTCTGAAAGAGGTTTACAATCTGTTATAAGTTTAGAAATATGTTTGTGTTGAAGTAACCAATTTATAAATAATACTACTAATAAAAAAAAATAAATCTGAAAGGTTTCAGATTTTAAATTACGTCCAAAGGGGCGGTTTTTTCTAACATTTTGTGTGTTACCTTTAAAGGGTATTGCTCATTTTTCTTATTTTATAAATCCTAATATCTCTACAGTGGCATCCGAACTGAAAAGGTCGATGATCATTCTCTACCACCAGAATTTGGCGACTGGGTTCCCTAATCCACAGCCCCCTTTAAAAAGGGCAGTATATAAGGTATTTCTCCCACCTTCTTGGCATGCTTTCGTGGTGTAGTGGTCAGCACGCTCGGTGCATATTCGAGTGGTCCGTGGTTCGAGCTCCGGGGAGGGCACTGTTCATTTGTCTCTTCTCCTGCTTTCAAAAAATACCCAATGCCTCAACAGCTTTATTTATTAATATAATTTTCTCGGCTCTTACACCATAAAATTTAATTTAAGAGCAATATCGCAAAATAATTTTAAAATGAGCATATCTTTAGAATTTCCGATTCACTGTCTCGCGCGGTGGAGATAAAAATGTTTTTTTCTGTGCAAAGTTGCCATTACTCGCTTTGAAATCTTTGAATTTATTAATCAAAAATTCGTTTAAGTTTTACAAAATATGCAATCGATAATCAAACAAATTTCAGATTTCAAATTTGGGCTTTCAGATGCTCATATTCGGGTGGAAATGTTCCATATTCAAAATTAGATGGCTCTAGATACCGTTGTTTTATCACAATACGAGAAACATACATACATTTATGCAGATTCTTCATTATTTAATTTCTTTAAATATAACACAGGGCAATAATATTTGGTGGCAACAATTTGAAAAGTGAAACAACGCTTTTAGTGAATCAACGCAAAATGCCAAAACGAAATTAATAGCCCTTTCGGGCAAATTGCCCCTTTTTTTACTACTAATAATAATAACACGTATAAATGGCAGTATGGCACTGAAGAACAATGTTCATGTTAGTACGTAGGATGCTCAGTTATCTTTTCTTATACGAATATGCCAAAACAGGTATTTATTTACTTAAATTCAGGTAATATAGTAAGAATCCAGATATTTACTCTAATTAGATATAAGTCGTAATACGTTAGAATTATTAAATATATTATAATAGTACATTACTGTAACTATTATTATGTTATTGTCGTAATTAGTTATACGTCCAATTAAATAAGTTATAAGTTTTAATATAATTAACTGCGAATGTAAAATAAAAAACACATCCTTTCCCGTATTAAACTCAGGAAACACTTCGAGGAAGCATTGCATGCAACCTTGCTAAGCTAAAATGCAAAAATATTTCCATTAATAACGATATAACTGCCACTGAAACTAGGAAAAATGCGTTAAAGCCGTTAATTTGAAGTAAGCACTATTAAAGAAATTCCACCATGGAAATAAGTGTTTAGTCGTTCAGAATCAGCGTGTTTTTCGTCTTAATATGGGAGAAATTTAATGAAATGTTTAGAAATATTTTCAGCCCCTCAAGAGAGGGAAGCAGTTCTCTTATTTAAATAAAAATATATAAATTTTAATTAATTACCAGAGAGCTGGGACTAATAAATTACTCGAAATTCCGCTATATGGTAACTGAATTCAAGAAAAGCATAATTTCAAATAAGAGGAATATTTTAAGATATTTTATCAATTTAATTAATTTACTGAAGCACTTCTAGTTAGTTATCTTTAACTTTTCAGACACTTTTTTGCTAATTTGTATGCATCTTATTTGCATAACGAGATATTTTCATACATGAAATAACTTACGTTGAAATATTTTTATTCAAACTTGAGTTTAAATTAAATTTATTCAAATTCTGTGTCATTTAAAGTATTGCTTTAGTTTCTCTTTCAGGAATCTGAGTATTTAAATTTAGATGTAAACGCAGAGTCTTCTTAAAGTTCTTTGATTTGTTTAGAAAGAAATGTGAATGAAACCAAATATGAGAGATCACTATAACTCGAGTGAATGACGAACAATGTTAAGTCTTTGATCATATTCATCACTTAAAATACATGCAGAATTATTTTTGCTACTAAAATATACTGTGACATATATTATTAAAATACTTGCTCCTTGGCGACCATTGTCCAAATATGACCACTTTTGAAAGCAAATGGCATTTCTAAGAACCCCAAATGTGCTAATCATCGGCCGAGCGGTTAAGACGCTGAACACTAGTAGTTCTGCCTGGATTGAATTCCAGGCGAAAGTGCTGACTCCATGTGCCTTTTCATGTTCTCCATGTTTAAACATACACTGCTGGCCAGCCAAATTGCAACACCAAGAAAGACAAGAGATATCACAACAAAATTTATTTAGTAGATAATATGTTGACCAAGTATCAAATGATTAAATTTATAGACTTCTGTGAAGTGTGGTTCCTTCCAGAATCAGTAGCCAGATTAGACGCCATTGTTGGAGATAACCGCTGCCACACGCCTTGGCATGCATTGATTCAAAGAGACTTTGGATGTGTTATTGAGGTACAGCAGACCAAGCAGCTTCCACACGTTGCCAACATTGATCTGGTGTGGCACATTGGGATGTAATCTGGGTCAATCGTTCAGCAATCATGGACCACAAGTTTTCTATAGGCAAAAGATCCAGAGAGCGAGCCGGCCAGGGAAGCAATTCAACTTTGGACCAACTTTTGCGTGCTACGTGTAGTCGCACATTATCCTGTTGAAATACGGCTGTGGGCAAACCCGGAAGGTAAGGAAGAACAGCTAGCTCCAACACCTCAGAGATGTAGAGTTGGCTGTTTAAAGTACCGGTAATGGGTACTAGATGAGTGCGAGAGTGATATCCAACACCGCCCCATACCATAATGCCCGAAGCAGAACCAGTGTGGCGGTGCTTAACGCAGCTGTTCAGCATCCTCTCTCCATGGTGTCTCCAGACTCGAATCCGACATCGTGGTGTTGCAGACAGAAACGCGACTCGTCAATAAGGACAATTTCATTTCATTCTGCCGTTCACATCCTTCTTTCATCGCACCATTGACGGCAGAGACGTCTGTGGTTCTGCGTCAAGGGTAGACGAAGCAACGGACGTTTTGCGGACAAACCAGTCTGCCGTAAACGGCGTCGAATGGTACGCGCAGACACTGGATGATGCGTTACAGACTGAATGTGCTGCGCAATCTGTTGTGGCTGAGTGATTCGTCACTGCCATTCGCACAATCTTCCTGTCATCATGTGAAGTGGTGCACTGAGGTGGATGCGATCGAACACGTCGGTCGTCGTACCCTCCTGCATCCAATGATCACACATCCGCATTACAGTTGTTTGATTTCGTCCAACACGACTACCGATTTCCCTGAAAGATAATCGACACTCTCGGTAGGCCACTATCCTTCCTCTGTTGAACTCCGATACTTGATCAAACGATGATCGCTGTTTACTACGAGGCATAATTGATCGTTTTTTTGAAGGAACCACAAGAAAAACTGCCGAACATAAAATTGTCGAAATCTCCAAGCCTCAAATAGCGCTTTGAAGTGGCGCGACAGGCGCGGGTGATGTGCGTCTGCTCTGAAATTCTTATCATTTGCATATCTCATCTCCGTTAATTTATGTTGTAAATTTCATGTTATTTGCATGATTCCTTCAAGGTTTTGCATTTACGGTGGCCAGCAGTGTATATACGATCCATTTCCCTTAAAAATCCTCCACGAAGTCAACTCGCTCCTTAGACAGATAGCCCTAGAGTGCTTCGCAGTGAACAAAATAAATCAAAATAATCTGAGGACCTAAAAACCGATAATAATAACTAGTATATCATTCTGTAAGATGAACACTTCCTAACCCAATCACTCTCTCAAATAATATGTGTAATTAAACAAAATCACGATACTAAAATGGCGTAGATTTTGAACAAGTTTCTATCTTTTTCTAAAGCGATCATATGTAGGTCACTCTTCATCTTCAAAATTTTTTCTTTTTTCTGGGGGAAAAGGAAAACAAATATTGTAATCGCCATTATAAAGCCGACAGAATCATGCTTCTCTTCGAAAAAGATCAAATATTTTTTGAAGCAATTATGGATAGATATAAATGTTATCACAATAAAACTTAAATATTTTAAGTAATCAAATCAAAAATTTGCATTTGCATTTCTTACTATCCAGAGTGCACTTGTCTTCCAGTTTTCACAGAGCATGTCGAGCTATTCTTATCTTATCACTATATCTCGTTTATTTGCACTTTGGCAGCTGAGGTTAACTTAAACCACACTTGGTACAATGCTCTTGGTACAACGCTCTGTCAAAACTGGAAGAGTAGTAACTTGGTACAATGCTCTGTCAAAACTGGAAGAATAGTAACTTGGTAAAATGCTCTGACAAAACTAGAAGTGTAGTAACTTGGTACAATGATCTGTCAAAACTGGAAGAGTAGTAACTGCAGAGAAGAAAAGTTAAAAGTACCTCTTTAGAAATTTACAATGCGTCAACTCTACGCTAACAAACTACGCCTCTGCTTGGGCTGTAACTAAAATCAAAGAACTAACTAAAGATTTAAAGATATTAATAAGTAGTAGAATTACGCTACAGGGCTTAGACTATTGTGTTTCCTAACAGAGTGTTGAAAAATCTAGTGACAGCAAAGTAATAGCTGTTACTCCACGTTTAACCAGCAGTAACTGCTTAGCCGAAGTTCAAGCTACAATACGCACAGAGTTTTCTCAGAATCTCTAACTTTCCCTTCTAGAACTTGATGCTTAAAACTTTTTCTCCCACTGGTAGACTTTTGCATTACTTCACGCGCCCGACCAAATTTAAATATTCTGTCATTGACAATTAGGGGAATGAAGGCTTATAAGAAAGAACAAAACTTAAATTTAATTGGTTATCTAAAATAAATATAAATCCCTACAGCTATAACAGCTAAGCCATTTTTATGGATAGCTGTAGTCAATAGCTTCTTAGCCTTTCATCGCATAAGTCGCCGTTAAGACATAGTCCGCTTTAAATGACTTTTCGCTTCCTAAGCATTGTACCAAGGTTACTGTAGTACAAGGTTTAATATTGTATGACGTCACTGACTTTTACTCAACTTCTTTTCTACTCCATTTGTGTCTTCATTTATATCACTGCTACAGGGTGTCCCATTTGAAATGGACCCCGGGAAAAGTGTGATGAAAAACTTATAAGATGACGAAATGAAACCTAATTTTACATGACATACGTTATGTCTGAGAAATGAAAATGCATTACAAGAGGTGCTGAAAGTGGTCGCGAAGTATCAACTTCGCGACCTGTACACACTGTTCAACCCGACACTGTTCCCGTATGTTGATGTCAGAGTATCGGCAGTCCCTGCTTGGATTTCCAGTCGGATGTTCTGATGTAACTCCTCAATGGTGAGTGGTTTGGGCCTGTACGCATTACCTTTAAAGCAAGCTCATAGAAAAAAACACAAGGAGGCTCATGTCCGGTTTTCCGGACATGAGCCTCCTTGTGGCAACATGTCACGCGTCATACTCGGTATAGACAACATGTCACGCGTCATACTCGGTATAGACAACATGTCACGCGTCATACTCGGTATAGACAACATGTTACGCGTCATACTCGGTATAGACGCGTAACATGTTGCCCCATCTCGCTGGAACCAGTCAAGTATCAGCTCTTCCTCATTCAAGTGTTTAACAAGTTCAAGAAGCAGTGCCTGGTACGCTTCATTGGTGTCAGCAATGTCAAAAAAATTTGCCCGATGATGCGCCATCCAAATCATGCACAGAACACGTCCATCTCTTGTGAATGAAGGGGCTGCTCAACGACTGCATGTTGATTGTCACTACGACATCAACGTCTCTTTTGTTGGTTCATGCATCCTGGCAAGTAAACCCACGCTTCGTCACTATATCACGTGCATTCTGGCAGCAACGTACACAAAAATGCAGCACTGTGTTGAACTGTATATACAGGCGGATCACTTTCAACACCTCTTGTAATGTACACTGCGCAAAAAAAAAGGGGACAGTTTTATATCTCCCGTTCTACTAGGATGATTGAGGAAATTCATATTGCGTTTTTTATTTCTCGAAAGCGCGACGTAGGACATGTATTAGAATTGTATATAGCATTGTTCTAATATAGGTATGTTGACACAAAATCGGACAATTTCCGAAATGGCATGCCATTTTTTTTTTCCATTTCTGCGACTCAAATTATGCCTAAATATTACATTTTGTAACATTTGGTGCGAAATTTACGGGGATATTCAAAACATGATCTTGGCGCATTTTTCAGTTATTTGTAACAATTTCTTTGGCTTTAATTCAGTAATTTAAACTAGATATATTCCTTAAGTTGTTAAAGTATTTGTGAATGAAACGCATAGTAAATAATCGATTGCTTTTATTCCTCAGAAGTACAATCAATAAACAACATCGTGTAATGTTTCCTGTTTTGTAATCCTTCTTAAACGAAAATTTGGGGAGTTTACAATTGATATTTACACCTAAGTAATGAAGCAACGTACAACCTAACAAGTTTTAAAACTCGGAACTGTTTACGTCCAGATAACAGAACATCAACCATATACCATATTTATCTTCTTTTAAAATTACGCCAAAGTCGTAATTGCGAAAAAAAAAATTGTGGGCATGCGCAGTGTGCGTAATTCGTTTCACATTGTTCAACTGAATGTGCGGTCTGCCATTACGCCTTCGGGACGTCTGTCACTGAGCAAGCCGATTACCTCGCTAAATAAACCACAATTGTTGCTCAATTTTCCAACAGTTTAACCCGTCACGATGCACATGCAATACCCAGACGAAGACTCATCTCTGAGCAAGTTAAGAAAAATTATATTCTCTAATTAAAGTGCAACTGAGTTATTTCATCTACCACAGTTAGACTGAGAACATAACAGTTCAAAGGAATGAAAATATTTCCTGATATTCAGCGAAGTTATAGATGCTGCCCTCATTGTCCTGAACAGAACTATCTCCAGTACACATCTTTAGCTGTCTTGCCGTACTGGTCAGAATTCAGTTTGTTCTCCCGAAGGGCTATTTCCTGATATTGTTCGAGGATTTTCGAAGTCGCTAGAGCTAATTTGGACACTTTTGGCCCTATCTGACCTTTTTTGCACATCTGCATCCATAAAGTTATGAAAAAATAAAAAATATCTTCATGGTATTAACGAGTAATAGACGTGTGTCACAGGAAGTGTGTGACGAATTTCTTATTTTTTGGTGAATTTGTGAAAGAAATGTGAAAATGAAATTTTTTGAATTTTCTACCTCTGATCCTATTCCTTCTCTTAAAACATTTTTCTTTCCATTATTTTCTCTTTATTTTATTAGACACAGACACAGAAAATCGCGAAAATGGTTCTATTCTTGTCACAGGAAGGTATCTGTAAATAGTCTCTTTTCTAGAAATTGAAAACTGATAATTTAAAAGAATTGTGATATTTAAGTGTTTCTAACAAGATGTTATTTATTAATTTAGGAATCAAACAACAAAAAAAGATGCTATAGGTGCATATTTTCACAGGACTAGTTTTGATGTATACCACCAACAACCTCAGCTGCCAAAGTGCAAATGAACAAGATATAGTGATAAGATAGGATAAGAATAGTTCGACATGAGTTAAGTTACTGGCCTCATCTATTGATGAAACAAGAAAACTAAAATATAATTTCCTTAAAGGCTGAAGGTAAAGATGGCTTGGAATTAGGGTCATTAACTAAAAATGCAGAGAGATATTTTTTAATTCCTGGGACACTTACAGGATTCCTTACAATGCTAGGTAATTTTCTCCTTCCTTAACTCGTGCCCTCGTGGCGTAATTGAAAGCATGCCCACCGAGCAATA
Source organism: Stegodyphus mimosarum (assembly GCA_000611955.2). Classification (NCBI taxonomy): domain Eukaryota; kingdom Metazoa; phylum Arthropoda; class Arachnida; order Araneae; family Eresidae; genus Stegodyphus; species Stegodyphus mimosarum. The sequence goes on from KK119887.1 coordinate 292,118, forward strand.
GATTTCGAATCTTGGCGAGGGAGTGCTGATTTTTTGCGTTCGTTGCTCCGAAAAAATATAATGTCTGTACAAATGGCGCTCGAACTGAAATATGATAGATGAGGAATCATCACCACCTGTACTTAACAACTGGGCCCTCGCGTCCCCGCTTTAGCAGTCCTCCTTTAAGTAAAGGAGAATGTAAAGAATGTTCTTCCTCTTCATTGAGAACATTAGTAGTATAATTCCAAGCAGTCGCGAGTTCTAGAGTTATAATCCAGGAGAACGCATTGCGCATATATCATGTGTCTGTACGAATGTCGCCTAAACTAAAATGTGATGGGTGATAAATCAGCACCTATATTTTATAACGGGGCCCTCGCTTTACCAGTCGTCCTTTAAATAGGGAAGAATGTAAAGAATTTTCTCCCTCATTATTTAGTGCCTTCGTAGTATAACTGCAAGTACGTCCGGCAAGCAGTCGAGAGGTTCTGATTTCGAACCCAGGCTTTTCACATATATCATGTTTCCTTCTTCGCCAAAGTTAATGACTCTACAGCAAATTTAATGATATATCTGCTAAAAAATCTGAGTTTTATTTTAATAAATAATTAATTTTTTAAAACAAAAGTCATTGTTTCGCTCAAACTCATTCGCGGCTGAACTAAGTCATGCTTTTAAAACATAGCTACATTCTTCATTTTTCTTAACTTTATTTGCATTTTTATTTGCTTCATTCGACGATTTGTCTGCACTTCCTGCTCTTTCAGTCTCCAAAGATAAAAGTACAAGTATTTATTTCTGTTATTTCTGTAAATTTCGTTTATTTTGTTTCATCCGTTTCTTCAAAATTTCCAAACTGTACAAGTTAAGAAGAAAAAACACCGTGTTATTAGATGCCATTCAGAGAAAGCTCGTCATTAAGGAACACAATCTCTGTTGAAAAATTTGTTCTTTTCTTTTTCTGTATTTTACCCTGTGAATAGAACATGGAAAACATTTCTCGTCACTCGACAGAGCATAACAACAAAAAGTGTAATTTCATTCTCAGTTTGTTTCTAGGAGACCTGTCATTTCTGACAAGTGTTAACGGCAAATTTGAAACTGAAACCGAAGAAAGAAAAGAACAACAAGAGAAAATAAAAAGAGGCTCGAGAATTGAGTGCCTTCGGTTCTCGTTCGAAAAAGATGAGGAAGAACTGCATGTTGCGGAAAGAAGTAGTTCTGTAGCGGACACCTGTTTCGTTTTGTGCTGAAATGTTCTCCTTCGCGCATGGATACGAGCGCGAACAATAAACGCGATGATTCGCAAGTAGCAGAGTTCTAGGGGACCATGCCAAAATTGTAAAAATACACCCTTCCGAAACGAACATATTTTAATACTTCTTTATTCTTTACTAACGTAATTACCCGATGCCACTTATAAGTTAGATTGATGATAATGCATCTAACTGAGAAAACGATACCGCTGCAATTCTTCTGTAATAACGATACAAAAAATAAGATTCATAGTCATACATTTTTCAGTCTGATGCGATATGGCCGCACAGAACAAATTTCGATAGAAACGTAAACTAATTCTCTTTATATCAACAACAGTGGCACGCGGTTTTTAATGATTTTCCCTTTTCTAATCAAATAGTTGTAAAAGATCAAGTTCCATCCAATATTTCACCTGTATTCAATTTTGGTCGATTAAATGGGGCAAAAGATTTACCATAATTAATCAGAAATCAATAACGCGAACAAACAGACATTCAAAATAAATCAGTTCCCTCCCTTTATCTTGCAAGATAAAGTCAATGTATGTTTGCAATCTACATCGCTCTTTGTGTTGTAGAAACCAGTGTGGTATCTACGAGATTCTCGTTGTCCATATGGCATTAAATATACTCACTGCACACATAATACACAATACAAATAATTTTTTATTTCAGGACCAGATATGCGTACTATCCCTCAACAGCCGGTCTCAGTTTTTCCTCTGCTCTTTTCCAAAGACGTCTCCTTAGGGCTGCCGTATTTACCGACAGCAATGTGGGAGTAAGGCGCTCTCCTAATCGCTACCACCATAGTGTCATTTGGTAATTTTTTCCGTCGTATCTCCTTCCTCATTTGAGAAAAATTCAGACCACTCTACTACAATACTAAGCCCGTCGGTCTGAATATTTCATTTTCTCATCCTTTTTTCACCTTTTTTCAAGTTCGATAATATTTTCACTATTTTCACCTTTTCTTAATCATGAGTTCAAAATGACATCACCACGTCTCACATTGTGTTACATTGGTCGAGGAATACGTCACACCACTTTCTCGAAGATTAGTTAGAACGATAAAGGAAAGAATATGCAGTTGCGAATTTCTTAAACTTTCTAATAATCTTTTCAGTGGACAGAGAGAAATTAAACGTATTTCACAAAAGTATTCTCAGGAATTAATAAGTTACGTAGAGGATTACTAATTAATTAAAGTTCCATAGAAGACTGCTAATTAATTAATTACTAATTAGTAATCTAATTAATAACTTAACATTAATTAATAATTAGTATTTAACCGTAATTAATAAGTTAATTAATTAAAGTTACATAGAATATTACTAAGCTTCTATATAAACTATTAATTATAATTACTAATTAATAGATTACATAGAAGATTACTAATTAATTCCTATTTAAGGAAATTAATAGGTTACATAGAAGATTAAAGAAGTAATAGGTTACATAGATTGCCTTTCCAAATCTCAGAATAATTCTAATAATAAATGAGGCGAAATGTATTAAAAACACTTTAGCAAAGCTGCAGCTTACGGCACCACATTCAACTGCATTTTTTTACCTATTTTAATCAGCTTCTCTATGTTATAAAGGAACTTTGACTACTTCTCTGTCATGCACGAAAAAGCGTTTTTTTATCAAAGGAGTGTCCATTATTTTGCACAAATACCCCGAAAGAACTCCGAAACGATTTGACAAGTGAAACAAATTCCTCTGCTATGCTACGAGTAAAAGGACATGTTTCAGAAGTATTTGATTCCAAATCTTTTCCTTGTGAACTTTCTTCGGGTGCTGGCGAACCTATATACTACCACATCAAAATTACTTGTCTTCCCTTTCATGAAAACGACAATAGAATAATAAGAATTATTTGAAGTTACCTAAATTCAAATTTCTGCATAGCAATTGAGTGGTTTTAATGCTGTACTTTCTGATATTATTTTAACATAAAAGCAGAGGAATGAAATACGAAAGCGAGAGATATAATTTTTAAATTTTAGGTGGAGCATTTGACAAAGGAATAATTTTCAGATGAGTATTTAATAAAAATGTGTGTTCTTGTAATCGAACCAGAGATTATCCTCCAGTTTACTTAGCGACTTATCCAAAAACAATTAGCATAATTTTGCATTCTCTTTGAAAGAATTCTAGCTGTCTGTAACATGTTACTTTGTATTTGCAAATCAATTTATTATACCCTAAATACCCTCGTCATATGTTTTCCTTAATTAGCGCTTTCCGTCCTAGATGCAAATCATTGCGTGATTTAAGAAGTTAGTTGGCGAAGGAAAACGTGAAGTGATTTATTCAAGAAGCATATTAAACTGTTTTATCTTACCTTCGCTTCAAGGGACTTACAGGTATTCCATTATTCATATGTGGACATTAGAATTACTGGAGATAAACTGAATTCAGTCATAGAGTCAAACGAAAGCCCTTCTCCCATTTGAAAGTAATCTTGTTATTCAAATAGTGTCATTTGAGAACTATTCGGATTCTTACATGATTCCGTTATGCTATTCGCTTCGCTAAAATTAACATTTAGCACTTCCAGTACTCTAACTAAATTCAGGGGAACTAATGTGAACCAGATGAAAGGCCTTGAAGGATTGATTAATTTCTGGCACACATTATGAAACAAACTAATCTTACGTTTTCCCAACCTTTTGTATTTCAGTTTTGAAACAATTTTCTTGATGCACATTTCGTGTTCAACTGTACAATGTTCAGTTTATTATTTAAATCACTATTCGTGCCGATTTTTCTTCTGTCTCACGTATTTTATCGTTTTTATGTCAATTATTTCTTTGTTTATACACTATCGAATAGTCTATTTGTAAGGTTTTAGTTAAACTAACAAAGTTTTATTTTAATTTATACTTATCTATCTGTTCTCATTTCAACTTCCCGTTAAAAGAAGCGTGCGTTTCAGCTTTATGCTAATTTGAAGTGGAGCCAAGTTATATTTAAGCGAGAGGTAGGAACCTCTCAGTGTGAGAGAGCTTTTAGTCTCAGACCACGGTCGCTCTATTCGACGTTCTCCTGACGAGCTAACATTTAAAATTCTAAGCCATAGCGCTTTTACGTGATTGCTTATTGAAGTAATTCCGAGTGCGTCAGTATTAGTTAAATCTTGCTACGCACCATTTAGTTTAGAGGCCAACCTTGCGTCCATAGCTCTGCGAGCAAACGACAATTTAATTTCTATTTAGCTTTAGTTTAAATTTGATTGTTCATTTTAGACCCAAGCGCGGTCTCTATTTTTTGTATCCCTCCCGAGTTGGGAAGTGGTTGTAAATAATTGTGATTTAATAAAAGAAGATTTTAAATCCCTTTAAAGTGCAGTTCTTCTACCACTTAAGTCACAATATTCTACTACAAAACATACCTGCATTCAGCTCCCTGTTCCAGATCAGGATTTAAGGAGTTCACGAAGATGTTTACCAAGAATATGCACCGAACACTCAGTCCTGACATATTGATCAATAAAAAAGTGGCATATGAAATACAACACTGATATGGAATATCATAGAATGAAAAAAAGAATAATGACGGTGAAAAAGAAATTGACATTTGGCGCTTTACCTGTTTTATTTCGCTTAATAAAAAAAAACTTCCTTTTATCTTAGACTGCATAAAATATCAAGCTAAAGTTTATTATTTATATTAATTGAATATAGATAAAATAATGTAAAATTAAAAACGTAAATTGCAAGAATGATTTTCAAAATTATAATACTTCGCATTTGCTTATAAAATTGACATAAATTATTTAAAATGCTAAATTATAACAAAACAGGCAATTTTTTGAATTTATAAATTGTAGACGAAAGTAAATAATGAATAAAAAATAGAGTCAGATTTAATGGCTTCATCAGCAAATACAGTGGTTGAATTAACAAGAGTCACTATTCTTTGGCTGAGACAGACACCTGAATGAACATTTATTTCTAAATGAACATTTATTTCTGAAGCTATTATTCATAACCTAAGAAATAAATCTTCGAGTTGTCTATTGATCAATTAGAAAATGGCATCCCAGATAGAACATTGACATAGGATAGTCATAGAATGACAAAAAAAAAAAAAAAAAAAAAAAAAAAAAACCAAAAAATTTAAAATTTTAAAACAAATTACGCCCAAAGGGAGTGTTTTTTAACGTTTTGTGCGTTACCTTTATTTATTAAATACCATGTTCTTCGCCCTTAAGCCATAAATGGCTATTCTACAGCAATATCGCAAAATAAGTTTAAAATGAACGAATCTTTAGAATTTCCGATACACAGTCTCGCGCGCTGGAGGTAAAAATGTTTTTTTTTTTCTTGCAGCTTTGCCATTCCTAGCTTTGAAATCGTTCAGTTTGTTAATAAAAAATTCTTTAATGTTTGACAAAATATGAAATAGATAATAAAATAAATTCCAAATTAGGGCTAGATAATAAAACAAATTCCTTGTCCATATTCGGTGAAGGATTACTCTATTCAAAATTTGATAGCTCTAGGTACCGTTGTTTTATCACAGTGTGAGAAACGTATATACATTTACGCAGATTCTTTATTATTTAATTTCTTTAAATATAATACAGGGCTCTAATATTTGGTGGCAACAGTTCGAAAAGTGAATCAACACAAAATGCTAAAACGAAATTAATAGCCTTTCTGGGTTAACGTCCTTTGGGCTAATAAATGAAGGCAATGATATAGAAAATTAAATTCGGCGTGTGTTTTTTTTTTCCTATAAAAACTGTTTTTTACTTTATCACAATAGCCAATATCCTTTGGCTGAGACTGCCATCTGAATGAACATTTGTTTCTTAAGCTATTGTTCATTCAACCACAAAATGTTTCTTGCAAATACAAAATTTGAAATCATTTTTTTTTATATTTTTTGTTCAAAAATTACTTCGGTTTACAATCTGTAAATTCAAGAAATCTGCCTATTTTACAATTTAACATTTTTAAACAGTATATATGTATTCCATAAGCATAAAGTTATCAGGACTGAGTGTTCTGTGCATAGCCTTAGGAAACATGGTAACGTCTGTAATAGGGTCCTTATCCTCAAGTCTCAAGTCCTGAACTGGAACAGTGAGCTGATAAAATGTTAGCTTTGTTCTGATGTAACTGCTGTGCTGGAGAATAACTGCACGTGAAAGGGATTTAAAATCCTCTTTTATTAAATCACTATTATTTACACACTTCCCAACTCGGGAGAGATACAGAAAGTAAAAGAACGCACTTGGGCCTAACTTAACAATCAAATAAATTTAAAACTAAACCTAAAATAGAAATGTAATTCAACTGTGCTTCGCAGAGCAAATCGCGGAGTTTGGCCTCTCACTAACTGGTGCGTAGCAAGATATACTAATACTAGCGCACTTCAAATTGCTTCAATATGCAATCACGTAGCAAGCACTATGGCTTATAAATTTTAACTGCTAGCTGGCTAGGCGAACGTTGAGCAGAGTGACCGTGATCTGAGACTAAAGCTCTCTCACCCAGAGAGGTTTCTACCTCTGGCTTACATAGTACTTCGCTGTACTTCAAATTAGCATAAGCTGAAAACGCGCGCTTCTTCTGACGGGAAGTTGAAACAGAGAGGAGATACAAAGATTTAAATTAAAATGAAACTTGGTTAGTTTAACTAAAACCTTACAAAGTAATTAAACAATATTTAAAAAAGCATTAGAGGAGAATCATTATACTACGGGCTAAAACTGTATTTAAATGAATGCAAGAGACAGAATCTTTAGAACACTAAATAAAATCCTTTAAGGTTCTGATAAAATCGTTAGACGATTTAGCTTTGAATAAAAAGGAAAATATAAAATCTTGTAGTGGCATTGGATTCGTGGAAAATTTCCAATGCTTTTGCTGGGATTCGAAGTTCGGTTCTCCTGCAAGCACTGTGATTTCATACAATGAGGCGAGAAAAAATATCTTACACTCTCTCTCCTTTAAAGGCAACTAGATAGCTCTGCACCCAATCGCCAAGTCCCCGTAACGAATTATCATCCATCATATTTCAGCTCGGGCTACATTTGTAGAGTGTTTAGTTTAATGTTCTGAATCCGAGAAAAGTGAAAAATTGGCGATACCTTCGCCAGGATTTGATACCAGTCCTCCCAGTTGCTTTCCAGAAATGCTTTCAATTACACCATGGGGTTCCACGGAAAAGGAGGAGGAAATACCTTTCACCTAAACACTGTATTAAGCAATTTAGTAGCCGATTATATTATCACAAAATGTAAATGAAACTAAAGCAATTAAATGTCGAAACACAGCTATAAATTGAACCATATACGAGATTGAATTTCTTAACAAAGAAACGATTCAAGGAAATAAATAATTTGGAATGCTTTTCTTAATGGCCGAACGCTTTATTTAATAGCCATTAATAGCTTTGTGCCTCTACAGCTGGCCGAAATGGTGGCCATTTCATTATAGAAGCGCCTAATAGGTGGCCACCGTTGCCTCCTGTGAAGGGAAGAACATTTGTAGCCATCTCTTCTCCGGGATTCGAACCCTCTTTCCGAAAACAATTAAATAAGTTGCTGGGGGAAATTTACTTGCTGTGAAGAAGAGATAAGCGTTGGTAATAATACTAATAATAATAACAAGAACAGTAATAATTAAGGGAAAATAAATAAAAATTTTATATTACGCCCAAAAAAGCGTTTTTTTTTTAACTTTTTATGTGTTACCTTTATTTATTAAATATCACCTTCTTCGCACTTAAACCATACAATTCAATTCAACAGCAATATCGCAAAATAATTTTAAAATGAGCAAATCTTTAGAATTTCCGATACCCTCTCGTGCGCTGGAGATAAAAATGTTTTTCTCCCGTACAGTGTTGCCATTGCTGACTTTGAAATCGTTGTGTTTCTTAATCTAAAACTAATAAATGCTTTACAAAATATGAAATAGATAAAAAGCCAAATTCCAAATTCGGGTTTGCAGATGCCCACGGGTGTCGGGTGAACACGTACGTTATTCAAAATTTGGTGGTTCTAGTTACAGTTGTTTTACCACAATGCAAGAAACATGCATACATTTATGCAGATTTTTCATTATTTAATTTCTTTAAATATGATACACGGAGATAATGTTTGGGGGCAACAATTTCAAAATTGATTCGCCGCTTATGATGACTCAACGCACAATGCGAAACGAAATTATTATCCCTCTTGGAGCTAACGCTCCTTTGGGCTAATAATCGCATTAGAATTTTTTTATCTAACAAATGAAAGCAAAGTAAAATCTGAACGGAATAAGAGTTATAAAATATGAGGATAAATCTTGTGCAAAAGTACAAGAATACCCAGTTTTTTTAATAAGACTTTGAAACTAAAACGAAGAAGTGGTTAAAAAGAAGGAAAAGAAGATATACATGATAGTCCAAGTTGTTTTAAATTACACTATAACTCTATAACTAAAGCATAATACTTTTCCTAATTTTTATTTTTATACTTTCCTGATTAGCCATTCTTTTACAGCTGATAGGCTTTAAAAACTATTATTCGCATGGTTTAGTTTCTCTTTAATTTTTACTCCATGCTGATCGTATTTTACTTACATCAAGCATTTTGTGTAAATAACCCGTTTCATACAAACTCTATGATAATAGTTCATGAGATTGCAATACCGAAAATTTATGATTTGAAATTAATGAGATTTTTAGCTCTAATTTTTTCATATGCATAATACAATATATTAATTTTAAAAAAAGGATATTTTTAATCCTTTCTTCAAAATCCATGTAAATTAGAAGTTATTTGAGAAAAATAACGTACAGTCGCTCCCAAAAGTGTACGCACACTTATGATTTTCATTGAAATAGGGCTCTATCCATTAATTAAAAGTAAACTTTCTGAATGAGATTTTAATAATAAGATCTATAATCTCTTCCAAACAAACTCCATGAAATATTTTTAAAATATAGCGATACTTTATTTTTAAGAACATAATAATCAAAAAATGACTAACATTTTATCTCACAAAAGTCTTCGTTCACTGAAATATTTTTGGTTAAAATCAAAATTAGAATGATCGTTTGCCGCTTTTTTAAATTTTTGCATTGTCGTGTTATTTAAAAAATCTTTTGCTTTAATTTTTTATTGTTTATTTCATAATATTCTATTTATTATTGAAAAATGGGTAGCAGTCGTAAAGAAATTACGAACAGCATTCGAAATTTGATAATATTTCACCATAGTAGTGGGAAATCAATTCGAAATATCGCTAAATTTATCCCATTCTACAGTGCAGTATTTGATAAAACGCTTTAGAGAAGAAAATCAGATTCAAAACAAAGAAAAGGTCGACCGAGAAAGTTAACTAAACGTGATGAGAGATTTATTATTAGAAAATTTGTGAAAAACTTACATTTGAGTGCTGTAAAAGTTCTGCAGAATTTAATGCACAGTATTCTACTTCAATTTCACCTGAAACTGTTCGACGAGTTCACAGAGAAGTTGGATTACATGGGCGTTCTGCCCATAAAACTTTTTTTGTTAGTTAGAAAAACAGAAAGCTTAGGCTTTCATTCGCAAAATCAATGATAAATACACCCGAAACGTATTGGAATAATGTCCTATTTGCTGACAAAAGCAAATTTAACATTTTGGGTTTCGATGGTCAAATAACTGTATGGAGAAGAGAAAATGAAGAACTTCATTCTAAGAACTTAGTTGGAACAGTTAAGCATGGCGGTGGAGATGTCCTTGTGTGGGGTTGCATGACAGTATCAGGCCTAGGTAATTTGATATTTATGGATGACAAAATGAATCATTATTTTTATTTAAATATTTTAAGAGACAATTTAAAATTATCAGCCCAAAATTTGGGTATTGGAAAGAAATTAATTTTTAACCATGATAACGATCCTAAGCATACAACTCTCAACGTTTGCCTGTGGTGTCTCTATAATTTTCCACAGGTTTTAAAAACACCACCTAAATTCCATAGAACACATTTGGAAAGAACTGGAGGTTAGAGTACGACAACACGACATCAAAACGAAAGGCGAACTCAAAACAGTCATGATGGAAGAATGGATGAACATTCATACAGAAATTATAAAAAAAACTAGTAAAATCTATTCCCAGACGTTTAAAAGCTGTTGTGGATGCTAAAGGATATACTACTAAATATTAATTTACCGAAAAATGAAAATATTTACTAGTATGTCAAGATTTTTTTGAAGTGTACGAAGACTTTTGTGAGATAAAATGTTTGTAATTTATTGATTATTAATTTCTTTAAAATAAAGTTGCGCTATATTTTAAAAATATTTCACTTAATTTTGTTACGAATAGATTATAGATCTTATCATTAAAATCTCATTCAGAAAGTTTACTTTTAATTAATGGATAGAGCCCTATTTGAATGAAAATTATAAATGTACGAACACTTTTGGGACCCACTGTATACTTTAGCGATAACAAAACATAGCCATAAAGCTGTATCTTATTAACATTATAAGGTTAACGTTAATTCATATTTTATATTCTTTTATTTATCCAAAATCTGTCAAAGCTTTCTTCTGATCACTTTTTTAACTACCAAAATGAATTCATTTTCATACAATGATCTTCTTTTTAAAAAGAGATAAATCTAACTTGTCTTCTTTCCTGCTAACAAATTCGGTATCTCTAAAGACATGGAATTTAATTTTTTGTTCAGTGAAGTTTTGATCGTTAAACTTACGTTTTATTTATGTAGTTAAGCTTGATATCTGACCGCATTTTAACACTTCTTTTCGATGGTATTAAAATCAAAAAAAAATATAACTTCTTGCGTCCAGATTTAAAGATTTAGTAAGAATACCTTTAATCCGTTTAACATTATATGCAAAAAATAAGATTTCTGACTTGTTTAATCTTCTCTGTTGATCTTAATGAGCATAACAACGGACAGAAAAACAACGATGCAAAAATATGTTATAGCACATCAAAGCGTAATTTAATTAAAACGCATTCATCAAGATGAGATCCTGATGTTCTGTAGTTTTAGAAAGTGAGGAAATACGTGGAAGTAAATTTTAAATTCCTTAAGAGGAAAATAAAAATACCCTGGCATTTTGGTATTCAAGGAAAGTTTTTTAATCCCTTTAAAAAGCTAATTTTAATTTAAGCTTTCGCTGCTTAAGATTTCTCTCGCAATCTCCATTCATTTTTATATTCATAAAAGTTTAGATATTAAAAAGACAAGCAAGGAGACCTTGCATCCTGCTTTGAGAATGTGCAGAGCAATGTTTCAGAATTTTATTGCTAAAAGAAATAAAAAAAATGTATCTGGTATTGGGAATTATTTACAAAACTGGTAATGAACTTTACGCTGACATTTTCCTTTTTTTTTTCAACAATCCAAATATGCAATTCAAGGAAGCCTGCTGATTAAACGCAATACCTCTTAATTTAATATACTATAAAAATACCATTAATCACTTGATAAAATATTTTCTCCCTCCTTCCAGCAGGCCTTCGTGGTGTAACGGTTAGCACACTCGGCGCGTATTTAAGAGATCCAGGTTCGAGTCCCAGCGAGAGTATAGCTCATTTTTCGCGAATACTGCTTCAGAACAACTTAATATCTCTACAATGGCGCCCGAACTGAAAAGATGGTAGATGAGAATTGCTCAACACCTGAATTTAGCAACTGGGTTCCCTAATCCCCAGTCGCCCTTTAAATATTCGAGGTTTTCAAGTACATAATGTATTTTCTCCCTCCTTTCTGCTTACCTTCGTGGTGTAACGGTAGCACACGCGGCGCGTATTCTAGAGTTCTAGGTTAGAGTCCCGGCGAGGCCATTGCTCCTTTTTCACGTGTCCAGCATCAAAAAATAACTTAATGTCTCTACATAGTTTAACATGATTTAAAACTGTTTTATAACGCTCTAAAGTCATCAAGCTGGTTGTTCAAGGGTTCTGTACCCTCTACGTTGAAGAATAAGCAGGTTTAGCGTCTGCGACATTTCTTCCACCATTTTAATGACACCGAGCTGAAGGTCTGTACTGCATATTCAAACTGAACGCTGGTTACGGTTCAAAAATGGTATTTACATCATATGTCGCGTTGCCACATGATGTAATTATCCCACTCCATTAATTTTAAACTTTCTTTTCTGAAATGATGTACCGTCATACTGTATTGTTATTCTGAAAGCAGATTCAAAGTCATGTAAACAATGGATCTTATCATGACATAAAATGGACGTTTTCTCATAATATACGTAAAGGATTATAAGATTTTTCTCCCAACTTCTTAGCATGTCTTCGTGGTGGTGTAATGGCCAGGACAGTCGGCGCGTATTCGAGAGGTCGATGGTTCAAGCCCAGGCGAGGGAACTGCTCATTTTTCACGTTTTCTGCTTCCAAACTAACCTAATGTTTCTACAGTGGTGCTCAAACTAAAAGCGGTGGTGGATGAGGATTCACCACCACCAGGACTTGGCAACTGGGCTTTCTAATCCCCAGCCGCCTTTGAAAAGGAGGGTATATAAGGTATTTCTCCCGCCTTTTCAGCATGCCTTCGTAGTTTAATGGCCAGCACACACGCGGTATATTTGAGGGGTCCATGGTTCGAGTCCCGGCGAGGGTATTCCTCATTTTTCACGTCTTTTGCTTCGAAAATAACCTAATGTCTCTACAGGCTTTGTAAGATATTAAAACGAAAGTAATTTAGTGAAATTTTTATATTAATGTTTCCGGTATTTCTCTAACAGTGGTTTTATAGAATCATCATGAAGGCAACCATTCCCAGGGCAAGAAGCTTTCCAGTGAAATCGTTACAGACAATTAGAGAAGATAGTAACCGTATCGCTGCTGTTTCCATTAATTGTGTGTAGCACATTTCGTTGTTGCTTGCTATTGGAGAAAGCATAAATGCTGTTAAGCATTGGCGATTGTTTGAAATGGCTGACGCAGAGAGTTTAGCGAGAGAGATGGGCAGTCAATGGTCTTTCAAGAGGCTTGATATCTTACGTGGGAAATATTCTACAAATACTGAAGTGCTTATGATACGTGGTGATTATTCAGTAAAATAAAATGAGTTTCCTCACGAATGAACATATATTTTTATTCTTTAAGGATTTATCTTGGTTGGAAAGCAACGCATTAAACAGCTCCGTGAAACTAGAAAACTAACATAAATCTCGTGGATGGACAAACAGCTTTTCAAATAAAATAGGCTCTGCAGCTTAGGAACTTGATTTAGTTAACTGCTTGGAAATAATACCGTCTCTTAAGAAATGGTTGTAGCTAAATTTGTATACACATTCAAAAACATTAGGTAAAATTATAATGTCGACTGCTTATTTCCTCTGTCTAGCGTCTCGTCCACTGCGTGATATTCTAAAATAATGGAAGCTACAGTTACTCACATTTCCATCAAAAATCTAAGCATGTCCATTTCAGCTTAGACTAACCGTTATAGTAAATATTCGAATGCAGTAACCAACTTCATAACTAATTCATGGCAGTTATAATGAATCTGGTGTACTTTGTAATTCATACATTGTTTTTGAACATATTCGAAAAAGCAAATCTGAATTTTTTATAATTTTACAAAAAGTATAGTTGCAACACATAACTGAACGAAAAACACATTTTAACAACAAGAAATACATTCCCTTTTTTGCTGATACTCTTCTGTTTTCGCGACCGGATTCAGAAATGTATGCATGTATACAAGTGTTGTATGTATGCATTTATGTACATATGTACACTGCGCCAAAAAAATGAGACAGTCCTATATCTTCCGTTCTACTGGGCCGATTGACGAAATTCAAATTGCATTTTCCATGTCTAGAAAGCGCGACTTAGGATATATATTAGATTTTCCATATATAGCATTGTTCTAATATAGGTATTTTGACACAAAATCGGAATTTTTTCTGAAATAACATACCAATTGTTTTCCATATTTCGATTCTACGACTCAAATTATGCCTAAATATTAGATTTTGTAAAATTCGCTACGAAATTTACGGAGAAATTCAAAAATTTAACTTAATGAATTTTTGTTTTCAGTTTGAGCCAAGAATAGTTCACTTGGCGGGCTTTTAATATGTTGGCAACCTATCTTACTTCCCTTCAATTGTGCAGGGAAGGAAAGAAATCACATCTTTCTTGCCTTTTTATATTGTGGATAAGAGAAAAAAAAAGTCACATCCTTCTGTTTTCAAATAATTTTAACCGTATGCGTAAACGAAAATGCGTAAACCACATTTTCGTTATTATCTCTTTCAACAAATATGCGAAATTTCAAAACGCGCCAATATATAAATTGACGTACATATTCAGATAGTTTGAATAAAATGCTCTGATTTTTTGCAGGTGTACTTAGAAATACATCTACTTTAAGATGATTGTAAAAACTTTACTTTAAGATGATTGTAAAAACTTTTTTATAATTCAAAATTTTTTTCGAAAAATTTATAAAAATTATTTAAAAATACAAACTTTAAAAATAAATCATAAACAAATGGGTGAATTTTATTTATAAGGAACCTAAATTTTGAACTGTGTAAAAAGGAATTAAATAAGCTTCATAAAAAAGAGATATTAATAAATACATACCAAATTGAATTAACATTCAGGAAATAAAAAGTTGAGAGCTAATGTTTTAAAAACTACTCGTGCGATTTTTACAAAACTCGGCAGTTCGGCATAATTTGAGTCGTAGAATCGAAATATGGAAAAACATTGGCATATTATTTCAGAAAAAGTCCGATTTTATGTCGAAATACATATATTTGAACAATGCTATATATAAATTTATTACATGTCAAAGTCGCGCTTTCGAGACATGAAAAACGTAATTTGAATTTCTTCAATCTGCCCAGTAGAACGGGAGATATAGAACTGTCCTTTTTTTTTCCGCAGTGTATGTATGTATACATTTGTGTGTACACACATAGATACATACATATATGCTTGCATACATGAACACATGCCTTCATAATTACTTCTGTATGTATGTAAGTGAGTGTAAGCCCATATATACGTACATATATGCACATGTATACATTAACACATGCATTCATGCGTACTTACGTACATACATTTCCGAATCTGGTGTCGTTAACAGAAGAGTACCTAAAAGTTATTCTGATGATGACCGTATTTCGCAACATTTTTTTTTGCTGGGTTATAAAATTTCATGTGGCTGAGCAAACAAAGAAGGAATATTAAGAGATGAAAAATATCTTACAGAGAAAAAAATAGTTACACACTTAAAAAATGTCATAAAGTGAATATGACTCAAAAACGTATCATATTTAGAAATTGTGTAAAATGGCAATTCTGAAATTGTTGTCAGTATTTTCTCGTCTATAACAGTCACCGAAATTTTACATTAAACTGTTATTCTGACAGCAATAGTCAATATACGATGTATTAAGTATTATTACCATATGAGCAAAAATTTTATACATTTATATAAACATAAAAATGCTGTTTATGTTTTCACATTTTGTACATATTTAACCGGATAACGCTTGAATATAAAAATTGAAATCGAATTAAAATTTAGCAGCTGTCATATATAGATCCATATATGTATGCTGTATCGCTTACATTTCAGTGCTCAAAATTTGTGTATTTCATCATTCGAAATGTAATTCGAATTGTAAGTGACTAACAAGGTCATAATAGCGGAGACTTTTGTCAAACCCTGGTCCTTGTTCAGAAACCTGGTTTTAAAACAATATTTTTTTATTGCTACTACAATTGAAAAGAATTTTTGTATGAACGCATTTAATTATACTGTAGCTGAAGAATGTTCTGAATGTTTGCGTTGTAAACGCTATCTACATATCTATAAATATTTCCGTAATATTAACATAATATTCTGAATTAATATAACAAAGATATTAGGTTAATACTTTAGATAGTGTTACATCTTGTGTTCATAATATAACTCATTTTCATACGTAATTTATATCCCCGAACACTTTTGAATAAATTATCTAGTTATGTATTATTTCTTCTTTCGTATTTCAGTGAAAGTTTTGCAAGCAAAAATACCGAACCGTTAATTTACCAGTAAATTAATTTATCGATAACTGATTAAGAAAACCCAATAATTTAGCTGTGATAAACGGTTTACCTAATAAATAACCTAATAACATATTAATAAAATAAATTTAAATTTACTGATAATTGGGTTTTTAATAAATAAGTTTACCCGATTGCCTAATAAATTTATCTAATTGAAAAAATGGTAAATTTACATTCGTATTATGATCATTCGCACTTTCTGAAAAACATTTTAATAATAAAATTTTACGCACAAAGCTCGTATTTCTTGCCTTGATTCACTTGTACCTGATAGCTTTGATTATTAGCTAGAGCTCTATCTCAAATTCTTAGCATCATGATGTTGCTAAGAAAAAGTTTACTTTTTCTTAGCAACATCATGTCAATTTTACCCTACTTTTCTCGGTCGTTTTTCAAAGTCCGTTCGGATTCTTGGTTGTGGTTTTGCTAAGAATCATTTTATCAAGCCGAAAACGTTGACGTCCATGCGAGAAGCGTCGGGTGATTTTACATGTACTTTATTAAATTAATTTTATTCCTGTTCCTGATTGTTTTTTTGCAGAATAAACAGGTAATTGACTTCAATATGTGACTAGAGGTTTTATTCATATATAATTGGAGTTCACTCATGTCCTTTCCATGTAAAGCTGGAATTTATCCTTCAAAAATTCGTTTTAAAATATTCTGCTTATGTTACAGCGAATTAATTTTAGCCTTACTTGAGACTTTTTTGCAGCTTTAAGTTACCGTTGTAACGAAATCCTTCAAGTTATCATAAATTCCATTAGGAAATTTTCTGTACATTGAAGAAAGCATTTAGTATAACCATTTCATGTCAACTGAGCAATAGAAATTTGATCCTTGTTTATAATAGTTGCTTAACTACATCCATGTCTCATTGGGGTGGTGAAAGCCTAAAATTGGCCAGTGCCCGCCATTAAAAAATGTATCATTGGTAGTTCCAATGAATTTCCATTTACACTCATGTCCATAAATTAAGGACAATTCGGAGTCATGCGCAAATCGAACTCTGAAATAAATATATCACCTGTAAAATCACTATACACATCTTCAAGAATCATATGCAAATTTCAGGAAGTAACCAGATGACACCGATGGTGCGTCACAATGACGAGAGTGTAAGAAAGTGATATATAAGGAATACAGGCAAAGAAGTAAAATTGTTCGCAGGCGTTTTATAAGCATTTCAGTGCGATAACCGAATAGTTAGGACACAGAGGACGCATTTGGATGATTTTTTACGTGGTAGAATTGTCGGCCGTCTGGAATGTGGGCGTACCCAACTGGAAGTATCAGACGAACTTGGAAGTGCCCAGAGTGTCATCTCCAGCCTTTGGCAACGATTCCAAGATGATGGTAATGTGAGTAGACGTTACGGCACAAGTTGCCCCAGAGTTACAACGCCGAATGAGGATCGGTATTTCATAGTTACTGCCAAAAGAAACAGGCGGAGCACAGCCTCAGACCTGTCTCGTCAGTTCTTTTCAGCCACTAGTACGACAATTTCAAGTCAGACCGTGTACAGACGCTTAGGGCAGATTGGTCTATATGCTCGTAAACCTGTCAGATGCGTTCCACTTACTGCAACTGACTGTCGCCTGCAGTTAGCCTGGAGTAGAGAGCATGCATTGTGAACACCGCAACATCACTTGTGTGATGTTTTCCGACGAGTCCAGGTTTAGCTTGCACTCTGATTCTCGCCGGACTCTCATATGGAGAGCTCCAGGTACCCGTTACCACCAAGAAAACATCATTGAACGACACCGTTACGGTGGTGCAGGACTGCTCGTTTGGGGTGGAATTATACTGGGTTCCAGAAATGACCTGCATGTTCAAATTGGAACCATGACAAACCAAATCTTTCGTGACGTCGTTCTGGAACAACATGTACGTTTGTTTCTGGGCGCCATGGGCGCACAATTTGTGTTTATGGATGACAACGCCCGTCCTCACCGTGCAAACATTGTAAGCGAATGCCTTCAATCCGAGGATATCACCCGTATGGACTGGCCAACATTCTCACGGGACTTGAATCCTGTAGAGCACTTGTGAGACACGCTTGGTCGACGAGTTGCACCCGTCAACCTCCTCCCACATGTCTACCGGAACTTCGGAGAGCATTGTGTTTTGAGTGGTGTAATATCCCCCAAGATCAGAGATCAGATCGATAATTTGATACTCAGCATGCCTAGGCGTAGTACGGACTCTATTGCATCGTCTGGGAGACATACAATGTATTAACAATCATACCAACCATGTAATATTGGTTTTTTGTAAATAGGTTTTTTTGTAATTTGCTGCAGGAAGAAAAAATCGCTTATTTTTTTAATAATATCAAACATATAGCATCTTATTTTTGCTTTTTACCTTTTGTTTAATAAATAAGCTTTACAAGTAAGTCAAATTTGTTTTGCTCCTAACTGTTTCTTTGCCTGATTTTGCATTATCCTTAATTTACGGACATGAGTGTATATGCAGCGACGATTTTCTTCATAGGAAGTTCTACAATTTTTCTCTCTGCAATATAATTTAGCAAAAGCACTTTCAACATACTATTTTTAACTGAATATATTTGCAAATAATTTTACTCACAATTCTAGTAGACAACCAAATTCCGAAAAATAGATCTTTGTGTCAGTGGAATTTTTTTTATTACCTGAGACTTCCCTTGTTTAATATTTATACACATTCGAACAATTTTATGACGCAACGTTGCGGCCATTTTGTTTTTTTCATTTTTATTGTCGGCCGAACACTTCTTTTCCAAATTTAGTATACTAAATATACCGTTTGTTGAAATGCAATTATGGCAATTTTACACCAGTTTACAATTCATTTATGTAGGTATTTTTCCTCTAACAGTGTATTTACGTATATGTATCAATTTTAGGAGTCATTTCCGTAATAAATCTCTTATTTTGCATTCCAGTCAAAACAAAACAGTACCAGACGATTACACTGAAAATGCCAAATCTTTATCTCAAAACTATAACTGAAAAATTTAAATATAAAATCGTTTCCATAAAGTGCGAACGAACTTCTGTATTCCTCTGATAAATAACAACAATGGATAACATAATAACGGTAGGCATTCGCTTTCAAAGCAGTTATTTAGGTGCGTTATGATAATTTTTAGTAACATACATGTGATGCATTCTTACATTTTAGAGTTTTCGAAATTCAGCTCTATTGAGAAACTTGTTCTTGTCACTTAGAAAATGATTTTGAGAGAAATGGAATTTCAGCGTTAGATCTTGAACCTAAAAAAGTGCAATGTTTCGAATCTATCTCTAACGTCCTTTCATCACATCTTTGTTATTCTCTCTTGAGACATACGAAGACATTATTTTTTCCCGTGAAATCTTGCTTAAAATTTCAGATTTCTTTATATACAAGAAGACATCGAATCATCAAAAAATGACATTCGGTCTCTTTATCCGGCGCATTGTCGGCTGGATTGTTTCGCAGTTTATTTTACTCCGAAAAACAGCGAACTTTCCTTATTTCAGCAACGTTTCTTTTGCAGACAGATGGACTTTCTTTTTCCTTCAAAATATTGAAAATTTTTTTTTAAACTT
>KK119887.1:312034-337271 GCA_000611955.2 Stegodyphus mimosarum
TTTAGAGAATAGTTTCCAAAGAAAATTAAAGTTCAAGACTCAAATACCTCTAATATCTTTTATCAGAACGCTCGTGATAGGAAGGCGGATCAATTTTCCCATTTTCTTTTTTTGCTTTTGGGCAATAATCGAAGAGTTTTATTGGGCGTTGAAACTCTTGAAGCAAAAATTAAGCTGCGCAAAAGTTTTGCTCAAAATATGAAAACCTAAGTAATTCATTTTTTGTTGAATTAATGTTATCGACTATTATTCTCTCTAATAAAATATTCTCCAGATTCAAATTCTTTTCGAAGGCATTTTTTAATACTATTACATGATTTATTGAAAGCAAATTAAAAGATTTTCTGCTTTTTTAAAAAATTAACACAGATAAATTTTAAAATTTAACCTAAAAAAATAGAAAAATCTGAAAGCTTTCACACTTTGCATTACGCCCAAGGAAACATTTTCTAACCTTTTGTGTGTTATCTTATAAGGTATTTCTCCCACCTTCTTCGAATGCCTTCGTGGTGTAGTGGTCAGCACGCTGGGCGAGTATTCCAGAGGTCCGTGGTTCGAGTTCCTGCGAAGGAGTTCCTCGTTTTTCATCTCTCCTGCTTCTAAATAACCCTAAATTGCAATCTGTCTACAAATCTGTCTTGCAAAAAACCTACGTCTCTACACTGGCGCCCGAGCTAAAAAAGGCGGTGGATGATGATTCTCCACCACCGGTACTTGGTGAATGGGTTCCCTGATTCCCAGTCGCCCTTTAAAAGGGGGAGTATATAAGGTATTTCTCCCGCCTTCTTGGTATGCCTTCATGATGTAGTGGTCAGCACGCTGGGCGTGTATTCCAGAGGTCCGTGGTTCGAGTCCAGGAGAAGGCGTTGCTCATTTTCAATGTCTTCTTCTTCGAAATAACCAAATGTCTCTACAGCCTTTATTAGCCCCAAAGGGCGTTAGCTCAGAAGGGCTATTAATATCGATTTCGCATTTTGCTTCGATAAACTTTCTGTGTTGATTCACTTTTCAAACTGTTGCCATCACATGTTGCAGCCTTGTGTTATATTTAAGGAAATTAAATAACGAAGAATCTGCATAAATGTATGTATGTTTCTCGCATTGGGATCAAACAACGCTACCTAGAACTCTTCTGAGCTGAAGCTCCTTTGGGCTAATAATATGCGGGTTCTATAATTTCGATAGGTACAATTTACTCGGTGACCAAAAAATTAAAAGTAGGGATTAATTAGATAATAAAAGTATAATTTATTGTTCAAACTATATCCCACAATGAATTATTTTAACGCCCATCAATCTGTTAACGTTTCAAATGTGTTTACGAGTTCCGTATTTAAAAAAAAATGTAAATTCTCAGCCTGAAATTGTTTTAATTAGCCAGCTAAAGAACAATGTGTTTCCGGTATAGCTTATGTCAATAACACTAAATATGTATATTCATAGATTTTGCAACTGATAACATAATATTGAATAAAATTGCGAATACTTTTATGCACATACGAAAGCACGGTTCAAAATTGCATACTCATTGGCAGTGAAATGACGTACTTATTGGAAAGCGAAAATCCTTCTATATTCATATTAAAAACTCTAATCTGGAAGCCACATATGATTTACCGTAAGGCGTATTACGTTATGCAGATTTTTTGCTGCATTTCATTTAAACTTATTTCCCCGAATTTCATTAGAGATTATTTCTCATTCAATCAATTCCGTTCTCACTTCGCGGCAAGGAATAGTTACATTCTGCCCTTTTAACCTAAATTTGTCTGTATAGTCTATTTGCATTTAAATTTGTCTATCATGCACCGACGTATTGCGCAACATTTTAAGCTGAAAGCAATAATAGTTTTCTACGACCCAGATGGCATAATGGTCAGGGGGCTGCTTAGGTGCCTCTACCATAAAATGGCCTCCACTTCCAGCCTTAGAAGTCGTCAATACCGAAAAGGCAAGTGCCCGCCGTAAAAATAAGAATAATAATAGTATTTGTCTACGTAGAAAATCTCCAATCTTCAAATCACTCAAATCAATAGCAGCCGGGACATGAATTAATCGCAAATTTCTGACCTTGGAAGTCTACGTTTTTATCAGACTTTAATCAATATATTGAGTATCCATAAGATATGTCAGGACTCAAACATCTTTGTGAAACTCTCTAAAGTCCTTAAGTCCTGATCTGGAACAGGGAGCTGAATTCAGCTATGTTCTGGTGTAGGATACTGTGCTGAATTGGAGAATAACTGCACTTGAAAAGGGATTTAAAATCCTCTTTTATTAAATCAATATTATTTACAAATCACTTTCCAACTCGGGAGGGATACAGAAAGTAAAAGACCACACTTGGGTATAAATAAACAATCAGATAAATTTAAACTAAAGCTAAATAGAAATTTAATTAATCTTTGCTCACAGAGCTATACGCGGAGTTGGCCTCTAACTAAATGGTGCGTAGCAAGAATTACTAATACTAGCGCACTTGGATCTATTTCAATAAGCAATCACGTAGTAAGCACTATGGCTTAGAATTTAGCTGCTAGCTGGTCAGGCGAACGTCGAATAGAATGACCGTGATCTGAGACTAAAAGCTCTCTCACACTAAGAGGTTTCTACCTCTGGTTTAAATATAACTTGGCTCTACTTCAAATTAGCATATGCTGAAAACGCGCGCTTCTTCTGACGGGAAGTTGAAACATGAGAAGAGATAGAAAGATTTGAATTAAAATAAAACTTTGTTAGTTTAACTAAACCCTTACAGATATGGCGAACGAACGTTTTGAAATGTTGTTGCTGAAAAATAAGACATAAAGGAGCAGTTCAACCGGCATAGTTTACTATACGCTCATAAAAATTTCATTACTTCTTGTAACTACCATTCTGCTACACAGCTGATGTTAAGTTTGCCATAGTACTTAATTGCAAGGCGACGCTACCAGAAGCTTTAACTCTCAAACGTTCGAAGCATCGGTTTAAATGCACAACTAATACGCATTCTAGTGTACAGAAATGTACTCGTTTGTAGAGAAAGCAGAAATTAAAAATTCAAATCATAGTAACAACTTATCATAAAATTAAAGTAAAACCTGTTTTCGTTGTTACATATGATGCAAGTTTAAACCGATGTATTCCAATCTTTGTGCCATGACAACTGAGTTTGTGTTGTTGATGCTATGGAATTACTGGTAGACGTTAGAAGCAGAAGGCAAGAATGGGGTCTAGCTTCTATCAGACTTCTCGCATGATGCCAGTTTTATGATAGCACACAGCTCATAAGGACTTTTTATAACAGGCCTTTAAGAAGATTATTTATATTTTGATGTAACCAATACTAATAACTATGTCTGTCTCGCCATCCTTTGTGGAGGGTGATTTTGCAGTATTATCTACTCGTTTCTCTGGAGGCGGTGGTGCGACCTCTGCTGACTGGCGTTTTCGGTTTAAAAATTGTCGAATGTGTCTTAGTAAATTCTCAATCTCTAATGCAAGCAGCTCTACCGCATAAACAATCAGAAGAACCATGGTTACTATTTTAGAAGCTTTGCTCTTCACGATCGGAAATCTTTGCGTATGTGACGTCACTGACTCATAGTATGCTCCAAACCAATATTCCCTACTCCGTTTGTGTCGTCATTTCTGTGAGTTTAGTGACGTCATTGCACTCGGACGTTAGAAAGAGCATAACTTCGTCTCTCTATTGACCTTCTACCATATTGACAATAACGCCGACTGACGCATCTTTTAAATGCTTTGAGTTAGAAGTTTTCAATTGATTTTACACTCTGTGTGTGTGTGTTTATAGCATTTGAATTTTGAAATATTTTTATGTGTAAACAAGAGCTATTTGAATGCCACGATTGTATATCGTCAGACATTTTACAAAGGCTGATTGTATTATTTTTAATGCAAGAGTGCACATATGCTTTGAAGGAGGGTCTGTATACACATTGCAACGTTATTAAATGCTAGCGGACAAGCCGGTCGGATGAGCTGCTGCAGACAAAGCAAAATTTGTAATTTCTATATACCCCTGAAAAGCAAATGTTTGAAAACATTTCAAGATGATGAAAATTAAATCATTCTTTCCAAGCAACAAACCAATTAGTAAATAATGTTTTTATTGCAAAACCAGGAAACAAAAACTTTTGGCTTTTCAGGTTAATAATTATGACCTCATGATTTAAATTTAATGTAATATAACAACGTTCTCTCAATATTAATAAAGGCATTATCGTGGCAGTAATCTATCATGTTAATTATACTAACCTCAAAAAAAAAAAATCTGCTGTGCACATGACTTCCGTAAACACCACATGACTTCCTTGTATGGAATATTAAATTTTACCCATTTTCAAATTCATTTAAACTTATCGGACTGAACTACTTCGTCGATAGCGCATAAACCACAATAGAATAAATGCAATATTTTAAAATTCACTATATTTGTTTACCATAGCGACACACTGGCGCTATCTTCACTTAACAGAGATACATCTCATTCATTTTGTAACTTAGAATGCACAAAACTTATGTATATCATCTGAAGAATTATCTAATCGTTGCCACACGTTCTATACAAATACTATTCAAATATCATACTAAATCTAAAACGATGTGTAAAGGAAATTAAACAAACAAAAACTAAAGAACAGTTTCTCACAGACGATTCAGTAATTCTTATACAATTAATTCATTTCTCACTTCGCGACACAGTAAAAATACATAAAACCTCGAACTATCTGTATTAAAAATTACGAAGTAAATCTTAAACACTTATTTCTTCGAATAAATTCCAGAATGGATTAAGCATGATTTATTTCGCAATAATAAAAGAAGGCGTTAGCTTTGTTGTTTCGAAGCTTAGTTTGTCTAGATTGGCAACAAATTCACTATTCTCCTGAGTTTGAAATGTAAACAAATATGGCTGCCATAGGAAAATTTATTAGCCTCAGCCGCACTTAAATAAATTTTAAATTGTTGATAATTCTACAATTCTTGCATGGAAATTTAATAAAGGCATAAAAACCTTCACAAGATAAGAACAACATAATTCAATTACTTTTAAAGCAAAAAATGCACAATTTACCAATATATAAGAATAAAAAAACTGAGCTCACTGAGCCGAGCATTTGAATGGATATATATACATACATTTATGTACTTTTGGTGCGGCCGATTGCAACCAACATGGGAGGTGCACATTTACATGTTATAGCAGTCCTATATACAAAATTTCAACAGTCTTAGGCTACTCGTTTTTGAGTTATGCGAGATACATACATGCATGCTTACGCACAGACGCCACGAAAAAATCTTTTCAGAATCCATTTTAAATCAGTTATATAACGTTTTTGGCGAAAAAGTGTCTTTTATTCTGTCTTTACGTACGGATATCACGCAAAAACATCGTTAAATTGCATTCGATAGCGGGCGAAATAGATATTTTCGTTGAAATATGATACCCGAAATTTTATTGCGATTAAAATACTTCCTTTTTACTTCATACAAGGAAGTAAAAATGTTTTCAACAACAGTTTTTTTTTATAATTCTGACATCAACGAACAATTTTCGACATGTAGTGACCTCACATGCAATCACATGCTTTCTTCAACGCCAGAATATTACCTTCTGCAATAATAATTATGCTTAGTGTTTGGGATTGTTATTTTGAGCGCGAAGGGAGTTGGATCCAAAGGGCTTTTAGTCTCAAAACTGCGTTTTGCTTCGTTTAACTTTCTGAGTTGATTCATTTTCAAATTTTTGCCACCAAATATTATTGCCAAGTATTATATTTAAAGAAACTTGATAATGAAGAATCTGCATGAATTCATGAATGTTTCTCGAATTTTGAAAAAACAACGGTACATAGAGCCATCAAACATTGAATAACGTAATTCCTCTAACCAAACATGTGCACTTAGAAGCCCGGATTTTAAATGTCGAATTTGTTTTACTATCTATTTTACACTTTTTAAAATTTAATGAATTTCTGACTAATAATGTCAACTACCTTTAAAGTGAGTACTGGCAACACTGTAACACAAAAACAAAAACATTTTTATATCCAGCGCTCGTGACCGTGTATCGGATATTCTAAAGATAGGTTGTTTTGCTGCTTTTTAAATATTTTGCGATATTGCTGTTGAATTAAATCATATGTGGTTTAAGTGCGAAGAACATTATATTTAATAAAAAACGTAACGCAGAAATGTTAAAGGAAGCCTTTTTTGGGGGGAAGGGAGATAATGTAAAATTTGAAACTTTTAGGTTTTCTCTTTCTTTTTCTTTTTTTTTTTTTTTTTAGTTGATACTTTGTAAAATTATTTACAAATTTTCTAATAACAACGTCAGCGATTTGAAAGTGAGCAGTGGCAACACTTTTCAAATTAAAGCAGATTCTTATCTCCAGCTCGCAAGACTGTTGCCACACGGGAAATGGGTGAGAAAATCAGCGTTTTCTGGGTTTTTAGTCCAAAGGGATTTAGTCCCGAAGGACTATTACTTTCTTTTTGCGATTTTGCGTCGATTCACTCTGAATGCCCGTTTCACTTTTCAAATTGTTGCCACTAAATGTTATCGCTCTGGATTAAATTTTAAAAAATGAAAAATCTGCATGCATGTTTCTCGCATTGTGATAAAACCTAGAGCCATCGAATTTTGAATGACGTAATCCTACTGCGAATATGGGCATCTGGAAGCCCTCATTTTGAATTTGAAATT
The DNA here is from genome assembly GCA_000611955.2 of Stegodyphus mimosarum. NCBI lineage: Eukaryota > Metazoa > Arthropoda > Arachnida > Araneae > Eresidae > Stegodyphus > Stegodyphus mimosarum. The sequence goes on from KK119887.1 coordinate 318,753, forward strand.
TGCTTTATTATCGATTTTATGTTTTGTAACATTTCAACGAATTTCTGATTAATAAAAAGCGAGCAATGGCAACACTGTACAAAAAAAAAAATTTTTTATCTCCAGCGCACGAGACTTACGAAATTTCAAAAGATATGTTCTTTTAAAAATGTTTTTGCGATATTGATTTTGAACTGAATTTTATGGTTTGAGTACGTAGTACATGATATTTAATAAAAAAAGGTAGCACACGAAACGTCAAAAAACGCGCCTTTGGACGTAATTTAAAATCTGAAATATTTCAGATTTTTTTTTAATTTATATCTCGGCTGATTAAAGTCGTTCGAAGACGATAATGGTCGAAGTGGCTTCCCACGAATTTTTTGAATCGGGGTAATATACTTAACATTTGGCAATGCTATTTTTATTTCATATTTTGAAAAACTTGAAAAATTTTTATTAAAAATCTCTACGATTTGAAAGCGAGTAGTGGCAATACTTTTCAAAATAAAGCAGATTTTCATTTCCAGCGTGCAAGACTGTTGCCACTGGGGAAAAATGAGGGCGAAAAGTACCGTTTTTATGAGTTTTTAATAAATATCTTGGCTAATTAAAGTCGTACGAAGAGGAGAACGGTCGAAATGGCTTCCCACGAATTTTTGGAATCCAAGGATACCTCTCTTAAAGCTCAACTCCTTGCCGTTCCGGAGGATAATGCCACAAACAAGCAGATGCCCAAAGATTTTAATAGCATAGATTAATGTAAATATGATTTTTGACTCTGTTATCGTGCTTCTAATACTACGTGCAAAGGTTATTCGACATTAACAGCAAATCGGTGAATACTTCACATAATACCTGAGCATTGTGATTAGTAATTGAGTCTATGGGATCAATACATTGATAATTTATGGTGGGTGCAGTACCGAGTGGCTGAAATTGTTGATAGCAAGTAATTTTTGTCATTTTTAGGTATTTGAAAAGAGAATTCATACTGGACGCATATACATCAGTTTAATTTTGAATATCCTCTTTTAGCTATCCTTCCGAAATCAGGTTACTTTAACGTCATAAATGAAAGGAACTAATTAGTACTGGTGCTATTATTTACAGAATTGTCAGTAACTAAAAGAACTTGAATATGATTCTGGGAAATATTCAACTTCTGTGATTAGTCATCTGTAAATATGTTAGCACAAAACATGAAAAGATAAAATTTAATGCTTTTGTCTTTTTATACATTTTATGCTATTCATTTTTTAAAAAGCTTCGCAATTTTTCTTGATAAAAAATTTGAACAAAGTATCAACTGGCATTCATTTTGCTCTCACAAAAAATTTTACTGAATTTCTTGAAGTATTTTTTGAAGAGGAAAGTAATTTTAGTGCCGATATTTTTTTTCTTCTTTTGTGCCTTTTCATACCAAAAAATTTCTTTTCGTGTGTGTTAATTTAGTTGAGTCCTTTGATAAACAAAAACAAAAAAGTATAAAAAAAATAACTGAATATAAAACACAGTAAATTTTAAAGATACATATCTGGCAAAAACTAATTGCTAAAAAACTATTCGCATTTTTATTTTATAATACACCATTTTTTTTTCAGATATTCTTGTTTAATCTTTAAATTAACTTGCACAAACAAGAGCTGTTTCTTTTTCAGACAAATCCTAGAATATCATACTAATAGCGTTCCCTCCCTCCCCTCCACAGCAAAAAGTTCTGATCGTTAATGATGTCGGTGCATTTAAACTTTTCACAAAATACACTCACGAAACCATCTTAGTTATTCGTTCAGAAATTATCGAGTTTTGATCTCAAAGAATCGTTACAGCGGAACAAAGGTTATAAAAAAATGAATGCACGATCTTTTATTTTCAGTAAAGCAAAAATTAAGGAACTGTTTTGAATTCTAAAGATTTCTATCTTTAAACAAGTACTTTTTTTCTGCATTAACAAAGAAGAATTATTCTGAAATGAAAAATTGAGGAACACCGCTGCTTTTAAGAAACATATTGTAAAAAATATATATAAATAAATTGAAATTTTTTTTCATGTGAATAAAGATTTTTTTTTATGTTAGAAAGGTTCATTTTAGAAGAGAGATTTTATATGCAAATATTGTAGAAATAAAGAAACTGTATCCGAATAAAAACCAATCTTGGAAACGGTATCGAAATATTACTTTTAATAATCATAGTTAAATATAATATGTATAAACCGCAATAAAACAGTACGTAAAAATAATAAGATTCAAAATTTGTATATCCGATCCCTTTAGGAGGGAATAAGGAAGATGTAAGGTTTATCCTAAGTTCATTAAAAGTTATTTTAAGTTATTCAACTGTCCTATCTATCTAATTTCAGCTTACAATTTCCTACCAGAATGTAATTTCAGAAACGCAGTGAATGCAAATGAGTAAGAGTACTATTTAAGTCGACGTTTCGCCGACTTCGAGACAGAGAGTCTGATTTTCCTGACTAGCGCGCGTTTGCCGTTTAGCTACATTCTCTCTTAGGTACTACTCTCGGCCATACTTTAGGCCTTTGCTCTGCTTCGCCGATTTAATTAATATTTAGAGGTCAACTACTTAGAATTCTGATAGCTTCGGCTATACCTTTCAGATAGCTTTAGTGAAGCAGCTTAGTTTAGTTTCATTTCATAACGATTTAAGTTCAAGCTCAAGCGGAGGCTTTGCGTATTAAAGGCTTAAATAATTACAATAGCAAACTATTGTATGCTACCTAAGAAGATTTTTTTAACATTTAGACAAGAAAACTGATTTAAGGTGTCCTGCAAATCCGATAGTTGGTAGGTTGATTTATATATGTATATACACATAATCAAAAAAACTTATGTTTAAATATATATATATATATAAATAATTCACTATAAATTATAAAAAGAAAACTCTCCATATTACATCTCCAAGCAACGGGTATTCAATTTAAAAGCATCATTGAAAAGGTATTTTTCAAAATTAAAAAAAAAATTATAGAATTTTCAGTCCTCCTTGTTCTGAACACAGTTAAGGAAAAACTAAATCGCAAAAATGCCAAAATCAAAAGTAAACTTTTTAAGTTTTGAAAAACCAGGTTCCTTTTTAAATCTGCATTTAGTGTATCTTCCACTATGAACTAAAAACCACGTTTAAGTATCAAAATACAAGCATTATCTGTTAAATTAGTGCATTCTTTTATTAACACGTACTAAATATTTGCAAATTTAAGTCTTAACGTTTTTTTAACATATTTATCGCAATACCTAGATAAGTTTTCAATTCCAAAGGTACGTTAAGCTTTCAAACCACGGTATTTTTTTTCAGATAAAAGTATTTAAAAGGCAATAAAACGTCTTATTTTCATAAGTTCAAAAGAAAAAATTATCCTGAAGTAAAATGGTTTTGATATAACTTACGCATCAACTGAAAGCTTTAAACTTAATATTTTAGCCGAAAGGGGCAATTTGCTCTGAGGGGATATTAATTTCAATTTAGTATTTTGCGTCGATTCACTATAAGAGACGAATCGCCTTTTAAATGGTGGCCACCAAATATTATCGTCCTGTATTATAGTTAAAGAAATTAAATAATGAATAATCTGCATAAATATATGTATGTTTCTCGCATTGTGATAAAATAAAGGTACCTAGAGCCATCCTATTTTGAATAACGTACGTCTCCACCCGCATCTGGAGGCGGAATTTGGAATTTGTTTTATTATCTTCTTTATATTTTGCAAAACTTAAACGAATTTTTGATTAATAAACTCAGCGATTTCAAAGATCGCAATGGCAAGACTATACGGAGAAAGAAAAAATATTTATCACCAAAGCGCGCCCGACACTTTGCGTTGAAAATTCAAAAGATATGCTCAATTGAAAATTATTTTGCAATATTGCTCTTGAACTGAGTTTTATGATTTAAGTGCGAAGAACACGAAATTTAATAAATAAAGGTAATACACAAAAAGTTAAAAAAAGTCTCTTTGGGAGTAAAATAAAATCTGAAAGCTTTCAGTTTTTTTTTTTTATTATTATTATTCCAAAGAGGCAATTTGCCCAAAAGAACTATACATTTTCGTTTTGGCATTTTGAGTTGATTCACCAAAAGCGTCGTTTCACTTTTCAAATTGTTGCCACTAAATATTATCGATCTGCATAATGTTTAAAGAAATTAAATAATGAAGAATCTTCATAAACGTATATATCTTTCTCGCATTGTGATAAAAGAACGGTACCTAGAGCCATCGAATTTTGAATGACGTAATCTTCCTGCGAATATGGGCATCTTTAAGCCCAAATTTGAAATTTGGAATTTGTTTCATTATCGGTTTGATGGAATGTGAAACTTTAACGAATTTTTGATTAACAAACTCAAGGATTCAAAGCGACGTTATACAGAAAAAATGTTTTTATCTCTAGCGCGCGAGACTGTGTATCGGAAATTGTAAAGATATGCTCATTTTAACATTATTTTGCGATATTGCTCTTGAATTGAATTTGATGATTTAAGTGCGAAGAACATGATATTTAATAAATAAAGGTAACGCACGAAATGTAAAAAAAATACTCTTTGGACATAATTTAAAATGTGAAATCTTTCAGATTTTTTTAATTAATTAATTTATTTATTTATTTATTTTAAATTTCCAATAGGATTTCAAGACAGGTTTTTTTTTGATTTATTCTTATTTTTATTTCCTTTTGAGTTTATTTTTGCCTGAAGAAAATGCAGTATTTTTATTAGTGAACATGTTATAAAATATTTGTTTCAGTTTACAACTTTAAAAAAACTTAGAACATTGTTGTATTGTACGCGATAGAATATAAAACTTCCAAATTTTTTTTGGAAACAGATTGCATGTGATAGGTAGAAGTAGTTTGTTGATATGATTGCTATACCCGTCTTTGAACTGTAAATTTTTGTACGTAAGTTTGAATTGTCATTTTGCAGCAGTGCTTACTATTTGTACACTCGCTTACGTTAATTCTTTAATAATTAAGAACTTTGTACTAAGTACAAATAAGTAATTTTAGTAGAATTATAAGTAAAATTGTCGTACTATTCTATGTAATCTAACGAGAGACAAATTTTACGAGAAAGCGATGCCGGAAAAGTGCGAAATTTGGCGACTTCTACTAAAGTGGTTGCGATAATACGTAAGTACCGTTTCCTTATTTTTCAAATTAATGTTTTAAGAAAATTGAAAAAAATGTTCAAAATTTGGTACTTACGTATTATCGCAACCACCTTCGCAGAAATAGCCAAATTTTAGAATATGCCAAACTCTGGGCATCATGCGCATAGCCATTCATATGGCAATCGAGCCCATACCTATCGCTTATACAAGCAAGATCACGATTTATTGTAAGCGTTTTTTTTGTTACGTTCTTAGATCCAACAATTTTTATAGACACATGGTTATATTTTTTGCCTTAAGCACGATTTTAAAATATGTGCTAATGGAATTTACCAGCAGGGGAAGAAATTGCGGTAAAATCTGCAGGAGTATAATAGCGTTTTATCTCAAAACTGTGTAGGGATTTATATTTATTTTAAATAATCAGTTAAAATTTAATTCGAAGTCCTTTCCTATAACCCTTCATTCTCCTGATTGTCAGTGCCAGAATATTTAAACTTGGTAGCGCGCGTGAATTAATGCAAATTTTACCATTGGGAGAAAAAGTTTTAAGCATCAAGTTCTAGAAGGGAAAGTTAGAGGGCCTGGGAAAACTTTTTGCGTATTGTAACGTGAGCTTCGGCTTGGCAGTTATTGATGTTTAAACGTGACGTAACAGCTGTTACTTTACTGCCACTAAATTTGTCAACGCTCTGTTAGGGAACAGGATAGTCTGGGGCCTGTAGTGTAATTCTACTACTTGTTAATATCTTCAAATTTTGAGTTTAGTTCCTGCTGTTTCAGTTACCTTCCAAGAAGAGGTGCAGTTTGTTAGCGTCGACTTGACGCATTGTATATACACAGTCCAGTCACATTAATGTGACCATCTGTCAAAAGCCAGAATAACCACCTTTCGCAGAGCGGACTGCTGCGAGACGTGCAGGAAGAGAGTCACATAGGTCCCTGAAGGTGTTCTCTGGGATGTTTAGCCATGCCGACTCTAATGCCGTGGCCAGCTGCGCTAGATTACGCGGTTGAGGATCCATGGCGCGAACAACTCGATCGAGATGGTCCCACAGATGCTCGATTGGGTTTAAGTCAGGTGAGTTTGCTGGCCAGGGGAGGACGGTAAACTCATCCTGGTGCTCTTCGAACCACGCACGTACACTGGCAGCTGTATGGCACCTCGCATTGTCCTGCTGGAAGATGCCATCATCCTGAGGAAAAACAATGCGCATGTAGGGGTGAACATGGTCCGCAAGGACAGATGCGTACTTGTATTGATCCATTGTGCCTTCCACAATGATCAGTGAACCTAGAGAATGCCAGGAAAACATTCCCCAGACCATAATGCTCCCGCCTCCAGCTTGGACCGTTCCGGCAATGGTTGCAGGGTGGTTCCTTTCAGAGGTTTCACGCCTTATACGCCAACGTCCATCTGTCCGATGGAGCATAAAACGCGATTCATCCGAAAACGCAACCTGTCGCCACTCAGTGGACGTCCAGCTGCTGTACTGGCGTGCAAATTCTAGCCTTCGCCGTCGATGAACAGCAGTCAGCATAGGTGCACGAACCAGGCGTCTGCTTCGGAGGCCCAGACGCAGCAATGTTCGCTGAATAGTACTTTGGGAGACACTTTTGGTAGCCCCTTGGTTCATTTTGGTGGTCAGTTGCTCAACGGTAGCCCGTCTATCTGCCCGAACGCATCTCCGCAACCGTCGTTCGCCTCTGTCATCTATGGCCCGTGGTGCACCACATTTGCCACGTCGCTGATTTTGGACAGTCCCATTTTGCCATGCACGGTACACTTTTACCACGGCGGCACGCGAACAGTTCACAAACTCAGCCGTTTCGGAAATGCTTCCACCCTTGGCCCGAAAGCCAATGATCATGCCCTTTTGGAAGTCGGATAAATCGCTTCGTTTCTGCATTACGCCAACGAGTGAAATGTTTTCCGAAGCCCTCACACACCCTTTATATACGCTCAACTGCACTGTGCTGCCACCTGCCTTCTGTGATTGGTTATTTAACTCTGACATGGAAAGTACGTGGTGGTCACATTAATGTGACTGGACTGTGTAATTTGAGAGTGTAATAAAGGGCAGTTTTAACACTTCTTCTGTACTGTCACTACTCTGCAGATCCCACACAAAAGGTAGACAAGTATACCTTACAATTCTTATTGGAACAATGATGAGATGTGTTTCGTAGACAACTTCTGAGCGATGCCGACTTTGCGCATTTTTTTTATCTTTTAAAGCGACAACAGATCGCTGTGTACATGGGGAAGCGAACAACGCCAAAAAGAGTACAGAAGGATTTCGGAAACATTCACTAATATAAATCTCTTTTAATGTTTCATATAATTCTTATTTAAAATTTAAAATTTTTAATTTTAATTGCTAAATTGTCTTTCCTTTAAGTATGTGATAATACTTGCCGACTAACTATAAACATCCGTAGTTTGGGGATCTTAAAAAAAAAGTCACGAAAATAGCCAACTTGCGTTAAGCAACGTTTCCCTTTTTTTTTGTGCAAAAAATGCCAAATTGCGCCAAGGTGGTTGCATTAATATGTAAGTAACGAAAAGTTTCACGTAAGAATTTTTAACTTTTTGGTCAATAGGAATGATTGCTAGTTTAAAATAAATATTAGTTGATTTGTTACTAGTCAGTTTCTTTCGCTAGAACATTTTTGAAACAGCAATGTGCTAGCTCGTTAGTATATTCTGTTAGTTCTAGAAAATCACAAAAATGAGGAAAAAAAAAGCTACTGCAGAAGTAATATTTTATTGCTAACGATATTTTCCTCCGTCTCTGCCCCAAAATTTCGAACTTTACATTGCTTCAATTCTTTCACTGAGAGCGAATTTGTAGAAACCCCCTCTCTCCTGCATTAAACCGGAAGAAAACAAAACACTGTTTTCGGCTTTTATTTATTTTCCATTTCATTCTTTTTTTTTTCGTACCTTGTGCTTCTCTATTCTGGAACCCTTTTTTTTTGACGTCTCCCAGGAACGAAATTTCAACATGCTTCGAAAAATTTGATACAGTTTTCGCCAGAAAATCTCATTGAAGCTTTTTGTTGCTATTCAGACCTCTTTCTCCCGTCTCTTTGTTGATTTTAGGTTACTTTTTCTATTTCATAAATGATTGAAGGAGTCGGTCTGTTTGAAAGCCTGTCTTGGCACGCTTAAAAGTACTATTGACTCACAAATATACTTCTCTCGAAGACCCCGGATGTAAAATCCTCATAATAATCTAGCAATATCTTCGTATAGTAAACCAATACAATGACACAAGTAGGAGGTTTTATTAAACTATAAAATTTTCTAATAAAAGTGTAGTTGAAGAAACTGAGAATTCTTTAAAACTTTTTTATTGCATTCATGCAATTTTAATGCATTATGCAACATTATTTCAAAACCCCAAAACATCTCAGATATTGTTGCTTAGCTGAAATCATTTTACTTATTTATAATCTAGGGTAAAACGCTACTTACCGCGCAATTTAAATAAGACCTTTTATTTCATTGTTAGTTCGATATTTTTTCCTCAAAACCGTTAATTTTAAAATAATCTCGCTGGACAGCTAATTAGACTAAATAGACAACTAATTAGACTCATATACCTGACATAAAATAGTTATCATCCTGAATATCTCTGATAAAAATTGTGCTTTTAAAAATGGCAGCGAAGTTTTCGTTCTAGAAATCATATAAATTTCTGAAATTTTAAAATACTAGGTGTCCAAATTGTCCTAATTTCAATTATTTAAAACGAAATATGTATATATATATAGATATAGTAAAAATTTGTTTAGAGCTGTGTTTGGAGATGTAAATAAGCAAAGACTGATTTTTGAAAATTTTCCTCTTGTTTACATTTCGAATCTAGTAAAAATGAATTTACTGAACAGCATTTTTAAGCGCTTATTGCTTTATTTTGATTAGACACAGATTTGATCATTATTAAAGATGTAAACATTCAAGACATTTTGAACAAAACAACAACTTTATCTAAGAAAAATGGAATGCATAGATTTTTTATAAAATTACTTCTTCCATAAATGAAAAAAAGATAAGGATTAGCTACCCGGCCAGTATAATCATTAGTGACTATGACTGTCGTACCGAAGCGACCGGGTTCGAATCCCTAAGAGAAAGGGATGTTTATAAACGTATAGTGTCTGTGCGGCATGAGGGCACTTTTATCCGGACCTAGACCAAAACTCTCTCGAAAGGTTGGTGGCATAGGAAGAGGTGTGGAAATTTCGGATGCGTTCCCCCCCGGGGTGCTGCTCCTGAAAATTAGGGTCTTACAAATTACAAACTGAGCAAAGTTATACTACCACCTATATAGGATATGGTTCCTAAGGCTCTTACCAACGACAGGTGCAAACTAGCCTCTTTTCTACGCCGAATTTCATGCGCTTGCTCTGATATAAGACAAGCGAGATTAGTTAGAGCAACAACAGAAACAAAAGATAAAGATTATGACATATTACAAGTAAATTGTTATTATTATTACTTTTTACTTACTTAAATTGTTATTATTATTACTTTTTACTTTTTACTTTTTACGTAGCTCAAAGCCGACTTTTTAATAAAACATGTCGTTTTAAACAATTGAAATCCTTATAACGAAGAAAACGAAGAATAATTGAAATCTTTATAACGAAGTAAAAAGGAAGTATTTTATAATCGCGAAAAATTTCGGGTATCATATTTCAACGAAAATATCTATTTTCACCGCTCTCGAAAGAAATTTAACGATATTTTTGAGTGGCATTCGTACGTAAGAACAACATAAAGAAACTGTTTTTCCTGCAAAAAATTATAAAAGTGATTTAAAATGGATTCTCAATACATTTTTTCGTGGCGTCTGTGCGTGCGTATGTATGTATGTATCTCGCATAACTCAAAAACGATTAGCTCAGAATGTTGAAATTTTGTATATATGACTCCTGTAACATGTAAATGTGTACCACCTGTTTTGGTTGCAATCGGCCGCACCAAAAGTATATATAATTATGTATATATATATCCACCCTGTTACTCGGCTCAGTGAGCTCAGTTTTTTTTATTCTTATATGTTGGTAAATTGTGCATTTTTTCTTTAACAATGGGTTAAGGTTTTTATGCCTTCAGTAACTCTGCATGCAAAATTTATAGAATTATCAGCAATTTAAAAGTTAAATGTGGCTAAGCCTGATCATTTTTCTCATGGGGGGCATATTTGTTTACATTTGAAACTTGGCAGAATATTGGATTTGTTGCCAATCTAGAGAAACTAAGCTTCGATCCAGAGAAATTAAGCTTCCATATAAGGAAACTAAACTACTGAACTAATCTAGAGAAACTAAACTACCTAGAAAAACTTAACAACAAAGATAACGCCTTCTTTTATTATTGCGAATTAAATCATGCTTAATCCACTCGGGAATTTTTTCGCGGAAATAAGTGTTTAAGATTTACTTCGTAATTTTTAATACAGATAGTTTGAGGTTTTATGTATTTTTACTGTGTCGCGAAGTGAGAAATGAATTAATTGTATAAGAATTACTGAATCGTCTGTGAGAAACTGTTCTTTAGTTTTTGTTTGTTTAATTTCCTTTACACATCGTTTTAGATTTAGTATGATATTTGAATAGAACATGTGGAAACGATTATGTAATTCTCCAGATAATATACATAATTTTTGTGCATTTTGATGAGCTATAAAATGAATGAGACTAGTTCAGACTGTTCAGTCTTTCCTGGTACGATAATTAAGAAAACATATTTTGCAACCAAAAAAAAAAAAAAAAAGGTACTGAAATCTGTAAACTTTAGCTTACAATCCAACACCTAAAAGTGCTTACCATTACAATCTTAGAAAGTTAAAAAAAAGGTTTAAAGAATTACAAATGTGAAACATATAAGATTAAAAAGAAACTCTTGATTTTGGTACTAGGTGCTGAATTTGATACCAATTATAATAATTTTACGTTAGGCAGTTACGATAGGCTAATAGTGTTATTAAGCTTATTTTGGAATAGAAAAAGTAAGACAATCCGCTATGTCCTCCTCATGATTCGAACTCCGGATTTCCCTTCTGCTAGCCAGATGTGCTTCCAATTACATCAAAAAGGAGAAACGATAACGAGGGGTTACAGGGTTAATAGTTTGAGATTTATAACTGCTAAAAAGACTATATCATATATTCAATGTGAACTATTAAAATGCCAATGCCAAATAGTAAAATAAAAAATTATATTAATACACATAGCGAGAATTTTGTAATTACATAATACAAAAAAAGTTTTCATTATTCAGGGCTTATCTCTGTATATATTTTATTGGTTCTCTTGTGTATGGTTACCAATATTACGGTAACTACTTAATTAAAACTGTAGAGCCACTAGGTTATTTCGAAGCAAGAGACGTAAAAAATGAGCAATGCCCTCACCGGGACTCGAACCTCCGACCTCTCGATTTGCGCCAAGTGTGCTGGCCATTACACCACGAAGGTATGCTAAGAAGGCGGGAGAAGTACCTTATATACTGTCCCTTTTATATAGCGACTGGTGATTAGGGGACCCAGTCGCCAAATCTCGGTGGTGCAGAATCATCATCCATCACCTTTTTCAGTTCGGGTGCCACTGTAGAGTCATTAGAATTTTTTTTGAAGCAGGAGTCATGAAGAAATGAGCAATGCTGTCACCGGGTCTCGAACCTCGGATCTCTCGATACGTCTAGCGTGCTGGCCATTACACCAAGAAGGCATGCTAAGGAGGCGGAAGAAATACCTTATAAAGATTTCAATTAAGTAATAATAGATAATTAGATAGATTTTCTATCTAATTAATAAAGTTCTATGTTGTTTCGCAACCTAACCTTTTCTCAATAATAACGTACTGAATGCATTTTTCATGGTAATGAGAATTTTCTTGTTAGGCTTTATTTAAATCTGTTCAGCATTTCAATTTAAGGGACATTACGTTAAATTAACGTATTATTTACCAGACAACACCGTATATTTATGATTGCTACTTATGATGACTGAAGTGCACTACACAAATGCTTGATTTTGGCAAGCGTAATATAAAAACTAAAGCCGAAACCCCATTTTAAGTGTCTTGAAGCTTATCTTTCCATGTTTTGCATCCTCATTAGCAGCATCGAAACTGAAAATGTGGCGTGACATGAGGCGCACTTCAAAACCTATATCAGCGTCACAGAAGGAAGCCACTCTTAAAAAAAATGAGAAAAATAATAATTTGAATATAATAGCTAATTTCTTAACAAATATCATCTCGTGTTTGTTATAAAAATCTTTGAAGCAAATGACTTTAAGCTTAATAAAGAACATGAATTTAGTTTCATATGATATTAATTATATGTAATTCTTTTTTTTAAATAAAGGAGGTTGATGTTATTGAGACAGGTAAAACGTTACTCCTAATCAGAAAGAAAAGCTTTGAAAAAGGGAAGGCATTCTGTTATTGTTTTAATTACGTAATTTTAGACTTCTAAGTATTTTTCATCGCTAAGTTAATTTGCTGAGATGGCTTGTTACTGATAAGGGCAGCATAAGTACCACGTTAAGTGTTTATCCACATAATTCATTTACAATTAAATCTTTTCTAATGTTTTTGCATTTTCTGTTTCGCTGCAGTTCGTCTTGAGAGAATATACAACTACAAAAGCTGACTAAAAATTTCTGACGCAGCCTCTATTTCTGTTTCCCGATATTAAATGACAAAACTCTGCGATGGGTTTTGTGTCTGTTATACCAAGGTTAGCACACAGCAGGTTTAGGCTCTTTCCGAGGCTGATGTCACTTACTTATAGAATTGCAAGAAACAAAGGCACAAACAGAGTGGAGAAGATATACTGTTGAACAGACTAGAAGTCAGTGACGTCAAGATAAAAACCTTGTAGTATGGGTAGCCCTGTTTGAGCAACAATGTCTGAACTTTGGATAGCACTGTTGGAGATCAATTTGCTAAGAATAGAACACCCTGCCTTTAGCCGATCCGTGACATTTAATTTCTGGTATTTACAACTGCACTGGAAAGTGTTGTGGAAGATAACATGAAAATGGCTACGCCTGCAGTATTAAAGAGGATATAACAAAACAGTCCAGTTCCTGTGCTTGAATTGTTTATAAACTCTGCAAACAACTGTAAGGTATATTTTAATTTTATAACAGTTACTTTAAGTTAATGTATCTTTCCTGTCTCACTTAGCTTCAACTTACAATTCCCTACCAGAATAAGGTTTTAGAATCGCGTTAAATACAAATGAGAAAGATAATAGTATTTTTAAGTCATGTTTAATCTGGCTTCGACGGGGAGAGTGAGGATTCCTGAGTAGCACGCCTTTGGGCTACGTCTCTCTAAACTGTTACTACGCTCGGCCGTATTACGTGCCTTTTGATAGTTCGCTATCTAATTTATTATTACTGGCCAATGAATTTAGAATTGCGTTAGCTTCGGTTAAATCTCCTTAGTTAGTCATTAGTTCGTTCTTATTTATTACATTTTAAGCCTATGTGGAGGCTTTGTTTTACGCCCAAAGAAAGGGTCCGACTGTTAATCTTACTTTAAGCAAATAAAGGGTAAGGTGTAAGGTCCCTTCTTCAGTTGTAAGGTGCTTCTCCCACTTTCGTGGTGTAGTGGTCAGTACGCTGGACGTGCCAGTTTTTAGCCATTGTAGTTGTATATTCTTTTAAGGCGGACTGCAGCGAAACAGGAAATGTAAAAACATTAGAAAAGATTTAATTGTAAACGAATTATGCGGATAAACACTTAATGTGGTACTTAGGCTGCACTTACTATATCAATAACAAACCATCTCAGCAAATTAACTTAGAGATGAAAAATACTTAGAAGTCTAAAATTCCGCATTCGAGAGGTCCGTAGGTCGAGACTCGGCGAGGTCATTGCTAATTTCTTCTCTTTCCTGACTCTAAAATCCTGAAGATTCTACAGTGGCGCCCCAAATAAAAAGGTAGTGGATGATGATTCTCCCCCACCAGGATTTGGCGACAGTGTCCCCTTTAAAAGGGGGAGTCTGTAAGGTGTTTCTTCTGCCTTCATGGCATGCATCGTGGTGTAGTGAGCAGCACGCTCGACGTGTTTTTGAGAGGTCCGTGGTTAGAGTCCCGGCGAGGGCATTGCTCATTTTTCACATCTGTTGCTTTAATCTCCACAGAGTTAACGTTTCTCTTCTTGGACTTATTTGCTTAGCGGTTTACTATGTTCCTCGACACTTAAATTAACAAAATTAAAGTGAGGAACCCTACAAAGCGTAATTCAATAAGAAGGATTTGAAATTAAAAAAAGAAAAACTACTTTGGAATCTTCTTCATAGATTGTCTGAAAATGAAATCGGAAAATAACAATAAGATTATACTTTCGATTTTTACTAATGTTTGTGAAACTTTTAGCACCATGAAGAAGTCCTTAGAAATTAGCTAAACCTTACATCAAAACTTACTTGAGTGTTGTGGCACGAGAGGACCAGTTATTTTTTAACCGTTTTCTGGCCGCAGTATAAAAAGAGGGATACAGCAAAATACTTTTTCAGCATTTTGTTACTATTTGCTAGTGGTAAATGTTTCATGAGAAGTCACTTAGCCTCGTCGATGATAAAGGGTTTAATAAGCAAGTTACTGTATTTGACTCAGGACGGAAGACCAGCCTGAAAGAAAGAAAGGATTTTCCTATCGCAAAATCGTAAATCATATGGGGCATAATGGCTTGCCATTAATGCATTGTAAAGCAATGAACTCAACCGAATAAATCGCTAACATGTCAATGGACTACTAAATGTTACATCTATACGTCATGACAGACATGTTATCAGATTAATGCGACGAACTTCGGAGCTTGAGCATTTCGCATGATGGTGGAGCACTGCTATAGGTATGTCATTCTCAACTTTAATATTTCCTCGGAATCTGCAGTAGCACGTATCGTGGGCATACACTTTCTTGTGCAGCATTCCCTTGACGCAAAATAATCAACGCCTGAGGCTGCAATGGCGACATCAATAAAGCTACATATGGCGACATCAATAAAGCTAACCAAATCTCGGTTTTTATAATTTTCCTTTAATAATTTAACAAGAAACTCAGTCGAGAAGCTTACAGCAATGTAAATTTCAGTTTTAATCTTATCTGTAAAATTGTACAGGTTCACGCTGTTGTGTCTTACAGTGAAGAATAAACTCCTTGCAAACGGGTAGCAAGAAGCTGTAACCATTCGACAAAGGCAAGCGTCTTCAGCGCTGTTCTTTTTCCATTTACATTTCATCTCCATCAGAGAGTAAGCATTTGTCAAAATGAGAGGATCATGGGATAACTAAAAATGACTATTGTTTTGTTTATTCAGCAGATTGAGGTTGAAATAACAAATATTTCTGATTTTGTATGTATGCAACTAAGCACAGTGAACTAATTATTAATTTTGTAGCTATCCTTTCTAAACGTTGAGCGAATTATTAATTTATAATTTTGTAACTATCCTTCTTGAAATATTGCACTAGTTATTAATTTTGTAACTATCTTTGTTGAAACATTGAGGTTCTTATTAATTTATAATTTTATAAATATCCTTGTTGAAATATTGAGCTAATTATTAATTTATAATTCTGAAACTATCCTTATAAGGTATTTCTCAGGCCTTCTTTGCATGTCTTCGTGGTGTAGTGGTCAGCATGCTCAACGCATAACCGACAGGTTCGTGGTTCGAAACCTGGCGAAGGCGCTGCTCATTTTTCATCGCTCCTGCTTCCAAAGTAATCTAATGTCTCTACACTGGCGCCCGAACTAAAAGGTAATGGATAATGATTCTCCACTGCCGGAACTTGGCGATTGGGTCTCCAAAACCCCACTCGCCCTTTAAAAGCGGAAGAATATAAGGTATTTCTCCCGCCTTCTTTGGATGCCTTCGTGGTGTAGTGGTCAGCACGCTCGACGCGTAACCAAGAGGTCCGTGGTTCAAATCCCGGGGAAGTCGCTGCTCATTTTTCATTACTCTTTCTTCCGAAATAACTTAATGCCTCTACATACTTGTTGAAACATTGAACTAATTATTCATTTTGTGTTCCACTATCCTTGTGGAACAGCTAGTTGCTAACATACCCATGAAATTTGCTTTTAAAAGTATGTAGGGTTTCCTTTATTTTGCATAATAAATTTATTTTGAGTTTGATACCTTTCCTAAACCTCTCAACTTCCCCTTGTATTTTCCCTCCAGGATGTAAAGTTAAAGTTAAATGAATATTTAAACGGGTCAATCTCTGAGTTTATTCAGAGCATGTTTTCGCTAGCCAACGCACGTTTCGTTGCAATCTCGCTGTTACGCTAGAAAGCCTTTTAGCCCCATTTCGGATTATCCTCCGGATTTCGGATTATGTTTGAGAGTCAACCTCTTAGGTGTAAATTAACGTGCTAATCCAGCACTATTCTATTTTAGATTCGACTTGAATTATATTCGACATTTAAGTTTCTTACCGGAAACTGGCTGTGTTTTGTAACGCATGAAAATCGTACCTGTCTGTTAAACTCTGAATTAATAAAGGTTTACTTTCCACCTTTCTTCTGTGCTGGTAATTTATTCATGCCTGTCCGAGAATTCGCCAGTTTAATTGTATGATTTAGAACTATTTTATGTGCAGTAGTGGAGATAGATGTTACAAGTATACGAATTTTACAAATAAATTTATTAAAGCATAATGAACACTTTACTGATGGGACTTACTGCTGTACAGGCACGATATAAAAAGATATATTTTGTATTTATAAAGTCTTCCTATCGCTACAGGAATTACGAAATACTGAAATTGATTTCGTAAACTTTTCATCCAAGAGTAAATATATCGGATCAATATTTAAAGAAATAAAGATTAGAATCATTTTCTCCGAACATTCAGCTTGAAAAAAACTATGATGAAATAAATTTAAGTTTAAATTTCAGAATTGATTTCCATAGAATATTTGCATTTTGCGTGCATATATTTTAACTGAGAATAAAGTATATTTAGAGAGAGCTTTTGTGGATTGACTTTTCTCAGAGCAATCAAAAAACGAAGCTTCATCAAATAAAGTCTTCTTAAAAATACGCAATTACTTGTCCATAAAAATATCTCATAAGAACAGTTGGTCGATTTCTTATAAGGAAGACCAGAATGTTCTAAAAATGGATACCTATTAATATTTAATCTTTGAAGACTGACATTTAAAAGTTAGCTATTCTAAGCGTTCTTAGTATGGATATGAAAATCACGTACTATAAAAACACTGTTAATTCTTCAAATATTCATGCAACAGGAGTGTTTGAATAACAGCTATCGAAATTTGTATGTTAGAACCGAAACGGATCGACTTAGTTGAACGCCACTTTCGAGATGCCACTCTCTTTAATGTGTGGCCAGCTTTGTAATGCAAAGAGAATTTAATAAAAGAAAAAAAAATTCCTTTCAGTGTTTTCCAAAGCGATCTATGCAGGCATTACTATACCAAGAACACAAATTTAGAGTGTTTTAAAGCACGGTAAAATGAGAGTTAAGGGGGAAAGATGCGGGACTATAAATAACGTTATTATGATTGGACTCCATTCTGGATCAAAAATGGCGAATGATAAGTACTGGAAAATGATGTTTGCGGGAATGATAATTTGAGACTGCATTTTATTTGTAGTTTTTGTTTTAAGTACACCTGTTTAATATAGCTTAGCGCCTGTTATGGTAAATTACATACTTTGAAAGTAAAAATACCATTTGCGAATAAATAACCATCGGTACCCAAGCAATCTATATCCATAACTAATAAAAAAGGGTCCACCTGAGGCCGAGCAGTAAAAGTCGTTGAACACTGGTAGTTCGGTCCGGGCTGGTTGCATTGGCGTTTTCGTGGTTTCCCTCCATGCGTAATGTGGATACGAGCCAGTTCCCCTTAAGAAGACTTGTACGGGGCATCCTTTCCTCCCCATATAGTGCCTGAGAACGGAGCACATTTTAAGTTAAAAGAAAAAAAAAACTAGTGACAAGCTTATAAAGGCGTATAAAAGCTTTCCGAATATGAATAAGAAAAGGAAAACTAAAAAATACTTTTATTATACACAAATACCAGGATGTGGTACTTACTCTTGTCAGGTATCTTCTCCCTTTTTCTAGCATGCCTTCGTGGTGTAACGGTAGCACACTCAACGCGTATTCGGCATGCCCAGGGTTCGAGTCCCTATTGCAGGTGTGGTTCGTTCTTTGAGGAAACACACTGAAATAAGATGTTTTTCAAGATGTACACAGAGTAAAGATAAAAATTCGAATGATGTAATTTTCGAAACCATATTTATGGTTTGGTGCAGTCTGTCTGTAAGGTTTCTCCTTCAATCTCTTGACTCTTTTCGTGAGCATAAACTGTGAAACCTTA
>KK119888.1:4078-16195 GCA_000611955.2 Stegodyphus mimosarum
TCCGCGAATTGCTCTGCGAAGCAAAGTTTAATTTAAGTTATATTTTAATTTATTTAAATTTATTTGATTGTTAAGTTCGACCAAAGTTTGGTCTGTTACGTTCTGTATCTCTCCCGAATTGGGAGGTTTGTATTTAATAGTGAGTGAATAAAAGAGGATTTCAAATCCCTTCACGTGCAGTTATTCTCCAGCCCAGCAGTTACATCAGAACATAGCGTACCTTCCGCTCCCTGTTCCAGTTCAGGACTTAGAACGTAAGGATAAGAACCCTATCACAGAATTTACCATGTTCTCAAAGAATACACACAGAATGCTAAGTCCTGATAACTGCCAAAAGAAACAGGCGGAGCACAGCCTCAGACCTGTCTCGTTAGCTCTCTTCAGCCACTGGTACGACAATTTCAAGGCAGACGCTTAGGGCAGACTGGTCTATATGCTCGTAGACCTATCAGATGCGTTCCACTTAACTGCAACTCACTGTCGCCTGCGGTTAGCCTGGAGTAGACAGCATGCATTGTGGACACCGCAACAGTGGGCTTGTGTGATGTTTTCCGACGAGTCCACGTTTAGCTTGCAGTCTGATTCTCGCCGGACTTTCATATGGAGAGCTCCAGGTACCCGTTACCACCAAGAAAAAACCATTGAACGACACCGTTACTGTGGTGCAGGAGTGCTCGTTTGGGTTGGAATTATTCTGGGTTCCAGAACTGACCTGCAAGTTCAAATTGGAACAATGACAAGCCAAATCTATCGAGACGTCTTTCTGGAACAACATGTACGTTTGTTTCAGAGCGCCATGGGCGCACAATTTGTGTTTATGGATGACAACGCCCGTCCTCACCATGCAAACATCGTAAGCGAACGCCTTCAATTGGAGGATATCACCCGTATGCACTGGCCAGCATTCACACTGGACTCGAATCCAGTAGAGCACGTGTGGGACATGCTTGGCCGACGAGTTGCAGCCCGTCAACCTCCTCCTACATGTCTACCGGAACTTCGGAGAGCATTACGTTTTGAGTGGTGTAATATCCCCCAAGATCAGATCGATAATTTGATACTCAGCATGCCTAGGCGTTGTAAGGACTGTATTGCATCGTCTGGGAGACATACAATGTATTAACAGTCATACCAACCATGTAATATTGGTTTTTTGTAAATAGGTTTTTTTTGTAATTTGCTCCAGGGAGAAAAAATCGCTAATTTTTTTAATAATATCAAACATATAGGATCTTTTTTTGCTCTTCACCTTTTGTTTAATAAATAAGCTTTACAAATAAGTCAAATTTGTTTTGCTTGTAAGTTTTCCTTTGCCTGATTTTGCATTATCCTTAATTTATGGACATGAGTGTAGTTATTGCCTTAATATAGATTTGAGAGACTTTCTGCAGCATTCGTATTAGTTCAACTGAGTACTAGTTTTAGGATCTATGATAATTCTGAAGCTATATTATATGAATTAAATTTATCTTCCTAAGCATTCCGTCCTCTGGCACTTAAAGGAAATTCAGAACACGTTCTACTCTGAAAGGATTAAAGTTTTGGCTAATAAAGTTGGTATTAAATTACTTGACAGTAGAACTAGAATTTTAGTCAGGTTTAGTACTTACATTTAGCGGAAGGAAGGCATTGCCAGTTGTATCGAAAGTAATTTTAATAGATTACCGTGACTAATACATATACAGAGCTTTTGAAATCTTCGTGCAGAATTCGCTTAGCATATGAAGTACTTGTATTGAAGAATTTAACTATAATTTGGTAAGGAAGATGCATATTAAGTCGTGATTTGATCCAAGATGTTAATATTAATATTTGTTAATTATTTTGTAATTTTAGTTAATTTTGTTTACTTCATAACTGTAAGAGTTTGCTTTTGTTCTTTTATTAAACTATAAGAAATTGATCTCTTCTGCAAATGAATAAATAAAAGAATCCTATTTCTAATAATAGGCAAACTATCTTAATTTTCTCTAGATTCTTGAATTCGTCTTCTAATTGGGAAGAAGAAGAAATATTTAGCTTATTTCGAGAAAGAACACGGGAGATCAGAAATTATCTTACGATAATTCTTTGGAGCAATAGTACTAACAGATAAGATAGAAAGTTTCTGAGCCTCTTCATTGTAAAAGCAGATAAAATTTATACTAACAGTAATTTCAATAAAATAAACGTTTAACTTAGAGTGAAAAGCAAGGTCAAATTAGACCCTTATCTCGGACTAGATGCTTAAAGGAGTGGATTAGTCTATTAAATTTGGATAAAGTATATGCACCTAACTCTATTCCATTATTGACAGAGAATACTCCTGAAAAGTGTGAATTAGATCTGCTTTGTAGCTGAAAAAAAGGTCATAGCTAAATATATTTATTTGAATAGCAAATTTTGTTAAGCAAAACTTGCCCTATTTTACATAACAAATAGGTCAAGTTTCTTCTTCTGTTTCGTCTACTTTGCCAGTAAATGAAGTAATATTTAATTAGAAACAAGAATCTAAGTTTAGGAAAGTAGTTAAGCACTGTTAGAAAATCGTACGAAACTCACTGCATCCGGCTGATAAGTTTGCATCCGATTAAAAATGAAGTTACTAATAATAGAACGCAGGAAACAGGTTGATTTGTTTGAATTTTAAAATTTGATTAAAAAATACTTTGAATCATTATGTCTGTCGAGGAGCAAGTAATGGAAATTAATCTTAGTTGTTTTCTGTAACTGATTACTGAAAATTCATATAAATTCTTTAGATTTCTTCCATTGTTGTATTTAGTTAGCGTTGAATTCTGAAGATCGAACGGTCTATTCATTCGGTAGTCTAGCATGTTAGATAAGTACTTAACCGAATTTCGTTTGGCTTTATCATGTGAAATACAAAAAGCATAAATTGTTATGAGCATACACATACTTTGGTGTAAACATTTTTATCACTTACGTGGTTCTTAAACAACAGTAAAAAGAAAAGAATTATTAATCTCTGTTGCAAAAGTAAAACAAAGCGTCAGTAAAATTCAACGCTTGGTACGTCATTAGTAATATATGGTTTTACTTTTACCGTAAACTATGAAAATACCATCGACTTAATGGACAGTGAGTAAAGGAATATTTCAGAAAGGTTTAATTTAAAATATTATTGGAAAGTCGGAGATTACGTACTATAACGCCAACGTCAGTCAGATTATGGAGTTAACGTCATTCAGACTGGGAATTCCATTCATGTACGGAGATTAAAACGCTAATGCCACTTAACTGATATAACGTTAATGTAAAATTAATTTGCTTTTCATGCTAATAATAGTGGTCGTAGTCTCAAATTTTCCGTTAATATTGATTATTACTTAGGTTTGAATTTCTTTGGAATACTTCACTACGTTATGATATGTGGGAATGCACCTTGCTTTTATCGATTCCGTTGAATACTGAAAAAGGCATTATTTAACTTTTATTTCAATTTTGTTCATAAAAAATATTTTACTGGCGTTAGGAATATTCGCAACACAATCGAAACAGCCTTTTGAGTTGCTACGTTCCATTAAGGTATCAGTGTATTTATCAGTCACGCGACCTGACGAATGATGTTTCACCGGGCAAACCTTCTACGTGACATAAGGTCTTTAATTAACCTTTCAAATCATAATTCTTATTCCTTAATAACATAAGCTATTCAAAAGTAGTACGCGGACACTCGTACGTAAAATCAAGAGAATTTACAAATTTGTGGGGTTCCACCCTTTTATTTCACAGTTCAACGTGAGAAACCCCTTACACTGATAAGCGAATAATCGCTTGAAATGTGTGAACAGATACGTAAGACTCAAGAAGGGTTAGCTAACCTTTATTTCTCAAAATAAGGATGAACACAGTCTGCTCCTATCTTGGAGCGTACAGCAAAGCCTCCACTTGGGCTTGAACTCAAATTAATAAGAATTTAAACTTAACTAATGTTTAACTAAAAGACATAGCCGAAGCTCTCAAGATTCCCCCTAAATCTCAATTAAGTTGGCTAAGCTATCAAGGGCCTGAAGTACGGCCAAGCGAAGTAATAGCTTAGAGAGAGACGTAGCCAAAGGCAAACGCGCGCTAGTCAGGAAACTCTGGCTCTCTAATGAAGTCAGTGAAGCATCGACTTAAATACTACTCTTATTGATTTGGATTAACCGCGTTTCTGAAAATGCATTCTGGTAGGAAATTGTAAGTTGAAGCTAGAAGGGATAGGAAAGGTGCATAAACTTAATAACTGTTATAAAATTAGGATAAACCTTACAAGTTATTTATATTTTTATGAAACGTATTAAACCATAGGTACTAATTATGCCACCAAAGAATTATGTAAATACTCGGAATCGAATATATAAGCGCATACGTGCGTGTCTGAGGACCTGTTGGGTAAATTTTATAAGGTATCAGATGAAATGAATAGCCAGAAAAGTATGGATCGCAGAATGCGATGGGGAATTGTCGGTAGAGTGGAGGCAGGCCAGTTACAAGCGCAGGTGGCGAGAGAACTCAGTGTAAAGCCCAGTGTCCTCTAAAATTTGCTTAAACAGTTTTAGGATATTAGATCCATATCAAGAAGACCTTTCCAATGTCGATCAAAATCCACAACAAAGAATGAGGATTGTTATTTGGCATTTTCAGAGCGACGACACAGGACTGCTAGAGCTTCACAGCTCTCAGAGCAACTGTTCGCTACGCTTGGAACTCACGTCAACAACTGCCCGAAGGTTTCATGAGATAGGGCTGTATGCCAGAAGACACGCTGTTTACGTCCCGCTCACTGAAGAGCACGTTTAGCATGATGTACGCAACATGCGCCATGGACCAGACTATAGTGGAGCACAGTGCTTTTTTACAGATGTTTACAAATTCAGCTTGGACATTGTTTCTCAGAGTACCTGCATCTCGAGAAAGTTTGGATTCGATACCATCCCTCCCTCATCATGGAGAAGAATCATTCCGGTGGTGGAGCGGTAATAGTTTGGGCAGCCATTACGTTGGAAGGCCGCACACTTCTGCATGTATTTGACAAAGGCTCTATAACTGCTATGAGGTATATAGAACAGATCCTTATATTCCTCTGATCGAATTTTCAGGGAAGAAGCTGGTCCTGGATTCATACTAATGGACGACAACGCTTATCTACATAGGGCTCATCTGGTCGATGATTGCCTTGAAAGTGAGGGCATGGATTGGCCAGCCAGATCTCCTGACCTTAACCCTATGGAACTTGTCTGGGACGCTCTCGGGACAGCAATTTGCACTGTCCCCCTCCGAGAACTATCTTTGAGTTGAAAACCGTTTTGCTACAGAAGTGGGATCGACTGCCGCAAGACTCCTACCTGCTTCCTGTCTAAAATCTCATCAAGCTGCGCAACCTGTCTGGCTGTGTGAGGGGATCATACCTAATATTAAAATGATTTTTATTTCGGTATCATAATGGGGATTTCGGACATACCTGCACTATGAGCTTTACTGATAATTATGCTTATATAAAATGGTGTCTCTTTCTCTCTTATAAATGTGTATCCATACCAAAGTTCCTAAATCTCTGTTTTTGAGAAATTCAACATAATATGCAAATTCTCTTAATTTTGCACACACGTGTGAATTTATATCTTTATTTACGTTTATTAATATATAAGATTTGAAAAAATTACAATTTATTAATTTTTGGTAATTTACAATGTGACAAGCTGACAGTTTTATAAGCATTTGGGCCATTATTATAGTTACCAAATACGTTTCCAAAGCCACATTTTATATATCTTAAAACAGAATAATTATTTGGAATGCTTTTACTTCCAAATTGAATTAATCTTAAAATAAGTTATTAAACAGTATTCTAATGTTTTAATTTCAATCGAAACTTTAGACTTATTCATCACATTAGTGTTTTAATTAATGCCTGATATATCCAATGTAAGTTATTATTCCATTTACGAACGATCGCATTCTTTCACTTCACTCTCTAGAAAGACTAAGTTCGTATGTTTTTTCGGTTAGCGAAGGAAATCCGTAGACAATTTTATTTCGCTTTTCTAAATAGTAAAAATATGAAATGACAAAAATAACGTTCAGCGTTTCTTTTATGCAGTGTTTGCAGTTAAAGTTAATTATAAATGAGCATTCAAGTTAAAAACGATTTGCAGGATATTTTGATTGGCAGAGAGAAACTATACGACAGAAAACGTGTGCAGATCTGAATAGTCAAGCATAATGCTTGTTTGAAGCTTTTCCTACTAGTCAAAGCATATAATAAACCTAGACTTATCGTAATAATATAATGAGGCAAGAAATTACAGAAACTGTAGACGCAACGCCCAATGAATACAAAATACAGATTATCATCTTTCTCCTCGCTTCTCTACACCATTAACTTTGCTCCTCCCCCTTCAAAATTTGTATTTCCAGTTTTAGAATATAAAACACACCGCGCATTGATTATTTCTACTCATATTTATTTTGTAGGTGGTCTCTTTTTCTCCTTTTCTAGATTTTAGAATTGATTTAGAATGATTTGGTATGCTCTGATTCGGACCTGGAAAGGCTCAAAATAATTTTTCATATAAATTAATAGTGTTCCATATGAATTTGATACTTCTTTATACTACAATGCTTAGGAATGGTTTCACAGGAATTCTCAAATTTCGTAACAGGACGATGAATTTAATAAACTTGTAAGCATTTGCCACATTTTCTAGCATGTGATATCGTCGCGTAAGTGCAAGAATATCAAGCCAAGGTGACACGTGAATGATTCGTGGTTCAAATTCCGGCAGAGATAGAGCTCCTTTTCAGGCTTTCCGGTTCTAAAAACCTAAAAGTCTTTGCAGCAGAGGTGCTCGATTTAAAATGTGGGGAACAGTAATTCGCTGCAAGTTGGATTTGGTCGACTGGGTCTCTTACACATCCTCAATCATCCTTTAAATAGAGAGATGGCTCCTGCTTTCTTCTGTGATCGGTGTGGTGGTGTAATTAGTTAGTATGTCCTGTTTTCCGGTGGAAGATTTTGGTCTGAGCTTCGGCTAAGGTAAAGCTGATTTTTCAGATTTCCCAAGTCCAAAATTCCTAACAGCCTGTTATAGGCCTAAGTACGTTTATTTGTGATTTAACCTCTTTCATGCACGTGGATTAGTTGAAGCATCTAATCATCTTTGCAAATTTTCAATTGATTCTTGTATAAATAACAGCTCATAAACTGTTTCGCCGTTAACAATATAGGAAGGTTATCTAACGGCAAGGCATGTAAAGAAAGTTTGATAATGGCATAGGGAAATACAGAGGCCTTTCTCAGCGCAACTGTTTCACATTTCTATTATACAGATATCAAGCCCTGAAATTAGTGAGGCATACCAATAAAATCAAAGCGTTCCATCACCTGGAATCGTAAGTGGGTCACAACAATCAACGTTCAACGTATTTAAGTGCTCGGCCAACTGGCAGACATTAAACTTTAACGAAAAATAAAAAGATAATAGTCTCCTAATGGCACTTCGGCTTATACACGGTAAATTAGAAATCAATCTCTCCTACGGAGAAATTGCTGCTTAATCTTTTAACTTTAAGTTAAAAGTTCTTTAGATCAAATGTATCAGAATTTTTTCAATAAAAGTATCCTCACTGTCCTCAAAAAGTTACCATTTGAAAATGCTACATGTACTTCTTCTTTTAATATAATGTACTGCATATAAACGCTTCAAGCTTTAGATGTTTTAAAATATGCATTTTACCATTAATGTCACAACAAAACTTAAAAACATCATAATTCTGCTAATATTGAGAGGGTATTCAAAATTTTAAAAAACATTTAGTTTTTAAACTTTTAGTAATCGTAATTTAAATCTCCGGAAATATAACAATTTTTTATTCATCTAACTTCTGTGTTAATGCATTTAACTTATGGAAACATGAGAATAAACAAATATCAAACTTGAATCCTTTATTCGGTTATAAATGCCCAAATTAAAACTTTCTTCAAAATTTCCAGCTTAACAGTAGTTTCCAGTAGTAACACATAGAAAAAAAAATCTCTTCTTGCTTATTTCCTTTTCAACTTCAAGTAATATTCGAAGCTAATAAATTCCGCTCTAGAAGTACCCCCTTGAGCACCTGAATTCTAGTAAAGAGTCAACTAAAAATCTATATTTTACTCAGAGATGTGGAAGCATGATAAAGGATTCCTAAAATTCGATATTAATTTACAGCTGTGATACACTTTTCGGATACTTCCCCCAAAATAACGTTAAAAGGATATTTCAAAAGTAACATGAAATACGGTGCAGCATCATAAAGCGCAGTAACAGGAGCAAGAACAAAAAATAAATCGATAACACTCTTCATAATGTCTTTTCCATTTCATTTTCAGAACATATCCTGTCGGTAAAACTCTTGATAAGACCTTAAGTGGGCTAGGAAGAGAAATGCACTGAACATTTACGAGCAACGTTTTTCTGACATCAAACCTGAATTTAATAACTCTTTCGAGAAAAAAACGTCGCATAAATCAACCTGTAAGTGTCTAACACCAATGAAAATACAGCTGTTCCACGTCTTTTGATTTATGACAGGCAGTAGAAAATCTTTTGCTGTTTATTAACTACGAAGTAAAAATAATATTCAAGACGCCTGATAAATAATTAATAGGTATATTTTGGTATCATCTTGAGTTTACTGTGATCGCTTTCTAAGAATTTATTACTCTAAGGAAAAATTTTAAGAAAGCATTAAAAAAAGTTAAAATAATAAAATAAGCTAATGAAGTTATTGCATGAATAATGGAAGTAGGGATAGAAATAATGTGTAGACCAATCCCAACTTATAAACTTCTCATCAAAGAGTGAAACTTTGAGGCATTATATTAAGCACTTTTTATTAATAATGAGTTTATATATCAAACGAATTCGTTAATAAAAATAATACTTCAGAGTACATTGCAGAAACTGGGGTAAAAATGCTGAGGTCTATTTTACCTAAGCTGTTTGACAGAATGTCTTACCTCAGTTTCTCAGACTGAGAAAGGGAGGCGCTGACAAAAGTTTATCATGCCATTTTTCGAGATAGTTTCTCTTCGTAGCTCTGACTAACCTTTAGTGCATAAATAAATATAAATCGTATTTTAATGTCAGGCAGTATTTCCCAGATTCATAGTTCAGTGAGATTTCAGTACACAGTTCGACAGAGCGCAGACATTCACGAATTCTTCAATTTGCTTACGTACAATTTTGGTAAGCAGCTTTTTAATTACTGTTATGTTTGCTCTATAGTGCTTCATTCATAAAAAATACAATATACACTGCTCGACATTGAAAATGCAACACCAAGAAGGAGTGGTCAGAAAGTGATGAAATTTGGAAAAACGACAAAGACAGCAAGCAGCAATAAGTGATCTCTATTTCAAAATGATAGTCAGAATACAGAGCGAGAACGGCGTCTGCTCAGTAGGATGTAGGACCACCGCGGACAGCGATGCACGAAGAAACACGTCTAGGCATAGAGTCAATAAGTGTGCGGATGGTGTTCTGCGGTATGGCTCTCTATTCCCTTTCAACCATTTGCCACAGTTCGTCTTCTGAACGAGGCAGGGGCAGAGTCTGCAAACGGCGTCCAATCACATCCCACACATATTCGATTGGTGGCAGTTCAGGAGAGTACGGTGGCCAGGGAAGCATCTGTATACCTTGCAGAGCATGTTGGCAGAAGCGAGCACTGTGTGGTCGGGCGTTATCCTGTTGCAAAATTCCATTAGGCAGCCCCTGAAGGTAGGGGATTGCCACCGGCCGCAGTACATTATCCAAGTATCGTTGGGCAATATAGTGCCCTGAATACGAACTAGAGGTGACCTGCAATCGTAGGCAATAGTGCCCCCAAACCACTATGCCACGTTGTCGCGCGGTGGGGCGTTCCACAATTACTGCCGGATTAAATCTGTCTCCACGTCGAGGCCATACATGTAGGCGGCGACTGTCTCTGGATAAACAGAAGCGTGACTCATCTGAGAACACGATGTTTCGCCATTCTATCATCCACATCGCTCCAGTCCGGCACCATTCCAAACGTTGTCGTCTATGCTGTGGAGTCAATGGCAGTCTTCTTAACGGACGCCGTGAGTGCAGGCCACGTTCAACCAATCGACGGGAAATGGTTTACATCGACACGGAAACATCCAGGGTATCTTGCACATGCTGCAGGATCGCGGTACAAGTGACTTGCGGGACCGCCACAGCTTGTTGGCGGATGCGTCGATCCACGCGTGCTGACGTCACTCTGGCTGCACCTGCCCCTCTCCTTCTTTCCACATTTCCTTGCTCCAACTATGTTCGCCATAGCCAATGCACCGTGTTCGCATCCATGTGGGTATCAGCTGCGATTTGACGTAAGGACCAACCCGCCGTTCTCAGTCCAATCACCATACCCCTCGTAAAATCGTTTATCTGCTGGAAGTGCCTTCGTTGATGGCGGCCTGGCATTCTCTCCTATAACACGTATCCGCATTCAACAAGTCTGCAACGACAAGCTTGCGCAGAGGAGTGCCAAAAAGCTTCACACTCTCAACTGGTGGAACAGCGAGCTCCGCACGCAACAAAAGAAGTGTAGAGCGCAGACTCAATCTTACCGCAGTAACATTATCGATTTACCGAAGAGAAAGAGCGCGTTACAAAAGATTTATTCTACAAGCTAAATTGAATTCCTGGCGAACTTTCTGCACAGAAACAAAAAACGCCTATGGTATACATCACAAAATCATGACTGATAAACTGTACAAGCCGGCGCAGCTGCACATTCCAGACAACACCACTGCAACACAGTACTTTACAAAAGATACACTGCACAAAGTACTGGATGCTGTCTTCAGTCAAGACAATCCGGCTGAAGATTCAGAACTTCATGCAGCCATACGTGCAGAGCAAAGGCCCTCCATCGCACCACCAGATCGTAAAATCACCATGAAGGAGTTAAAGCATGCACTGGCACACCTCCCGAAGAAAAAAGCCCCCGGCCCAGATGGCATTGATTACGCCATAGCAAAAACAGTCATCCTAGCAACCCCGGACCTATTCATCAAACTGTTTAATAAGCTACTAGACACAGGCACCTTCCCGAAATCCTTTAAAGTCGGACAGGTAGTGCTGTTCCTCAAGAAAAACAGTGACCCGGCTGATGTCGCATCTTTTAGACCAATTAGCCTTCTGCCGGCCTTGGGCAAAATATTTGAAAAAATTCTAATGAACAGACTGCGACATCACCTGGACGTAAAGAATAAGCTAAGCCCTCGACAATACGGCTTCCGCCCAGGCACCTCCACTATCCATGACACGACATAAACGATGCCATTATGGCTAACAGGATTAACGGTCACCATATGGCACTCATTAGCTTAGATTTTAAAGTGCATTTGACACCCTATGGTGGCCGGCCATCATGCAAGCCTTAAGAAACTCGGACTGTCCGAGTAACATCTACAACACCCTAAGCCATTACCTGCAAGACAGGACGCTCATGATTGTACATCCCGCAGGCATAATCGAACGCAAGAAAACCAGAGGATGCCCACAAGGCTCCTGCGCTGGCCCGCACCTCTGGAACTTGACATTCAATAAAGTGCTCACAGCTCCCTGGCCACAGCACACAGAAATATGTACCTACGCCGATGATGCGGCACTGATAGTCAAAGGGCACTCTCGAGAGGTACTAGTAATGAGACCTGCCATATGTTCCAGAAGCTCTGCGACTCACTAAAACTGGTAATTGCGGAAGACAAGTCTCAAATACTGTTGGTACCAAAGAATGGAGGCTCCCTGGCACGAAGACCCGAATCACTATCAACGGACAACGTTTAAAAATAGTAAAGCAGCTCAAATACCTCGGTATTACAATAGACGAGAAGTTAACGTGGATACCCCATTTACTCACAATAAAGAAACGCACTTCGGCCAAAGCCAAACAGCTCCGCCAATTCCAAGGCTACAGATGGGGTCTAAACCATCATGTACAAAAGATCCTGTACACCACGGTCATCGAAAAGACCGTGACCTATGCTGCAGCTGTGTGGGCACTCCCCATGCGGAGCAGAAAGGTAAGGCACCTTTCAACCATCCAGCGTCCTTTCACTTTGAGCATTACTAGAGC
>KK119889.1:0-18482 GCA_000611955.2 Stegodyphus mimosarum
TTTCCCCAAAAAAGGTTCCTTAAAGGCTGAATTTAAGTTCTTGCAACAAATGTTTCTTCGCCCTTACTTTACAAGTGTACAAAATATGTAAATTTTTAATATTTTAAAGACATAATGGGATTTATTCCCAATCAAAAATGTAACCTGAGTTAGATGCAGAAATTTCCAGCCAAATTTTACTTATTTGCTGCAAGATCGCATCTGCTTACATAAGAAACTTTACTTTTTCTTTCCCCCAAATTTCGAGCAACTCCGAAACATTTGTTATTTTATTTACGTAAAAAACTCGCTCAGCGCTGACTGTATTTAAACACTGCTTTCGCGTTTGCGCTAATGAATGCATCATTAATTTACACGATAGTTTAGAGAATTAAATCAGCTAAATAACATATGCAAAAATTTTGCCTAGCTTTTCAAGCCATCGAGGTTGTTTAAAA
Organism: Stegodyphus mimosarum; assembly: GCA_000611955.2. NCBI lineage: Eukaryota > Metazoa > Arthropoda > Arachnida > Araneae > Eresidae > Stegodyphus > Stegodyphus mimosarum. The sequence continues at coordinate 438 of KK119889.1, forward strand.
ATTTACACATGAACAGTAACTTGGAGGGGTTGCCAAAGATGACGATAGCCGAGCGTGCAAAGGCGTCGTGCTACGGAGCAGAACATCGCGAGTTCTGTCCTCGGTGGTATTTCTGATTTTTGGCCAGTATTTCTTGGGCTTCGAACATTGCCGCTTTAAAGTTTATTTTACCAGCCAGTTCTTAGTAAGAATAAAAGTTTTGTTTCCTTCTTTGGAAGAAAATATTTATTTACAAAATTATAAATTATTTATTTATTACAGATTATTTAAATATATCACAACTTTTTTTTCGGTTGTATATGGAAACGGTTACATTCATACTGAAAGGTGTTTATCGGAGTTTTAATTGGAAAAAAATTTTTTTTTTATTCTTTTAACTAATTTTTTCTTATTCAAATGCAGGAAAATTCCGTGTAATTTAGTATTCCTTATAAGGAAGTCATGCGTTGTACATATCAGATTTTTTAGTTCAGTTTAATTTTTTTTCTTTTCAAATGCAAATACAGTTTTCACTCATTGTATGCATTTGTATACACGCGCGCAATTACACTACGTACAAGGGCCCATAAGCGGTTGAGAGGCTAAATCAATTAACACTGGTAGTTCAGTCCACCTATGTATGCATTTGTGCACACGTACGCATTTACACTTCGTACAAGGACAATTAGCGGGTGAGCGGCTAAATCCCTTAACACTGGTAGTTCGGTGCAACTTTCGAATCCCGGGGAACGCGTGGGTGTTTTCGTAATTTTCCGCGTGTGTAACGTGTATGCATTACCTTCTGGATGCATACGTGAATAAAACGGGCGCAGCCCTCTCAGCTGGCAGTTTCTTACACGGCGTGGGTTTTTTCGACATTTTCCAAATGGGGAATGTGTATGCAGTATCTTGTGGATGTATACGAGAATGCGGATGCATACGCTAATAAAGCGGGCGCAGCCCGCTCAACTGTCATGCTGGCCAGCAGAAAAATCGCTGAACACTGGTAGTTAGGTCGAACTTACGAATCCCGGCGAAATCGTGGGTATTTTCGTGATTTGCCGCATGTGAAGTATATTGGATGCATAAGGGAAACAAGCGGGCGCAGCCCGCTAACGCGCGGGTTTGCAACATAGAAAACTTAAACACTGGTAGTTCTGTCCAACTTTTGAATCCTGGCGAACTATTGGATGCATAAGGGAAATAAGCGGGCGTCCGGGTGACAAGCGGGCGTGAATAAGCGGGCGTCCGGGCTCAGCCCGCTAGTCGAATATTATGTGGCGTAATAAAAAATGGTTAACACATGAACCAATATATTAAAAACAAGAAAAAGAATGATTTTTGAAAGCCATCTTACTAAGAAAACCGAACATTGATATAATATATTGAGAAAAGTGGGAAAAAAATTGAAAAATATGTGCCAACACTTAACTCTGCATCGGAAATTCTATACCTATCCTATGTTGCTTTTCAAATTTTTATGATTTTGCTGTTGAATTGTGTATGGCGTGAGAAGAAAACGATTCTTATTAATAAATCTAAAAATACAGAAAGAAATGGGTTTGGCGAAGTGAGTGTAACAGCAGACTGGTAGATCGCAAGCTCAGCGAGAGCGTGAAAAACCTTAGCAAATCCTTTTGGGAGCTCGTTAAAATCTAGAACCTTTGAGATTTTTTTCGGGAAGGTACATTTATTTTTATGTTTTTATTTTATACTTATTATCTTTAGTCGCGAACCAATTTCGAAGATAAAAGGAGGTCAAGAAGGAGAAAAATTTGAGAAGCGCCTGTTTTAGACGGAGCGAAAACTCGCTTGCCAATCCAATAAAATCATAAGAACTTGGATTTAATTTCAACATCACTAGGACGCTATACATTATAATTATTCACCTACATTAAACTGCCTGAAATTACTGGTAGATAATCAAATAGTTGATAGTACTATTCTGTGAATTAAAACATGCTTTATTCCTCTTTCCCGCGTTTTTTTAAACTGCCCTTACATTCATCGCGAATTTGAATTAATTGTGGATGTCGTTGTCCCTATCACCTCTATTAATGGGGAGTTAAGTGTGCATCGCCCACAAAAGTCATTCATTCCAACCATGAATCGCAGTTCGAGACTATCATCTCAAATCGTAGACTAAACAAACAAGTTGCGGAGGCCGTGTTCACTTTAATAAATAACAGTTGTCCCCCGATATGAAACTTTGATGTCATGACATCACGAATGACCAGAACTGAAGCTTCGATGAGTGCTTTCGTTAAAAAGACAGATTGATTAATTAACTACATAATATTTCATTCAGGGAAATTGCAGATCAACAAGATTGAAATTGCTGAGTGGTATATTTCCTAGCCAGACTTTTTAATATGCTATTCTGTCTGAACAAAACTGAGCTTAAATAAAATCAACGCGCTTTTATATTTCCTGAAATGTAAACTAACATACTTCAAAACGTAAAATAAAATAGAGCTGAACGAATTGAGTTGAAGTTGAAAACCACTTTCGAATTCGAAATCTAAATTGTGCTTTTGTGAATAGTTTAAATATGAATAATTATGTACCTAATTATACGTTTGTTGGTATCTTACAATCAGCATGTACGACATAGAAATATAATGTTCTGTAAGAAATTCTGTTTCGAGTGAAATTTTTATTGGTATTAAAATTTGTACTTTAGAAACTACGAGGCGATCCAAACTTTCAGAAATCGTGATAAATTTTGGAATAGATGTTAATGGTAAATTTTATCAATGGGTGGTACTCCAAATGCTGTTTAAGTAAATGATCACTTTAAATTTAATTTGTAATTTGTGCTGTTAATTTAAAAAACAACTTATTTGGTATGAGACGGAGATGAGATTTCGCGAAGTCGCGGGAATTTTTATGATACAACTTTAGTATTTCGTAACACATTCTAACGGAAAAGCTGCTGAAGCGTTTAACCCAGCGGTTCTCAACCTTTTGACTAGCGCATGCCATCTAAACAAAAGTTGAAAAGCTTTAGTACCACCACTACAAAGTACTACTAATACCACCACTCTTGAACAAAGCTCAGATCTTATAAATTTACAACTGGAAAAGGAAAAAAACTCATTCAGGATGTTGGAGGTTTAGTTTTTGAATTTAATAGTTAAAAATAAATAAAAGAAAATCTGAAATGTCTCAGATTTTAAATTACGTCCAAATGGTCTTTTTTTTTTACATTTTGTGCGCTACCTTTATTTATTAAATATCATGTTCTTCACACTTAAAACATAAAATTCAGTTAAAGAACAATATCGCAAAATAATTTTAAATTGAGCGCATCCTTAAATTTCCTATACACAGTCACACGCGCTGGAGCTAAAAATGTGTTTTCTGTACAACGTTGCCATTGCTTGCTTTGAAATCCTTGAGTTTGTTAATCAAAAATTCGTTAAAGTTTTACAAAATATGAAATCGATAATAAAACAAATTCCAAATTTCAAATTTGGGCTTCCAGATGCAAATATTCGCAACAAGATTACGTCATTCAAAATTCGATGGCCCTGGGTACCGGCATTTTATCACAATGAGAGAAACATACATACGTTTATGAATATTCTTCGTTATTTAATTTCTTTAAATATAATACAAGGCTGCAATATTTGGTGGTTACAAGTGAACCGGCATTTAATGTTTCCCACGCAAAATCGCAAAACGGAAAAAATAGTCCTTCAGGGACAAAGCCCCTTTGGACTAAAAATACTTCTTTACGTACCACATTTTTCTCTTTCGTACCACCGGTTCAGAACAACTGGTTTAAAGTGACCTCCTCAAATATTTTAGAAAATAATAAAACAGTGATTTCTTTTGGTAATTTCATTTTCAGAAACTGGAACTTTCACTATAAGAAATGAAATAATCGTTCGTCTCTGCCAAGTTCGGACAAAACCGAAGATGCAAATAATAAAATGTTCCATTCATTATAACCGCGCCTAGGTATTTTTTCAGAGACGAAAAGGTAAATGTGCGACACTACTTTAGCCAAGCTAACTGCACCTCTATAATTTTATATTAACAATTTGAACTATAACAAATCATGCCGTAACGCTTATTGTAACTGTAATCGTAACTTCATGTATTCAGAAAATTAATACGCGTAACAAATTATAATTCCTAAATGAAAACGTTAAAAAATGCTTTTTGAGAAACAGAGGATAACACAGAAATAATGTAAAAGGTATTGCACTAATATCCAAGCTCTTTTTGTTTTAATTTTTCTCGCTTTTAACGAAGTAAACCGGCTAATATTTTTTTTTTTCAAAATGTACTTGATTATATAATTTATGTTCTATAGGGAGAATGGAGATATTTGAAAGTTATTTTGAGCCAAGAAATTTTACATTGCACTGTGCTCTCGATTATCAGGGTAAATGTCGGGAGAGAAAGTCACGAATAACTGAAAAATGCGGATTATTTAAACTGTTAATTTTCATGCATATTGTATGTATTTGTTCTTGCAAATATCATTAATTTTACTTTTTTTAGAATGTTTAAATATTTGTCAAATTTTACTGTATATTTTTCGAAGTGCAGTTTCGAAGTTACAACTGAATTCGAATTTCTTCTGGTCGGCGACGTCCAATACAGTTTGCAAAATTGTCGTTGCTTTCTGGAGCCTTTTGTAATTGTAATTTTTAGCTTGTGACTTCAGTATCACTCGCTACCTCTTCTATTCTTGTGACTTCTGGAACGATGTCCGCATCACTGAAGCACTGAAAGTTCGGCTCTTTCGAATCGCCATCCAACCATTCTCGATCGACATTTTAGAATTTTTCATTTTCAATTTTTTGACGTAACCTTCAGTTATTGCCTGAATTAGATAAATCTCCGATTTCTAGGAAGAATTAGAAAAGATTAGAAAGGATCTCTATAGTCCAACTAGTTTTATTGGTTTTAGTTTCGACCAAAAATTTGCTGCTTCGTGTATGGTATCCAATGCAGTCAACTTTGTCCAGAACTTCATTAAATGATCATCCCCCTTAAAAGATCTTTCGGCAAGATTTATGAGAAGACTAGACAATCGTTGAAACTAAGACAGAAAACCGGGACTTTTAGTGCAAGCTCAGATTTGTGCGTGTTTGTTTTTTACACACTCTCACGCACAGTGTTGCGAGTGCGTGCATAGAGACACTGCCACTTATTATCCGGTCTGCCACTTATTATCTACACTGCATTATCCGGTCTCGGATAATCGGCACCCGGATGATCAAGAGTATACTGTATTTAATTTTTTATTCTTTTTTTCCTTTTCTTTTAACTTTTCTGAAATTTTGACGCTAACAATAACAATTGACTATGTTATGACTATTATTATATATGTTAAAAATATTTTGATCGTAATTTCTGAGTTCAGATATGATTGAATAAAATAATATTCCTTAATTATCTCAAAAGATCTAATTTCGCTTTGATGACCCGAATTACTGGAATAACATGATCTTTCAAGCTAGATATTTTTTGTGAAATATCTAGAACATTCGTCTAGATATTTAAATGCTAAATTAGAAGCCTTTCTAAAATACTAAACATCCTTCGTCTAAGGCTGGTCTCCCCCGTGTGCTTTGCGAAACTTACGAAACACATGCGGGTTATCAACTTCATGTGCTTTTAAAGCCTTTAATTTAACTAACTTAAATAGCATTAGTTTTTCGCCAGTTAGAAACTGAAAAAGCAGAACATATCTCATATAAGGTATTTCTCCCGCCTTTTGCGCATGCCTTCGTGGTGTAGTGGTCAGCTCGCTCGGCGCTTATTCGAGAGGTCCGATGTTCGAGTCCCGGCGAAGGCATTGCTCATTTTTCACATCACCTGCTTTAAAAAAAAATTCTAATGTCTCCACAATTTTTGAAATCTTCATTTTAAATATTAAATTAAAGTATTTAACATTTCTTTCATTTCTACTATGAAAATATATATTTCTGAAAAATTAATTCTTTTATGAGTTTTGGCAGTCTTATTTCTTGGTATCATTTTTTTTAATTTTAAAACAAAATTATCCCATTATTATATCCGGGCAATATGCTGCCGTGAATTAATCAATTATAGACAAGAAATAAGAAATTTAGAAGAAATCCACAGAGACATGAAAGAAATGATATTAAAAACCAGTAAAATCCAAAATTCCCTATAAATATATAAAAAAATCAACCAATGATCGTCCGACTAGAAGATTTATAGCTATGGTAATACAAAAATTGCAAAAAATATACAGGAAAAGAAAGCAATCAAAATCTGATTCAATGTTATCAAGAGGAGGTAGATCAGATTTAACTGAACTACTTTTCCTAGGAAAATCACTGTGTTTCTGTTCATCCAAAATTAGTTGATGAACAATTCTAAATTTCAAAAATTTTCTGGTGAACTATTAAAATTAAATAATTTAATGGAATTGTTCATCAGCTAATTTTATTAAAACGATCATGAGCTAATTTTCATTGAACAGAAACTCAGTGGTTTTCCTGGGAGAAGGGGCTCAATTGAAACTGGTATACCTCCTCTTGATAACGTTGAGTCAGATTTTGATTGCATTCTTCTCCCTACATATTTTTCGTTTTTTTATAATTTCTGTATTTTCCTATATCTATAATTCTCGTTTGATTAGTTGACTTTTTACATATTCTTAGGGAATTTTGAATTTTACTGGTTTTGAATATCATTTCTTTCGTGCCCATGTGAATTTGGCCCTAAATTTCTTCTTTCTTACCTACTATATCTGTATCTATATATATAAATATAGTGTCGGGGAGCAATTTTCTCAAGTAAGAAAATAGCATTCTCTTAAATAACTCTTACAAGAATTATATATTCTGATTTGAAAATTTCATTTAAAGCTTGAGAGAACCGCCAGTTTCGTACTAAATTTTAATTAGCAGTTTGAATAACTTAAACACAATCTTACTAAAAAGTTTTTTTAGTCTTGATGCTTACTCGAGTAAGAGACGAAACACTTTTGCATTTATTAATTATTGTTAATTGAGTTAATTGATTAATAGTTTTTTTCTCCTTGTCAACTAATTTCCGGTCAGTAACGATAATTACTTACTTTGTTGGTTGCATTTTCGCTTTGCATTGTTCCATTTTAATAATTTCGTTTTAAATATGCTTATGAGTAAATTCATTTCAATAGAATCCTAACTACTTTTTCAAAGCGGACAATATATAAAATAATCTACTAGCAAATAAATTATTATTTTATTACTTTGCAGCTTTAACGCAAGTATTAGGCAATTTATTACAAATAATTAACGTGTTTGTTTCCTTCTCTCTCTGTCTCTCTCTATATATATGTAAAATATAAAAATTACGATGGCTTTGCTCTACGCAAATAGAGAACTTCTAATTAACTTCCCGCAATTTCATGATCTTCCCCTTAGACCAGTACTTTCGAGAATTCTCTGTCCTGTTATGTAACCGCTACTATAAATAGTTCTACGCGCCATTTTTCGTCAGATTGCTTCCTGCCATCGCCCGCTATACCAAGGCTTAGCTATGTCTCTCCGTCTTCCCTTTGTTAAAAATATTTATGATGTTAAGGCTCTAAATTTAGTGTTATTTCTATTTAAATTATTGGAGCTGGAGATCTTCGTCTAAAGAAAATGAACTGCCATTTTAATTGAATAAAGATGTGGAGTTTTTAAAGCGAAATTCTTCTGTGTCATCCATTCGGCTGCTGTCCACTTCGCCAACGACAACATCCTGACTCTGATTGCTAAACTTCATCATGTCCAATGCCCATCGACTGCAAATATCACACACACACACATATATATATATATATATATATATTCAATTTTAAAGTTAAGTGTTCACACTTCTGAAGAACATTTTCTATGGGGAAAGAGATAATCCTTTTGCTTTGTTTGTTTGTTTAATTCAGAATGGCAAACGTATGGCTAAGGAGAATGATACTTCCGGGAAGCCCTCTCTAAGGAAAACAGCATTGTATTTGCATTTCACAAGAGGAAAACAGCGAAACACCCATGCAGTGAACCCATTCGTCGGTATCTGGTATTAGGTTAATCTCCATATTAAGCGTTAGGTTTATGCCTTTTTAAAATTTTTATTTGCTGGACCTTTTTTACTTCTTTTTTCTTGCGGTATTAAAATCCACAAAGACATAAATAATATTTTAAACTTATTTGCTTAAAGAACTTGTTAGGTTCAACCTGTTCTAAAAATTTATCATTCGATTCCTTACATATAAAATAATGAGTGGAAAATTATATGAAATATATATAATGACTTTTTAGTCTATTTTAAATATTAAATTGTCTCTAGGGTTGCTTTATGTTAATTAACCAGTTATTTAGTTCTATATTTAGACATTTACCGTCAATTCTCCCTTCCTTTTCTATGCAGAATGCAAATTAGCTCGCTTGTATTTAAGATAGGGTTCCTAGACTGTAACACAGACAGTTTTCTGACTGTTCAGACCACGTTACTGGGTTGCTAGCTCAGATACGATTTGCAATCTTCGGCCTTGCGTTATAACTGCCGTTATTAAATCTGCACGCCCGTTCAGATTTATAATCCAAGTTAAAAAAGACGGATTAATTAATTAACTTATATAGCTAATTAATTAATCCGTCTTTTTAACGAAAGCACTCATCGGAGCTTCAGTTCAGTTCATTGATGATGACAGGATATTAAAGTTTCATAGCAGGGGAACAACTGTTAAGTCTCCCCATCTGCACCAGTAAGTCCTATGGGGGTATTTGGATATATCATGGGTACGATGCGGACGTCGATAAAACCCAAAGTAACTCTTTCCGACAGAAGCTCCGTAATCACATTTTTGAAACAAATGGGCTCGCATTTCTTAATTTACCTAGTTCGAGAAATACAAAAGATCACCACAGCAACCGCCGTGCTCCGAAGACAAGCACTGAGCCAGTAAAATGCATCGGTAAGTTTTTATGAGGAGAACAATGCAGAAAGAATTATAAATTCGAGGTACTTAAAACCTCCCTGGTATAAGCTTTCCCCGTGGTGAAAGACAGGCTGAAATTAGAAGTGGAATTGTTTAGTAGATACCAGATTACGGTTGCAGAACTGACGGAATTCATATTAAGGAAAATACAATTGGTAAACTTATTGCATGGGAGAAAGCCTGACACGGAAGTCATCCGCACTATACTGCCTAAGTTATTGTCGGAAATCCAGGATTTTTTAAACTGAGAAATCCGAGCACCTTCGAGAGTTTATTTGAGCTCGTAATAAAATTTGAAAATAAAGGGTTTTAGAAAGTACACTTACAGCAGGATATGGCCAGAGATCGAACGTACAATTTCCTAGAACTATAGCGCAAATAAGCCTACAGTCAGACAGCAGTAGACGTTTTGAAAGTAGAAAGAAATTTCAACCTCCGAATGCCGATCGCCAAGAGTAATCACAAAAGAAAAATAATGGGGAAGAAGGCAATAAGAATTTAAAACTAATAAAGTGTGCTGAAAGTAAGAGGGTTCAGTTATCCCGGTGCAGGAAAATCCCTCTGAAATTCAATTGAATACGGTAATTACAAAACAGCCTGGCTCTGCCTGTAATCCAAATAGTGTTAAATTATGTGCCAGAGGATGCATTATTCGATATTTGGTCTCAAAGCAGTTTCTAGGCAGAAATTGGTTTTTCGAAAACATTTTAAGCGATATAGAATTTTTGGGGTTGAAGGAACAAGAGTTATTGCCGACCAAGAAAAACAGTGTACATATATAGAAAAAATCCCATTACATTTTCAAGTAAAAAAAATTAAACACAAAAAGTGGTTTTCTTCTTTGTGAAAAATCTGGGAATGGATTGGCTTTGGGGAATGGATTTTTTAAAGGCAGTAGGGGTTTAAATTGTTTTCAGAAATCTACGCTACAGCTCGGTATGAATGAAGTGGAAGAGACAGAAACGCACCCTCCACCCATCGAGCTGAAACAACTGAAGGTAAAAGAAAAATGCAAGCTGGAGCACTTAGTAAATCATTTTGCTAAATTATTTGATGATGCTCCTGGTTTAACTCAAACTGCAAGCCACAGCACAGACACAGGAAATGGACACCACCCCCCTTATTGAGCAAAGCCATATCGCTATGATAAAATAAAAGAGACAGCCACATTGCAAAGATTTAAAAAATAAGGTCATAATTCCTTTAAGTAGCCTTTACGCTAGGCTGGTAGTACTATGCCTTAAGAGTAGGTAGTATTACGTCTTATGTAACTAAAGAACAATCTCCTAGCAACAGACCATAAGGAATGGCGTTTTGCAGTGGATTATTGAAAATTAAATACCATTACTAAATATCCCGCTTAGCCACTTCCCATAATCGAGGAAATAGTAAAAAGGATTCAGTCAATAAGTCAATTCAGTCAAAAATAAAAAGGATTCAGTTCACCAAATTACACGACAACGCTAGTTCGTACTTTTGGATATTTTCAAATATGTGTAAAACCAAAGGATGTGCTAAAAATCGCCTTTATTCTTACACTTTTCTGAGAATGCCCTTTGGCTTAGGCAGAGTACCTGGCACATTTCATAGGTCTGTGGATACTATATTAAGACCTGTCCTAGGGAATTGCTTTTATTTATCTAGATGATGTATTTGTAATTAGCGAGACCAAAGATGAATATATTCGGAATTTGCGTGAAGTGTTTTCGCTTCTAAACGGAGCGGGATTGAAAGTAACTATGTCAAAATGCAAATTTGCGGCCAAGGCACTTCGTTACTTAGACTATAAGACAGCTTAGAATGGAATTGAGACAGATGATTCCAAAATAGTTACAATAAAATATTACTCGCCACAAAATACAGCAAAAATGGTATCCTCATTTTTAGACTTCGGTTTCTGTTATAGGACTTATATCAAAGACAGAGATAGTAGAACCGTTATTAAAATTAAAAAGAAAGAAAGCCAGATTTACATAGTCAGCCAAAGCTAAAACAGTGCTCGAAAAACTTAAAAAAGGTGTAATTCAATCAGTTTTGAAATTTTTTAAACACGACGGGAACTTAAAAATTGCCGCAAATGCATCAGACTATGCGTTTGGTGCAGTGCTTATACAAAACGGATATTCTGTAGCTTATTTCAGTACGACTCTTAATCCAACTCAGAGGAATTATAAGGCTGCGAAATTTATGCAGTGAAAATAAGATAATAATATCATAAAATGCCGTAAAGAAAGCGAAGTAAAAACAAATACAAAGTTAGTATTTTTTCCCGTATCTAGAGCCATTTTCTTTCACAGGTTAACATAATTTACTGTTAACATAATTTAGAACGATTTTGGCTCCAAATGCACATCTTTTATTATACAAAAATTTTATCTGATGACCTTTCCCACCTGGTCTATACATCTTTATCATGTTTCTAGGACTCTTTCGTAGTCTTTCCAGAGTTATTGCTTTTCATTAGTCATTAAACGCTTTCTGGAATTCAACATTTCCGGTATTCTTAAGAATATGCTGAAAAGCTGTACATGCAGTATCTACAGCAATCTCCAAATTTTCAAGGAATACAAAGGTAGTTTTAGAACTAGAGATCGTGGCTTTGTCTTGGTGCATTTTAAATCTCTGAGAGTAGCTATGAAGCCGCTGTACGAAATGAAGGAAGTACTGTAATGAAGAAAAATTCCTGATACCATATTTCAACGAAAATATCCATTTTGGCAGCTATCGAATGCAATTTAACGATGTTTTTGAGTGACATCTGTACGTAAGGATAGAATAAAAGACTCTATTTCTCTAAACGAATTATAAAACTGATTTAAAATGGATTCAGAAGAGATTTTGTTCATGGTGTCTGTACGTACGTAAGTATGTATGTATGTATCTCGCATAACTCAAAAACGAATAGCCTTAGAACATTGAAATTTTGTATATAGGACTGCTATAACAGGTAGATGTGCATCTGCCTTTTTGGTTGCAATCGGCCGAACCAAATGTATATAAATATATATATACCCACTCTGTTACTCGGCTCAGTGAGCTCAGGTTTTATATTCTTATATGTTCATAAATTGTGCATTTTTTGCTTTAAGAATGATTTAATGATGTTGTTCTTATCTTCCGGTTAAAGTTTTCATGCCTTTAGTAAATCTGCATACAATATTTGTAGAATTCGCAACAATTTAAAAGTTGTTTAAATGCGGCTAAGCCTAATTATTTTTAGCATAGCAGTCATATTTGTTTACATTTGAAACTTAGCAGAATAGTGGATTTGTTGCCAATTTAGAGAAACTAAGCTTTGCAACAACAAAGATAACGCCTTCTTTTGTTATTGCGTATTAAATCATGCTTAATACATTCTGGAATTTATTCGAGGAAATAAGTGTTTAAGATTTACTCCGTAAGTTTTAATATACAATGCCGTACAATTTTGAATTTTTATGTATTCTTGTCTTGTCGCGAAGTGAGAGCTAAATTAATTAAATGAGAAATACTGAACAAACTCTTTCTTTTTTGTTTCTTTGTTTAATTTCTTTTACACATCGTTTTAGGTTTATTATAGTATTTGAATAGAACATGTGACCGCGATTACATTATTCAGAAGACGTAATTTTTGTGCATTCTGAATTATAAAATAAATGAGAGGAAATGACCTGTAACGCTGTCAAGTGAACCTAGCGCCAGGGTGTCGCTATGGTAAACAACTATAGTGAATTTTGAAAGAGTGCATTTATTCTATTGTGGTTTATGCGCTATCGAAGAAGTAGATTTAATTCAATCCAATAAGTTTAAATGAAATGCAAGGTTAGGTTAGGTTATTCAATTATGGCAAAGCATACGAGGGCTATCTGCCTAAAGGGAGGGATGCCTTCGTGGAGGACTTTCTGGGGGAAACTGGCTCGTATACACGATACACATGGGGAAAACCACGAAAACGCCCATGCAGCCAGCCCGTTCGCGGGATTCGAACCTCGGACCGAACTACCAGTGTTCCGCGTCTTTACCGCTCAGCCGCTGGTGGACTCTGAAATGCAAGGAAAAATGCGTATAGTTTAATATTCCGTAAAAGGAAGTGATGTGGTGTACACATCAGATTTTCTTTTCTGGTGATACGATAACTGATTTTAAAAATGTTTTCTTGTCTTCATAATTTTAATTTCCCCTTGTAAGAGAAATAAATCTACAAGAAGAATAAATCCCTTAAATAAACTTTTTTAGCGTTGTCAGAATCAGGTTTCCGCATATTTTTCTCCTCGTTTGCAGTAACAATTAAATCGTTTTATTGCAGTTATTTAATTAAATCCATGTTTCATTGAGAATCACAGCTTATTTCCTTTAATTTCTTACAAATTGGTATTTAAGCACGATTCAAAAACATTTTTTACTTCAGTCACTTGGTTCGGCAAAGGACGGTGAAGGACAGTGAATCTTTTTGCTTTTTTAGCTTTACAGCCGCTTGCGCGGGTAGCGGCCTAAAATAGTTATTATAAATATACATATATGTAATATTTTAATGCGTAGTCATGCCACCTGAGTGGAAAGACAAACAGATGACACCAACACCAATGAATTAGACGAATTCCCAATCTTTAACTCCACGCATATAAAATCATCTCAGTAGATATATATCCAATCATAATGAATTACAATAATTTTTTATATACAATTTACACAGGTTAACGGGGCGATATCATTTCACACGGACAAGCAGAGCTGTGGGTATATCTTAGTAGTGGTGAAGTTAAGAAAAGAAATGAAGAAGAATGACGTAATTAACTCGCAAGCGGTTATTTATATCAAAGTACATGTAATTGTAGAGATAAGCTATGATTGGTTAATATTAGTTTTAGTTGCCCTTTTCAAGTAGCGTTTTATAACATAGGAGAATCTCGAATTTGGGAGAACTGATGAATTTAGGGAGACAGCACCAAAACTAAAATGTTAATTTTGAGATCGCCGATTATTTTTTAAAGCAGCAATCATATGTTACTCTTATATATATATATAAAATGATTTTTGAGTTCAGCTAAAGCAATTTCAATGGTCTAGCTAATAATAAATAAATATAATAATGTAGAACTGGGTTTATTTTTTTCAAATCGCTAAGAATTAACGTTTGTCAATCAATAATAAACTGTTTAAATTCGAAAAACAAATTAAATATATTATGCTTTTCCGAATTGCAAAACACTACGGCGTCGACGATAAAGATAGCTTATTTTGGAGAGTGGCAATGGATTTCTGTTAAATCGCTGATTTTTCTGATTAAATTTAAATATATAAATATCCTACATTGTGGTAAAATATTTCTTCTGAATCGCAGAACTTTCTGATTAAATTTGAAATATAAATATATTACGCTCTGTTTAACGGCAACACATTACCTTTAAATTATCGAGACTTTTAATCAGATATCATTAAATTCGCATGAAATAATGAAAAAAAAAACAAATAAAAGAATTCGAAATTTAAAATTGAGCGTCTAGGTGCACATGTTCAGCGAAAGCGTTAGATGCGTTTAAAACCTAGTGGCTCTAAGAGCCACCCTTTTCACAATGTGAGGAATATACATGGATGCATGCATACAGGTTCTTCAGTATTTAATTAGTTTTTAGAAGTTTGGTATGAGTTATTAGATTAAGATTCAGTAGAGATTCCTAGCTTTATGAAGTTGAAAAATCTTCTGCTGTTGTTGTTGCTTTATTTATTTTTGTTACATATGTGGTGAAATGTTTTACTGGTAATTGCCGCATAGATGGATTTTCTGTTTGTTACTAAAGGGTCAATTTACACTCATGTCCATAAATTAAGGATAATTCGGAGTCACGCGGAAATCGAACTCTAAAATAAATATATCACCTGTAAAATCACTACACACATCTTCAAGAATCATATGCAAATTTCAGGAAGTAACCAGATGACACCGATGGTACGTCACAATGACGAGAGTGTAAGAGAGTGATATATAAGGAATACAGGCAAAGAAGTAAAATTGTTCTCAGGCGCTTTATAAGCATTTCAGTGCAATAACAGAATAGTTATGATACAAAGGACGCATTTGGATGATTTTTTACGTGGTAGAATTATCGGCCGTCTGGAATGTGGGCATACCCAACTGGAAGTATCAGACGAACTTGGAATTGCCCAGAGTGTCATCTCCAGTCTTTGGCAAGGATTCCAAGATGATGGTAATGTGAGTAGACGTTACAGCACAGGTTGCCCCAAAGTTACAACACCGAATGAGGACCGGTATTTGGCAGTTACTGCCAAAAGAAACAAGCGGAGCACAGCCTCAAACTTGTCTCGTCAGCTCTCTTCAGCCACTGGTACGACAATTTCAAGGCAGATCGTGTACCGACGCTTACTTATGTTAGGGCAGATTAGTCTATATGCTAGTAGACCTGTCAGATGCGTTCCACTTACTGCAACTCACTGTCGCCTGCGGTTAGCCTGGAGTAGAGAGCATGCATTGTGGACACCGCAACAGTGGGCTTGTGTGATGTTTTCCGACGAGTCCAGGTTTAGCTTGCAGTCTGATTCTCACCGGACTTTCATATGGAGAGCTCCAGATACCCGTTACCACTAAGAAAACATCATTGAACGACACCATTACGTTGGTGCAGGAGTGCTTGTATGGGGTGGAATTATTCTGGGTTCCAGAACTGACCTGCATATTCAAATTGGAACCATGACAAGCCAAATTTATCGGGACATCATTCTGGAACAACATGTACGTTTGTTTCGTGGCGCCATGGGCGCACAATTTGTGTTTATAGATGACAACGCCCGTCCTCACCGTGAAAACATCGTAAGCGAATGCCTTCAATCGGCGGATATCACCCGTATGGGCTGGCCAGCATTCTCACCGGACTTGAATCCAGTAGAGCACGTGTGGAACATGCTTGGCCGACGAGTTGCAGCCCGTCAGCCTCTTCCTATATGTCTACCGGAACTTTGGAGAGCATTCCTTTTTGAGTGGTGTATTATCCCCCAAGATCAGATCGATAATTTGATACTCCGCATGCCTAGGCGTTGTACGGACTGTATTGCATCGTCTGGGAGACATACAATGTATTAACAATCATACCAACCATGTAATATTGGTTTTTTGTAAGTAGGTTTTTTTTGTAATTTGCTCCAGGGAGAAAAAATCGCTAATTTGTTTAATAATATCAAACATATAGCACCTTTTGTTGCTCTTTACCTTTTGTTTAATAAATAAGCTTTACAAATAAGTCAAATTTGTTTTGCTTCTAACTCTTCCTTTGCCTGATTTTGCATTGTCCTTAATTTATGGACATGAGTGTAGAAACATACGTTTTTCAGGTGTCTGATTGGAGTCTTCTTTCTGTACAAAAGAAATACTGGTAATTTGTTTCCCTTGCAGATTAATAATGTTACTTATTTCGCACTTCAAAATTTTGACGCCATGCGTTTCGGAAAGTTTTTGAAAAAGCAATATTCTTTTCCAAAAAAGAGAAAGAAAGTATCCTCCAATTCACAGCTTGGTGCCCTCATATCTGTGACATTTTGAAAGAAAAATAATCTTCAAAAAAGCAGAACGATATTACTTATTTCACATAATACAGTATTGCTAGAAATTTGTATTCTACAACATTTAAATTTTTCTAATTCTTTATCGAAATTTTTCTAAAAATTTCTTAACAGCCGCTGAATTTTCCTATCCGTATTTCATACCCAATCAAAACTCATGACGGCAACATCATGCACCGCACATTCTGCGATTATTATAGAAGTGCAATTAAATAATAAAGTTTAATGAACGATACTAAACATCTTATCTACACAATACCATCTCTTGACACTGTCTGCATATGATCTTCCCACTCAAACACCATTAATTGAAAACGTGTTTAGAGATTCACTTGTTGAATTCTCTTCACATAATATTATTCTCTGCACTCGTGTTTGCTCCCTCCTCTTATTGTCCCTCCCCCCTTAATTTGAGTGTTCGCATCCGAGAGTCCCAGACTCATGGAAGGAGTTAATTGGATTGATCCATCACTTTGGGAAGTCTCTAGGAAATCCCCTTCGTCTTTTCTGCGCCCTCAACCTATGTGGGAATGAACCATCTCTATTCGCTCAATCGTGATGTCACGGTTTTGAAACTCCAAGTTATGTGGGCAGAATGCTGCGGGATAGGTGAGATCTGGAAAATATCGATCTCTTCCTCAGCTGTAGTTCTACTCCTAGTTTCTCCTTTCATTGGATGCTACTCTATTGGAATTTTGAGTGGGAGAGGTTGCCATAATTGGCGATTAATCATTCAGTAATGAAATACTACATTTTTTAATTTTTGTAAAACTTGAGTTTATTAACGATGTTTATCAAGAGCAAGGAAAAAGAAGTTTAATTTATTTTCTCGATCTTTCGCATTCATCGTTTGTTAGAAATCTACATTTTCCAATTTAGTATCTAGACATGTTTTATTTTAAAGTAAATTAATCAATCAATATATCCTTAAAACCTATGCAAGAAAATAACTAACATTCTCTAAAGAATTCGCGTAAAACTGCATTAGTAATATTTACAACACATATTTTTTCATTTTAAGAATTTGAAATAATATTGCCAACTATAGGAATAAAAATAATAAAATAATGGTAATAAAAATGGCAGCAAGCTGATTCACACAAATTTATTGCTAACTAGCCGCTGCGCGGCCAGCCTTCGTCTGGCTTTTAAGTGTACCGGAAAAATGCCTAAAGAGAACACCAACATTAAATTTGAAAACTGCACAGAATTTTACTCTGCATAACAATTTTATCGAAAAAGAAACAAAGAACAACGTTAAAAAAATTCAGTTGAAAATGCATTACATATAAAAAGCATACAATGAAATAAGCAATATCCCTTAATACAAATATTAATCATCCTAATAAATAAATTAACCAACTTCCTGCTGCCTTCTCTAGACAAACGTCCAGTATCCAAGAGAAACATTAAATTTAAAAACAGCACAGAATTATCGCCCTCATTTTTCCGTGCTGATATCAGCAACAATGGCTGTGTGCCATTGTTGTTCATATAATGAGAGAAAATTATCAATTTGATACTATTTCATCTTGTCTAGATGCATCTTGTGTACC
>KK119889.1:19438-41180 GCA_000611955.2 Stegodyphus mimosarum
CATTTTTTAAAATAAGTTTTTTTTAAAAAAATTCCGCTGAAAAGGTGTTAAGCTCACCTTCCTAAATAAATTCGTATTTAATCGATTTATTGAAATACGAAATTTATTTTAAGTTCGTAAAATAGCTAAGTGTCTACGCTTCACGACGATGTAAAAATGAAATGTATAGAGTGAAATCTCGCTTTCCTGTAGCCCATTATGTCTCAAAATGACGCCATTTGGTCACAAAACATAAAATAAAAAATATTCTAATTCGAATTTCGAAAAAATCGCTTCGAGGTGCACTGGCTCTTGTGTAGATACACCTATGTACCAAATTTCGTGGCCCTGGGTCTATTAGCTTACTCGCAACACGAACGAAAGACACACCCACACACACACACAGAGACTCTTTGTTTTATTATATGTAGAGATTATTCCTATTAATAAAAATTCCGCCTCGATGTTAGAAAGCAAGATCTTAATGAAATCAAAGCACGTAATAGACTTTGAGTTACTTTAAATTTATATTCTTGAAAAATGCATAAAATATGGAAGAAATTTTGCATGACGTATCGAATGATGCCAGATTTCTAGAATTAAATTCGTTTATTAATCAAAATACTTTCTCTAAAGCACTTTTCTTTGATTTATTTATTAGCTTTAAAATAGATTTTGATTTCGTTTTATTAATTTCTGAAAATTACCGCTTCAGTACTTGGTTAAAGCAGTAATTTTCAGAAATTACAAAAATTTCCTCACACGAGAATACACTCTTGCCAATTGATGATACGTAAGATCTTTTATTTCAGCTCTACACTATAAAAAGGCGTTACTCTATCAAAGTAAAGAAGTGATCATTTAAAAAGTTATTTTAGTTGCACTTCCTAATAAGATTTTTCAGTAATTGGTGTGGGGTTTTTTCTGCATTTCATTTAAACTTATTTCCTCGAATTTCATTAGAGATATATCTCTCATTCAGCGAAAGCAGTTCTCACTTCACGGCAAGGCAAAAATACATAAAAACTCAAAATATTTTCCTTAAAAATCGAAAGATATAGAAAAACATAAAACAGCAAATACAATTAAAACAATTAAAAAAACATTTTTTAAAATTAAAATTACAGTTTCTACGCAAAAACAAGCTATTCGGCCAGCAGGCAGATTTTTCGGTGTACAAAACTGAAAGTTTTCTTTTGGTCCCACTCGGCAACTGAAAGTGCAGAAAGACTTCATTCCCCATTCTTCTAAGTTTAAAATTTAAACAAATATGACTGCTATGGTAAAAAAAATTAGGCTTAGACACACTTAAACGACTTTTAAATTATTTAATTTACAATTCTACAACTATTGCATGCAGATTACCTAAAGGCATGAAAACCTTAACCGGAAGATAAGAACAACATAATTCACTCATTTTTAAAGTAAAATGTCACAATTTATAAACATATAAGAATGAAAAAACTGAGCTCACTGGGCCGAATACCAGAGTGAGTATGGATTTATATACGTATATATATGCAAAATTTCAGCATTCTGAGGCTACCCGTTTTTGAGTAATGCGAGATGCATGCATACATATGTACATACGTACAGACGCTACGAAAAAAAATCTCTTCTGGATCCATTTTAAATCAGTTTTATAATTCGTTTGGGGAAAAAGAGCCCTTTATTTTGTCCTTACGTACAGATGTCACTCTAAAACATCGTTAAATTGCATTCGATAGCGGACAAAATGGATATTTCCGTTGAAATGTGAAACCCGGAATTTTTCGTGATTACAATACTTCGTACAAGGAAGTAAACAAGTGGATTTATGAAATTCTTCAGTTCTATCTCCTTTGTATACTATTAGCTGCAACCTGCAATATACACTGGTTATCATAAATTAAGGAAAAATCTCAAAAATAGCGATAACTCCTTCAAAAATAAGCCAAACCGTGTAAAATTTGAATATGTCGTCAAGTAAGAGTAGCTGAGTAAAACTGCAATATGCAAATTAGTGGCGATGCACTCGGAATACGGCATCTGCGAGGAGCATAAAAGTCCATGTTTGAGAGCACTAATTCGTAACAATGACCTCCAGGCATCATTTGCCTGCAGAACTACGATGGAGAGCCATTGGGAGGCTAGAGGCAGGACAAAGTCAAACAGAAGTGGCCAGATGGCTAACTGTGAGTCCTTCTGTGGTTCATAGACTTTGGAGGCAATTTCAAACCACAGATTCGGCATCTAGGAGGTTTACCCAAGGACGGCCAACTGCTACAACGAGCGCCACTGACCGATATTTGACATTATGTGCACCAGGACTAGAACCGCTACCCGACTCTTCTCAGATTCTGCTTTGCTGCAGCCACCGAAAGGTTGGTGTCGACGTCAACTGTGCGTAGAAGGCGTCTCGAAGGTAGTCTGTATGCGAGGCGACCAACCATTTGCGTGCCGCTTACGTCATGCCATAGGAGGGACCGTTCTCAATGGGCAAGACAACATGTCCACTGCACGCCTGATGAATGGATTGCTGTTCTCTTTACGGATGAGACCAGGTTTAGTCTAGAAAGCGCTAGTAGGCGTTATTTGATATGGAGAGAACCTGAAACCCGTTATCATCCGTCAAACATCCGTGAAAGAGATGCATATGGAAGAGGCAGTGTCTATGTTTGGGGTGGCATCTCTTTGGGTGGACGCACAGACCTCCATGTCTTTCGAAGGGTAACCGTGAATGCTCAGGTTTATAGAGATGACATCCTCGATGCTTATATGCGCCCATATACCAGGGCAATAGGTAATGCTTTCCTGTTACAGGACGACAACGCAAGACCACACAGGGCTCGCATCGTAGATGATTATCTTCAACAGGAACAATTATGCGCATGGAGTAGCCAGCTCGATCCCCGAACTTGAATCCTATCGAGTACGTTTGGGATGCTTTATGGAGACGTCTAGCTGCTCTCAATCCACCCCCTCAGACCCTTGCCACGCTTGCAAATACTTTGCAAAAGCAATGGCTCTCGCTTCATATGGAACTGATAGACCGCATAATTGAAAGCATCACACAACTTCAAAATTATTTATTATTATAGAACTTCAAAATTATTTTTAACAGGGAAAATATGATCTAAAGTTGTCGGAGTATGAAGATCCTTAAGCCTAGTTGAAGGTTTTTTAACTGGGGACACCTTTGCAATTTTAACAGGAGTAGTCCATACAGAATTATCAGATTTATTAATAGCAATATTCTGATCAGTATCACTTCCAGCTTCGAAGTCATGGGGTTTTCTTTATTTTTCCAGCTTTTGGAAGAATAGGTATCATCCGACGAAAGCGCTGTGCGGCTTAGCCGTTCAGGATCCTTAAATGGACGAATATGAACTTCGAATGATTTTTAAATAATCATTGAAGTTTTCTTCTTCACGATGCAGTTTAATGTCCTGTGAGTAACCCGCTAGAACACTCCTTTGAAGCCTAACAATCTCATTGAGTCTGTCATTTAAATGATCTTCCTTATTCTGATCAATTCCTAATTCTCTAACAGAAGTCCTTGCGTGTGGCACATTTATAGGGAGATGCGACGATCTTCTGCGAGGCGTGACTCGTGTAGCTCACAACAGAGACGTATAATAAAAATCGGGGTAAGAACCAGTAACAGAGTTAAACAGCACAACCTTCACTCATGAAGGCAAACGTCGAACTCGAATAGGACTGAGCTGAGATCTGAACTCAGACACTCTCTCTCCGGCCTTTTATAGCTTTTAATCGGGAAGAGAAATTTCTAGTACTTTCTGCTTCTCGAGATTTCTGGAAAGCAATAAGAGGATGGAATTATGGTTACAGCTAACATAGCAATCAATTACATTTATTCAATTTTCATTCAAATTACCGAGATATCCATTTACTGAATGTTAAATGCACGTGCGCCTGTAGGTTTACTTTTCCGGCATAGCTTTCTCTTAAAACTTGTCTTGCACTGCATTGCACGAGGAAATACAACAATTTTAATTATAATTCAACTAAACTTAACTGCCTAAACACAAAATTCGTAACAATATTTTGCTAAACAAGTAACAATTTCGAAATTCAGACGATAAATCTTGTGATGTATTTTCATTTTAAACAAAAAGTTATGCATTGCCTGTCAAATTATTTAAATCAAAATTATTATATCAAAATTTTCCAGTGTTCAAATTGTTATGTAAATTAATGATAAACACTTTTTAAATAAATTGGTTTATACCAAAAAAATGTTTTAACGGCATTTATTTTGTAATAATTAAGTCTTAAAATAGTGAAATAATGATAAATTAGAAAATAAATTTATAAATAGAAATGTGCAAAATAAATGTTTCGATATTTCGAACAAGGTCTAAGCAAATTAATTTTTAAAATGTCCTAAACTGCCCGAAAACAAATTTGAACCACTCTTAATATCACAATAAACAAATTTATAGTAGCATGAATACAATCCTCTTTATATACATATATTTCTTTAATTTTATTTTAAGAGCAGTATGCGTCTTAGCATTTTATTAATACCAGAGGTGCAATGATCCTCACTTTTTTTCTTTGTATATCATTTGTGTCCGTAGGACTTTTCAAATAAAAGGACAGTGCCATCAAATGTTATAGCCATTTATTATTCTTAAAGAAATAATATAGCAAATATAAAAAAAGGTATGGCAACAGTTAACATTCTCATGCGGGAATTCCAAAAATATGCTGTTTTTCAATATTTTATTATTTTGCTGTTAGAGTTATGTGGCATAAACGCGAAGAAAATGATTTAATAAATAACGTAAAAAAGAAAAAATCTGAAAGGTTTCAGATTTTAACGGTTGCCCAAATGGGTTTGTTAAGGTCTTTTACGCTCTCGCTGAGCTAGCAATGTACCAATCTGCTCTTATACTCACTCCTCCTAACTAAGTTTTCGTTTTTTAGTATTATTATTAAGCATCGTTTACTTCGTACTTACGTTACATACAGTTCGACAGCAAAATATCACAAAGTTTTCGAGAGCAACATATGTTTAGAATTTCCGGTGCAGTGTTAAGTTTTGGCATACATATTCATATTTTTTCGGCCTTTTCTCAGTTCAACATATCAATATTCTGTGTTCTTAGTAAGATAGCCTACAAAGCTTTTTTTGTTTTTTTATTATGAACATTTTGAACACTAATTTTATTTATTAAATATCACGCTTTTCGCGCTTACGCCACATAAATTGTAATTCAACAGCAAAATCATATTTAATTTATTTAATAGTAGCCAGTATTTAGAATTCCCGATACAGTGTTAGAGATTGCCATACATATTTTTATATTTGCTGTATTATTTCTTTGAAAACTAACCGCTCGAGTGGCAATAAAAAAGAAAAAAGTGTATAATGATGTCAATGAATGCAGCCTAGTGTCATTTCTTAAAAGTAGTTAATATTTCTAATTAGACATCTTTGGATGGCAACTGTCCAGAATGCTGGAGATAGAAATATTTTACTTCAAACAGTATTACAACTTCTCGCTTTCAAATCAGTGAGTTTGTTAAGCAAAAATTTGTAAAATATACACAAAATAAGAAGTACATCAAAAACAAGTTCGAAATTCGAGTTTCGCTCTTCGAGGGGCTCATACTCGAATGAAGGAGAATTGTATTAAAAACTTCGGTGGCCTTAGGTGCCGTCGTTTTTCCACAATGAAGATTTTTCATTATTTAATTTAAATAAAATACGTGATACGAATGAAAGTTTCGGCCTTGGAGAAGAGTCTGATTTGCATAAAAGTTAGTTCTGGCATCTTTATGCACAACGGTTTCTTACTGGAAGAAAGCAATCTATATAAAAGTACCCTTATCCCGGACCCCGATGTGATAGAATATTAATTTGCTTTATTAATCAGAGCGCAAATGAAAGCTTACTTGCATAGTGGTGGCTCAACGTAAAAATGCCGACATCCTTATAAAAGTTTCCTATAATAGCGCGTTTACAATCATTATTCTACCATGCATTTTTCAAGTTTTAAGTTAATCTACATAAGAGTGGTTTTATGCCAGAGAACACTTATGAAACTTAACACCTTTTTAAAGGATGGCCAACTTCTATAAATGTAGACTGCGCAAAAACAAATGGAACAGTTCTATATCTCCCGTTCTACTGGGCCGATTGACGAAATTCAACTTGCGTTTTTCATCTCTGGAAAGCGCGACTTAGGATCTATATTATATTTATATATAGCATTGTTCTAATTTAGGAATTTTGACACAAAATAGGACTTTTTCTGAAAGGACGTGCGAATTTTTTTCCATATTTCGATTCTAAGACTCAAATTATGCCGAACCGCCCAGTTTTGTAAAAAATCGTACAAGTAGTTTTTAAAACATTAGTTCTCAAAATTTTAGCTCCTCACTGTTAATAGAATCTGATATATATTTATTAATATTTCTTTTTTCCTTAAACCTACTTCATTCCTTCTTCTAGAATTCGAAATTAAAATTTAATCCAAATATAATTCGCACATTTTTTTATGATTTACTTTCAAAATTTGTAGTTTTAAATATTTTTTATAAATTTTTTGAAAAACGTTTTGTATAAAATGTTTAACATCTTTTTAAAGTAGATGTATTTCTAGGCACACCTACAAAAAATTAGAGTTTTTTATTCAAAATTTTCTAAGATATACATGAAATTCAGACTGGCGAGTTTTGAAATTTGGTATCATTTTTTTTTACTGATAATAACGTCAAATGAGGTTTACGCACTTTGTTAAAATTATTTTAGAGTATGAACGATGACTTTTTTCCCGTTCGTCTGCAATGCAAAAAAGGGAAGGAAAATTATGTTACTAGAAATTAAGAAGTTCGTTAAATAAATTATTCTTGGCGCAAACTGAAAAAAATACGCCAAGATAAATTTTTGAATTTCTCCGTAAATTTCACCCCAAATTTTAAAAAAATTTAACATTTAGGCTTAATTTGAGTCGTAGAATCGAAATATGGAAACAAATTGGCATGTCATTTCAGAAAAAGTGCGATTTTGTGTCAAAATACGCACATTAGAACACTGCTATATATAAATCTAATACATATCCCAAGTCGCGGTTTCGAGACAATAAAAAAACGCAAGTTGAATTTCGTCAAACGCCTCAGTAGAACGAGAACTGTCCCTTTTTTTTTCCTTGCTGCGGAGTGTACCGGCACCATTATGAACGGTTTCTGCTAGAGATACTAGGTAACGGTAGCTCTATTTGGCTCTATTCAATATAGTAGAACAACATGAATTTTCAAAAAATTTCTTTCTTGTAGTACTCCAAATGCAGGTATTAGATCGGGGCATCAGGACGTCCAAGAGATATTAACATAACGAGAGATTAATCTCCGAGGACATGTTTGCAGCAAATCATTCATGCATATTCCAGATGGCTGCATTGCAGCTCTGTTTTGTTTGATTCATAAATGATGCAAATCCCTTATGTTTAATCTTTTATTATGCTTCAGAGCTATACGTTTGGTATACGTTTGATATGGTATACGTTTGATATGGAATACCTTGGTATACATTAGGTTTGGTATACGTTTAATATGATATACAGTTAAATGTTAGACCTTATTTCATGTCGTATTTCTTCGCCTGTTAGGTCTCCGATTTCTGAGAGTGCAAATGCAGCTAATTTTGCATTGGTTTGGGCATTCATGAGTTTTCGCATATACAATATGAAGGCAGCTATTTTTGTTTAAAAAATTCAGATATTATTAGCGCATATTACTCTACATATCCTGTTCTGGGCATTGCAGACGACTGTAAAATGCCACGCTTTTCATTGTCGCTCGTCGGTTTATCAACAGGCTTAAATATTATTTTTAAGCGGATAACAGTGACAAGATTTCTGGTCTTGTTGATGTACCGAATTTACTTCTGAAAAAAAAAACATTTTGTTAAACTATCTTGTGACAATACTCCGAAGACATAATTCGACAGGTACAGGTAGAAGAGGTGGAACACCAGTAATTCGCCAATGGTTGTTCAGGTATCGTTCCATCGCTCTAAACGTGTTCGACTCAGGTTTAAGAGAGAGCACCTTGGGAGGCCAGTCCAAGAACTTGTCTTCCCTTACCTCTAACTTCTCGGGATAGTTTTCTATTCTCTGTGTACTTTGTGTGCCCCTTGCCTCACAGACACTCTACGCTTATAAATATCCATGCCTTCTCCGGGATTCAAAATCGGGCTCATCAGTACGGCAGTAGCATCAATAAATACTATACCGGTCTGGACGGCGACAAAAGTCGGCAACAAGGGCTAACTTGGGGATTTAAATGAAAGATGAGTAGTCCAGGTGAGACGTCATATTTCTATAAAGTTGGATTTTTGGCGATTATTGTGATAAAAAGAAAATATTATGCAGAAAATTACTATGATACACGAAGCTGTTATATCCAATTTGATTCCAAAATTAGCCAGTGAAAAGAGAACCACCTTTTCCATTGATTAGAATACATTTATACAATGATAAAATATTTCAAAATATGTACTTGTTTAGTACATTTTTTCTGAATTTGAAGTATACTTGTCAGGACTGAGTGTTCTGTGAATACCTTTGGCGAACATATTCGTAACAGTACCAAAGTTCTGATCTCGAACAGGGAGCTGAATGCAGCTATGTTCTGTGGTAGAATAACTGTGGTTAAGTGGTAGAATAACTGCACGTAAGAAGGGTTTAAAATTACCCTTTTATTAAACTACTATTTACAGCCACTTCCCAACTCGGAAGGGATCACAGAAAATAATGACCGCACTTGGGTCTAAACTGAACAATCAAATGATTTAAAATAGAGTTAAGTAGAAAATTAAGAAGTCGTTGCTCTGAGAGCTATAAACGCGAGGTTGGCTTCTATGCTAAATTATCAATGGTGCGTAGCAAGATTTAGCTAATACTAACGCACTTAGATTACTTCAATAACAGCGCTAAGGCTTAGAATTTAAATACTAGCTAGTCAGGCGAACGTCGAACAGAGCCGCAGTGATCTGAGACTAAAAGCTCTCTCACACTGAGAAGTTCCTTGCTAACCTTTAAATACAAAACTTAGCTCCACCTCAAATTAGCATAAAGCTGAAACGCGCGCTCATTCTAACGGGAAGTTGAAATAAGAGTTCACAGGAAAGAGAAATTAACATAAAACTTTTGTTAGTTTAAACTAAAACCTTACATACTTTCCGTTTTTTTTTTTTTTTTCATTTAACGAGTTTAACACCATCAACTAAGCACTGTAACTTTGCAGGCCTACATCCTGACTTTGGGCAAAGGAAAATCGGACATAGGAAAAATTCTGATAAAACCAAGGGCACCAAGAATGAAAACTGTTTACACACCACAGCTGTGCTGGTACGACATAATAAGTTGCGAACATAAGAAAATAAATGCAAAGGCAAGATTATAGACCATTGGTTTCAAACAGTCTTCAGCGGAACCCGAGGTCCAAACAATTCCTGATAGGTTCCGCAAGTCAAAATTAAAACTGGAAAGAATTTTTCAGTACCATGCACATTGTAAAATTAATGATCTAAAGTAATTAATTAAATAATTCTTATTTCGGTTGTTGTTTTTAAATTAAACGAGTAAAATTATAAAGAAATGATGATTTTGTTTTCATTTTACACATAAAGCACAGACAGCATTGATTCATTTTCAAAGCTTTTTATGTAATTATCTTTCCAAGAATGCAGAACAGCAAATGAATCAGTATAAGCTGCAATACAATGAACCCTCTCAAAGAGACCAGTTTTCGTAAATGACTCCTTCTGAAAGAAGCCTGCATTTTATTGAATGTGAGTAAACATTGATAGAAAAAATTACCTCTCTTGAGCAACCACTTCTCCTGAAGAGCAAAATCACTTAGACCCATGAGTGGCCTTTTAAGAGCGTATCAGCTCTATTATGGAGTAGATTTGTAGATTTCTTTTTATGAAGAAATTCATAACGAAATAAGAACCCATTTTCTACATAAAATGCATAAAACAATGCTACGCGGCAAACCCTCACTGATACTCCAGATAAGTTTGGTCTTCTCTAGAGATTACCGTCTTAGAGAGGTACTGATCAATAGTTAAGATTTTTTAAGTTACAAAAAAGTGGTCTACAGTTATTGATATTTTTTCAAATTCAAAACAGGTTAAAGAGTTGGAGAGTTGGAAGATTTCTTGGCAATCCCCTGTAGTCCACGGTGGGAAGCTTGGCTAGAGAACTTTTAAAGCAATGACTTCGGCCACTTTCATGTACACCTTTTCTTGTTGGTTTGTACTTTTGTACTTGCTTTGTCATTAAAAATAAAAAAATGGTTTCTAGAAATAACGGTTTCAGAGATGGTCGTGACAAAAGAGTTAACTGTATTTTAAAAGCTTCATTAATATTTACTTTTCTGGAGAAGCTTGGGCTTCTCCTTTCCCCCGAAAAAAAAGACAGGAAAGAAAGGAATAGTTTTATGGGTTTGTGTTCATGGGAAATGGTTTCCCAATGCTGGTTTTTCAATATCTTTCAGGCAAAACCTCAAAGGTTAATTTTCTGAAGGCAATATACCGCTTTTTTTAAAAAAAAATTGTGAAACATCCGTTGCTACTAATGCTGTTGGCCAAAATACAAATCTGCTAAAAATGCTCTTGGTGACACAATAATTCTTTTTATAGATTACGATCTCGTGCTTCAAAAATATTCCTTGAAAGCAAATAGATGTGTTTGAATAAAAACATTTCTTAAACTACTGCAAGTTTCCTTACAAAAATAACTCTTCCTATTACACTTCAGAAAAATTCAACTGGTTGATGTTGGTTTTATAAAAATATTCTACATATTTCTCGAAGCAGAGGCAGGGATCAGTTCTAGGAGGGAAAATATCCCGTTTAGTTTCTTTCAATTTTCTGAAATTTCTTAGCGCCATACTGCAATCGAAATGCCCCAGGAGGTTTGCCATCCACCTTGTGAAACACTGGTGACTTTTTAATAGCTAACATAAAAAGTTTTGAACAAAATAACAACCAGTAAAACAGATATTTTAATATGCTTTAAAAGCAATGTACGAAATGCTTAAAAGTATTTTTAAAAATTGTTGTAATTTGATTATTCTAATTTTTATTATTAATCAAAATAGTTAGCAGACTTAGACTTTCAAAATTCGCTATTTGCGCAAGGAAACTGAAATAATTTTTTTTCCTGTTTATTTTTTTATTCTTTTTCCCCTCTTTAATATCTTGTTTCTGTTATCTAATATAAAGAAATTTCTCTGTACTAGAAGTGCAAAAGGAAATTTGGTTAGGAAAGTAGGTCTTTTTTATGTCGAAAAGACACAAAGAAATGTAGAATATAAATTCTGCAATAGAGCAGTAGAGAATTTGCGGCTGCCAGTCTAAGGCATGATATCTACCCAGACTAAAGTTTTCCCCTAAATTCGACTAATTTTAAGTGTTTATTTCTTTTATAAGGTTACTCTTGAATATACTGGAATATTTATTTGGTATTTAAAAACTAAAATATTTACTTGGTACTTCAGCTTGAAGATAATATTAAGAAGACGCATAAAATTTAACTTCTGCAATTTACGGTATGATAATACAATAATTGCTTGATATTTATAAATCAGGATACTAAAGTATACCAATTCGTGCTACTGTGTTAGCGCAACTTCTAGCATTACCACATGAGAAAATTAACTCACCAGGAGTGAATACACGAGCAGGAAGAAAACAGAATCGCCGGGGCTAAGTTGCCAAAGCTCTCTCTCTCTCTAAACTTAGATTCTCTCTCCTTGTTAAAATGTATTTGATTTGCATTTCCTGTTGGAGTAAATTAAGTAGAAGTGGTGCAGGAAAGATTTAATGTAAGAAACAAAAATTTTTATGTTATAATTTAAGGTCCGTGTATTGATTGGCTGACACATTTTTTGAGCTATCGAATATTTTTTCATAAAAACCTATACGTGACTGACTGGCATGAGAAATCCCGCATTTTATTATAAGAAAGGTTTCCAATGGTTTTTCACTATTGTGAGTGTATAATAATATAGCTGAAGGCTTCAGAGTGCATATTAGGTGGGTTAGAATACGCTGCTATTCTAAATACGTTTTATGTATATTTTACTTCGAATAGCTTCAGTTTTTCAATAGGATTGTCTTTCACTAGTGTCCTATTCCTGATCACTACACTTTCTCATACCCCTTAACTGAGAATATTCACATAAAATAACTGAGAATCACACAAATAATAATTCCAGGAGATTAGTTTGTCACCCACAAATTTATCTCCTGGCATGCCAAAGGTTTCTGATTAAAGGTAAACATCAGTATCCGTAGCTTAAAAAACATTATGCAACGACTCTCGTGATATGGCCTACATTTTTGGCAAGTGTAAGTTCTCATATTGTGTAAACTGAGTGAACTTATGCATCCCGCGAATATGTACAAAATGATTCCACTTCAGAATTTTACAAACTGCAATAACCTTTTATAATTGAAATAACCCCATAGACACCTAGTTCTTTAGTATTATTATTACAGTTCATTATACCACTGTGTTCCTATTACTTATCATAGTTGTATCATTATGTTTATCTGTACACTAATTACGTTTATCTGTTACTTTTGTTACACCAAAACAGATGTTCAATTTAAATTTGTGAACTTCAAATTGTATTGGAACTATATTGTAATCTCTTTATGTCCTAAATTATTATTTTCAATAAATACTGGAAGCGGGCGGACGGTGGGATTGCACGATGTTCTAAAATAGGTAAACTCTATTAGATCCTTCGTGAAGCTTCAATTGCCTAATTTCTCAACCTTTCTTTGTAAATTCTTATAAAAAGTTTGCATTTTTTCTTTTCTTTTCCTTTTCTTTATTATTTCTTTTTCCTTTTTTTATTTTAAGAGTTAGTTTGTATAGGAAGACACTACCAATTCACGCACGCAACGTACTTCGCTGGTATCCCCCATACTTTGACCTGTACTTGTACCTGTAGTTTGATCTAGGTTCAAATCCTGGCGAACGAGCTGGCTGCATAAGAGTTTGTTATTCTTCCCGTGTTAACGTTAATGTGAGCGATTAGTACGTCCTCCTCGAAGAAATATCTACCTTAAGCAAATAATCCTTGAATGCTTTGTAGTAAGCTACATAATTCTAACCAAAATCTATCTTTTACACATAATGCGGAAGAAAAATTCTCTAATCCACTATACGAAAATATGAAAAAAATAACGATATTCCAAAGTATTTCATCCGAGCATACGTACCAGTTCCTATTTTAATCGATTTGAGAATAATATGTTTCTCTTCTCTCTCTCTCTCTCTCTCTCTTAAAACTGCTCCTAGAACTAACTACTCCTTTTATTCACATTTGACACTTTGCGTCTTTTATTCATTCTCCTTTTCATATATATTAATCTGTAAGATAAAAATTCAAAATGTGTTTGCGATTTCCTCTTCCATATTTCGTTACAAAGCAGCAAAATATAAATAATAGTTTCTATATAAAAATACAAATTATGATATTAGTATAAAGTATCAAAATTCATCACAGGAATCTGTTTCGATTTTACGGAACTGACCATTATTCTGAAAGTAACGAAATAGATCTGCTGAAAAATTGCGCAAAATGTTCAAAATAAATTTTCATTTCTTCTACGATAATTCGTTCATTTTTAATATATCTTACATATAATTCGCAACAATCAGGAATTTAAATGCATTTCTCAGTTTAAAATTAGAAACAAATTGTCTTCTTCTAATTTTCATAATTTGGTTGCGTCTAATACTAGAGAAAACGTAGAATTTAATTTTCCAGAGAAAGTTCACATGCAATGACATAAAAACTAAGTTATTTATCCATTTCATTCCCAAACAAATCTCTTATTAAATTTGGGAGCGAAAATATTCTGTCTTTGTGATTTTATTTTCTCATTACAAGGTTTCCTGTTTTTTTGATAATTGCGTTAAAATTTCGCTGATGAAGGCAGAACTGTTTTAACAATGTGTTTTTCTTTCTATCTGAGGCAACTACTTTCGGCGTTACAGGTAGAAATAAATATGTATAGCTTTATCAAGCAGATGTACATAATAAATTCAAATACATAAGTGAATTATTTTAAATAAACCATAACTTACCGATATATCGTTGTTGTTCTAAATTCATAGAATTTTCCTTTGAAACCAAAGCCAGTTTGAAGCTGAATTTTACATAAAATTCAAGTTATCGTGCTTCTTTCTTTCTTGTTTTATATCGGTCTTATTTAAAGCAATGAGCAATTTTTTTCCAGAGTATTTTTCTTTCAGCATTTACAAATACAGTTACAGTTTTTTTTACTTATTACATGTTCCGCCTCTCGGCACTATATGGAAAAGTAGGGATGCCCCAGGGGGTTTAAGGGAAACTGCCTTGTATCCGCTTACACATAAGGAAAACCACGAAAAAGTCCGTGCAGCCAGCCTGTTGTTTGCTGAAACTCGAAACCTAGATCAAACTAACAATACTGGTGGGTGTACAAGTAAAGTTGATTTTTTAATTCAGCGGTTTGAGTAGAAAGCTTTTGATTACGAAACACCAAAGGAAGGGACTACCAGACCTGCGTGCATTCAAAAAGCTGCCTTAACTTCGTAATACGTCACCCTAACATCCAGAGACGATCCGAGAGGGCGCCACTCCACACACAAGTCACGAGGTTGACATCTTTGTCCCTCTGGACTGACCGAGGGAAGCCCATCCCATCTCAGACAACCTTTGATATCAGCCATATGACGTCCCCACAACCAAGAGCAGGCAAGACAGAACCAGTACAGTCGCTCCCAAGCCTGAACTAACCACCGAATATATGGTGGCTCTAGTCTTGTAAAAACTGGTTATTTACCCCAGAAGTCGAAGCTGTCTAGACATAGATCTAGCCAGTTGTCTGGATAGAACCCCGGGTCTCCTCCCATAAATGATCGGTCCGGAAATTCCAACAAAACTAAACTCCAGGTATGGCGTCAGACATCATCAGCCCAGGCGAACCTGGTTACCGACGGGATCCATAAGGAGACCGATGTCGAATTGGGACAGGAAAGGCTATAAGGTAAGGGCGTCACTGCCCCGGCAGCTGCACCCACTCTCAGAACGTCCGGATTGGACCACGAGTTTCCTCCGACTAAGTGGTCAGATCCGGAGATTCATCCTTTCCAGCTTCAAGGAAGTAACAACCACTCACCACCCGTCGCTTTCGATCATACTTGAATTTGTTTTTTGATAAATTCCTAAAAAATATTTCGGGAATTTAAAGCAGTTTAAAAAAAGTCTAATAAATTACATCTGTGTACTGCATACGAATAGGTGCTCCTTTGATGAAGAGATAGACATCACAACTAAACTTGAGGTCCAGCCAAATAATCCCAGAAAATCGGGAGAGATACTTGCAAGAGCATGCGAAATCCCTTCCCACAGATGGCTGGGAGACCTAATCTGATCTTATTGAGAAAAATACAAACAAACATGGAGATTCAAGCATTGCAAAAATACAAGTAGATAATGAAGAAAAGAGTATTTTCTTAAAAACATAATGGAAAACTTTATGATGATGCATGCAAAAAACTTAATAAAGGAAATTACATATTCAACAATAAAACTTTGATAGATGGAAAATATTTGTATGATTTCGAAAAATCTTTAGAATATCATTGCATTTTTATTCTAAAAACATTAATTTTTATGTCAGTTTTTTAATGCTTGAGATTTTTGCGTATTTTTTCATATCTCATATATATATGAATGAGTTATATGAATTTCATGACCTTGGTCTGGTATCGGACAAGAAAGAATACTTACAAAAAAATTCTTAAAAATACTTATACTGTTCAAATAGTTCAGCACTACAGCATGAAAGCTTTTTCACTTTTTACCTTTGAATTTGACGATATATTTGATGACGTCGATCTAAATCTTTTGACGGATCAATTTTTCTAAATTTGGATAAAAAATACAATATTCATCGTAAGTATTTAATTTATAAAGATATACAAACTTTGATTTTTTACTTTAAACTCAATAATTTATGCTGATTTTAATTAACGCTGATCATTAATTGCTGCAAGGAAAGAACGTTACATGAGAAGATTCATTTCAACTCTCTTGCAAACACAATGATTTTTTTTTAATTAGAAAACATAAATGATTTCAAAATTACACCCAAGCTATACACAGATGATATTATTGTTCTGCGTGAAAATCATAGTACCTTTATTCAAGACACCTAATCATTCTTTCTGTCGTTATAACATAAAGTTAATTCAAGGTAATGACAATTATAAGCATATTGATTCCCCAATTCTTAATCTCAAGTTCAATGCCAGTTTAAACATTTACTCTGATTTGTATAATAAAAGAAATGGTGATTTTGAAAGCGATGACATTTCTCCTTTTTACTAAAATAATCATTTTAAGTCTTCTTGAAATACCTCTTGCTTTCCAACACACGGTTAATTTATATATTAGTATTGTAATATTTTCTAATTTATATTTCTCATTTTTATACATATTTATGTCCTTAATATTACAGTGGCAACGGCACATTTGGTATCGTTTGTATTTTTGTTTCTTGTAATCGTTGCTAAGCAACGTCAGAATTGTTTTTTCTTGAAAGTTGTAAATTTGAAATTGGAAAGAGATAAAAATGAAGAGGAGAAATAGTAGCAATGAGTTGGAGAAGCCAAGTTATTTTCGTTAAATGCTTCAAAAACATTACAGTCTTCTAAAATTGGACGTTCCACCATGATACTGGAAATTAGGAGTGCAATTATCAATTTCGATGCTGCTGGTCTCCGAATCCCAGAACGTTGCTGGTGAAAACAAGAGAAACGGGTGTCAGAAGTCTGCCATTTTAAATCCAGGTTTTGAAGAGGATTATTCGAAGGTGTTTATAATCTCCAACTAGGCTTATGAATAGTGAGTAGTATTATTTTATTTTGTACCTAACTGGCGAGGTTGTTTAAATAATTTTCTCCAATTGGTTAGAGTGAATTTCGTATTTGGCAAGTTAAGTCTCGCCAAAACTTATATATTTTTTAATATAAGTACGATTTTTAAGTTTCAGATTTAAGATTTAATATTAAGAAGACCATTAAAGGTAATTCATTCAATATGTCATTTTTAGCTAGGAGTAAAAAGCAGGATTTAAACGTACTGACAGAAGACTTAAGTTTAACTGTGAGACCTGAATTTAAGATTGCTCAGTTGCATAAACTAATTACTCAAAGTCCCGGTTATAATGAATTTACTCGAGAATTACTAGCTGCAAATACAGACGAAAGAGAACGTGAAAGAGAAGAAAAAAAAGGAAGAAAGAGAAGAGCGAGAAAAAAAGAGAAGAACGTGAAAGAGAAAAGCGAGAAAAGAAGAACGAGAAGAAAGAGAGCGAACTAGAGCTTTTGAGCTGCAGAAGCTTGAATTGGAAGCTATGCTTGTAAGAGCGCAGACTGTAGATTCAGAATTCACGATATCATTCCCCGTTTAAACCCTAAAGAAGATGAAATAAGTTTACTTCTGGTGTTACTTGAGCAACAAGCTAAAATTATCAATATACCCCTGCTGCAAATTAAGTGACTCAACTTATTTCATTGCTGCCTCCTGATATTGTTCGGTTTATTGCTAGAGAACCCGAAGAGGACGCGAAAAAGTATGTAAAACCTTTATTGTTACAACGATTTAAATTGAGTGCGTAAAACTTTCGATAACTACTAAATGAACACTACCAAAAATCTTCTGAAAGTACTTGGTATGACTTTTATTATGAATTAAAGAATTATTTAGAAGGATAGCTTAATGGATTAAACATTAAAACTTTTGAACAGCTAAAAGATCTCAGGCTGGTTGATAAAATTAAAAAGGGTACTTCTCTTGATTTCAAAGAGCATTTTATGCATGAAAGGACTACCATCATTTCATCTACTGAGATGTTAAGAAAACTGAAGATTTTGAAGATGTGAGAAAAACAATAAAACCGAAATTTTCTGCCTATCAAACTGACAGAGCTAATAAAGGATCATTTAAACCTCGTTACGAAAGTTTTGTGAAAAAAAAAACAGAGCATCCGCCTCATTTTAAGCATTCTGATAAATGGGATAATTCGAAATACCAGAGAGATCACCGACAAAGAAAAGATGTCGGACAAAGAAATCTGTTCCAAAATAAGAATCAAGAAAATTTATATGACAAAAGATATGGACTACGTTGTTTCGAGTGCGGGTCATATGAACATTTTAAGCCTCAATGTCCTCGCTTAAAATCAAACGAAAACGTAAATTATGTATCTTCGAATGATGATTTGTTAGAGACATAAACAATTAACAGTTTAGTTAATGCCTATTTTTCGAGATACGGTAGCGACGGTATGTCGTATTTCTAGAAAATACATAGATAACGCAAACATGACCGGATACAATATCTTTTAAATGACCATTTAGTGTGTCTACGGTTAGCGGACGTTGAAATTAATTGTGAACTTGGTCATATAAAGACAAAGGCAGCTGTTATTACAAATGATCCCGGCAGATATGTATTGGGTAACAAAAGTGCTCAATTGTTCAAAGATAAACCATTCTTTAATTTAGAAAAGGTAAATGCGGTTTTGACACGATCTCAGGTAAAACGATCTCGTGAAGAAGATCGAAGTAGACACCAAAATGGAGAAACTAGCAGAACTATCGTTTGTTAAGACTAATGGTGATAGTTTACCGCAATCTGATGAGGAAGATAAGGAAACTAAGAAAGTAATTAATGTTAATTACTTCCTGTTTCTTTCTATTTAATTGAATCTGAGCCCCAAAGCAGAGATCTAGCCTCATTGCTTAGCTAAGCTAAAAAGAAAATTCTAGCAAGACAAATGATTTCAA
Source organism: Stegodyphus mimosarum (assembly GCA_000611955.2). Lineage (NCBI taxonomy): Eukaryota > Metazoa > Arthropoda > Arachnida > Araneae > Eresidae > Stegodyphus > Stegodyphus mimosarum. Next base: position 38,296 of record KK119889.1, read on the forward strand.
AGAAAAACAAAACAAGTTGTTGGTGGAAGAAAAAAATAGATAAAAATTGTTATTCCTGAAAAATGTAGGAAAAGTCATTATTTCATGATAGCACTATTGTGTCCCAAGGCAATATTATTATACTCTGTCTGTGGTGAAAGTATTCAAATAGGAGGTATGTAAACAGCAATTACCTGAATCATTGGGATACGTCAGTTGTTTTCTTCCGGATTATCTAAAGTGTTCGAGGAAACTGTTTATACAGTGTGAAACATCAAGAATTCAGGAGAAGCGTTTTCTATTATATTTAATCTGCAGACAAGTTTTACAGAAACGTTATAAGAAATACCAGAACTGGACATTTCTTTAAGCCAACAGCAAAAACATATATATAACATCATAACTACTCGAGTACGCCAGGAAAACTTGCATAATCTTTTCTTTTCAGTTCACTTCGTTACGTGCATGCATGCGGAAAACTGAATTCAAGGTGAAAACCTCACGTATCGCAGCATATTCCCACCTTTGAGATTCGAAACAGGGAATCTCAAACCTTAATTCTAGGTTTAATTAATAGTTCTGGATCTTTTCCGAAGAACAGTCTCTGGAAAAAGTCCTTAACAGTTCTTTACTTAGAAGGAGTTATCTTTTGAGCTAGTATTGACTTGTCAGAAGAACGGTCTTCAAAAATCTTCGGTCCATTGGGAATGGAAGCTTGTTCGCCTACAGGTATAACGGGGTCAGTTTTATCAGTCTCTTCAAAAGGTATTAACCTAAGCACGTGATAGAGCACGAAACCACAACATAGACAACCGTACCACCTTTTAGGCATATCGGTTGATTGTCCATGATGTGAGGCTACCTACTACAGGCTATCCCAAGAGAGACCGACCACAAGCTGCCATTTATTTCAAAAATTCAACTTTTACAAATTAGAAATTTTACATGAACAGGTTACAATTTGGAAAATTTACATAAACATATTACATATACATACAAAAATTCCAGAAATGTTTTACATCAACATCTTTTTATATTAGTATAGGTATCATTAGTTCAAAATTATGGAAAACGTTTGCAAGAGTTCTTTACACTCAGTATGTCTTGTAGTTATCGAGGGTGATGATTATGTGCCTTTGAGATAATCACAATTGTCGAGAGATAGTTTATGAGATTATCTAGTTTATAACGAAGAATTTTATTTTTCAGTAATTTAGAAAACCAAAGTTGAGCATTGTTTTGTGTATAGCGTTGAAAGTGAAGATCCTTAATTATTGGGCATTCAAACATATAGTGGTCAATGGTGCCAGGAGAGTCACAAATGCAAAGATTACTGTGATGAAGTCCGAAGCGGAAGAGATAAGCAGTGAATGGTCCATGAGCTGCTTAAAAGTAGGTGATTGAACGACTTGTAGTGATGAGATTTCTGGATGGGATAGATGAAAATTGAAATGTTCTTCTTCCTGTTTCTTCGGATATCCAGCTACTTTTCCATTTGGAAACGAGATTGGTTTCTAGGCAAGAATTTAAAAACGAAATAGGATTAGGAATAAATAAATGCGGCACTGAAGAATTATTGACTGCCTCCCTGGCTAACTGGTCTGCTAATTCGTTGCCATGGGTGCCAGCGTGTGCTTTAGTCCAATGTAATTTTGGTAATAGTCTTTTTGGGAAGCTTAATAGTATTGTTTGAATGTCCTTGACTACTAGTGACCGGTTGAGGCTGGTTATTGCTTGAAAACTGTAAAAGCTATTGGTAATTATAACACTTCTTTCTTGAAGTTGATTTGCAAAAGTGAATTCTTCCTTGATTGATAATAATGCTGCTTGATATACTGAGTTTGTTATATTAAATCTGATTTGCCAGGTTTTATATAGAGTGTAACGATGGAAGACACAATATGCCCAGCCTACGCTTTTGTCCTGTTTGGATTCATTTGTAAAATATGAATATGGAAATTTTTTAAAGAAGTATTGAGCTTGAAATCATTGGTCATTAAATTGATAGGATTGATATTTGATTGCAACGCGATATCTTCATAGTCAGAAGGTTGATAAGTTTTATTCGTAAAATGTCCTGTGAGGCTGTCTTGATACTTTGGTTTTAATTGCTTCCTTTTCTAGGGCTAAGGTGATGGGTGAGATACCAGAAATGATCTGTAGTACATTAGTGGAAGTAGTGCTGTACGCTTTAGTGGTAGAGATCAAGAAGTGTCTTTGTATTGAGAGACGTTGTCTTTTTGCGTGATAATTTAAGTTAGATGCCCACGCAGAAGTTCCATGAAGAATGATTTTTTTCTGTGACAACATGATACCAGATTTTCTGCAGATTCCGGATATTCTCCATGAGTTGACTGAGACAGATTTTAATGAATTCAACAGTACCACTGTTTTATTTTTGAGGGGCTTGATGTGCTGACGCCATAAGAGATTTTTATCTATTACTAGCCGCTGCGCGGCCAGCCTTCGTCTGGCTTTTAAGTGTACCAGAAAAATGCCTAAAGAGAAGACCAAACATTAAATTTGAAAACTGCACAGAATTTTACTCTGCAGAACAATTTTATCGAAAAAGAAACAAACAACAACGGGAAAAAATTCAGTTAAAAATGCATTACATATAAAAAGCATGCAACGAAATAAGCAATATCCCTTAATACAAATATTTATTCTCCTAATAAATAAATTAACCAACTTTCTTTTTGCAAAATCTTAAGAACTCAAATGCTATAAACAGATTAAGAACTTAAACAGATTAAAAAATATCATGCAAAACTTTTTTATAATTAAAATTATATATAATTAAAACATAATATTACAATGAAATAAGCAATATCCCTTGATACAAATGTTAATTATCCTAATAAAGTAATTAAACAATTTACCGTTGCAAAAAGAAACAACTTTTT
>KK119889.1:42143-55382 GCA_000611955.2 Stegodyphus mimosarum
CTAATTCGAATCGAAAAAATCGCTTCGAGGTGCACTGGCTCTTGTGTAGCTACACCTATGTACCAAATTTCGTGGCCCTGGGTCTATTAGCTTACTCGCAAGACGAACGAAAGACACACACACACAGACTCTTTGTTTTATTATATGTAGAGATGATACCTAGGTACGTGAAGTAATTTACTACTTTGATATTACCTTCTGTAAGTTTAATGATTGGATTTCTGATATTTCTTGTGCTGGAGCGTGGCTTAGGAATGTAAATGGCTGAGCTTTTGGAAATTGAGATTTTAAGATCATGTTTTATAGCCCAATGTTGAAAATTTATTAATGAATGATGAGCATTTTCTTCTGTATTTCATCGAATATTGCCATTAATTATTAGAAGAAACTCGTCTGTGTATGCTTGAGCATGGGTATTTGAAAGGTTATTTAGAGTTAGAAGACCTTCGGTGACTACTAGGTTTCCCAATATAGGCCCAAGGCAAGAGCCTTGACAGCCTTTTGTGATTTCATACGTTGAAATTCCTTCATTTGACGTAAATTACGAGAACCTATTATTTAAGTAGTCTTTTATGATGTTGTACAATATGTCAGGACACTTAATTGATAGTAGAATTTGCAGAATATCTTTCCATCGAAATGAATCGAAAGTTGATTTTATATCTACAGAAATTAATAGAGAATGTTGATTATTAGATTTATTGATGTTAATGGCATCCTGCATTGTTTGTAGTGCATGAGCAATTGATATATTGCTTCTGAAACCGAATTTTTTTTATGCATTATATTGTATTGCTTTAGGTCATAGTTTAATCTGGTGAGTATTATTTTTTCCGAAAGCTTGCCGAAAGTTGGTAGAAGATATATTGGCCCGACAGGAAAATGGATTTTGTTCAGGTTTATTTTTATTGAGAAAAAGGATGAATTCGGCTTATTTAGTATATCTGAAAAGGTAGAATTTTTCCAGCAAGAGTACACAAAAACATAAGGTTGCTATTTGCTAAGAAGATTTGCTTTAATATGTTGTTATCAATACCATAGGATCCTGGGACTTTTTAAGGATCTGAAACTTTGATAATATATTTAATTTCTGCAAGACTTGATAAATTTAAATTATTTTCTTTAATAAGGTTTAATGATTCGTTCCTTAAAGCTTTTGTGGATTGATGTCTTAGGCAAATTTCTTCATCTTGAGGAAACAGTGCTTAATTATTTAAAGTGTGACGTCAGTTGATCAATGAATGTTTTGGAAGCGTGATGCTGAAATTTGAGGCGGCACGAAAAATTTATTATATGCTATTTTAAAGGCTGTGCCATATGCAAGAGAAGTATTGTTGCAGACATTACGCCAGCTGTTAAGTTTGGCAATTCTAATATTTCTTTTGTAAAGTGCTCTTGATCTGTTGAAGAGAAATTTAGTTTACTTCTTTCTTCGGGTTCTGTACAGGCCTTAAATCTTCTTCTTCGGGATATTTTAATTTTTCTATGAATTTTCTACATTTGTAGCTGTTATTGCAGGCATCTATTATTGTTTTAATAAAGTTGTTCGTAGAGCTGTTTACTTCTTCTTTGGTAGAGGCATTATTAAAATTCCGAGTACTGGGCGGAGAAATTCTCCTCTTTTCATTTTTTTACCAGATGAAACTGTCCATCTTTAGAAGGATAGAGCTCGATCACCTTGGCCAGAGGCCCTTCAGTTTTCTTGACGAAACCAGAACAATATCACCAACTTGGATGGATTTCTGATTTTTAGGAGATTCCGATGATTGGCGCAGATGGCCCAAATATTCAGTACGAAATCGTTTTCGTAAATCTTGTTTCACACGTTGTCGCTAAATATGCCTTTTATTTAAAGGCGACGAATCCAGAACATCAAGATCTGGGCTTTATGCTTCTTTAAGATCATGCAAAAACATAGAAGGGGTAAGTAGAGTTAAATCATCAATATCCTCTGAAATATAGGTTAAAGTTCTTTGATTAATCATACCTTCAATGTCACAAATAACCGTCGTCATTTCTTCTAAATTTAGTGAACTTCTTCCTAGGACCTTTCGTAGAATTCCTTTCACTATACCTATCAAACGTTCCCATCACTCCCCGCACCATGGGGAACATGAGGGATTAAATTTTCAAATGATCTTTTCAGATCCCCTGTATTGAGAAATGACGTCCCACTCAAATTCTCAGCACCTGAAAATTAGAACCATTGTCATTGTAAAAGATGGAAGGTCGACCTCTTCGAACGATGAAACGTCTAAGAGTTTTCAAAAACTGGTCTGTCGATAAAGATGTAGTTAACTCCAGATGTACCGTTCGGTAAATGGCACAGATAAATATAATAATCCAAGCTTACTGGCCATTTCTTAGGGCTAATAGGCCAGCGTAATCCATTCCTGAGACTTAGAAAACTGCAGCTTCGTTTATGCGATCTTCTGGGAGAGGAGCTTCGATGATCCGTTTAGGCCGCAGATTAAATCATTTGCATCTTACACAGGTTCCAATTACATTTCTTACTATCTTCCTACATTTAAGAATACAAAACTCTTCTGTTAAGTTGCTTATCAGGATTTGAACTTCTACATAGTGAAAATGCGTGTGTCGCGTCCGGATGATTTTTCCGTAACTGGATGACTACAGGGTAATACTGCCGGATATCGGACATTTCTTGTATTCTTTCTTATTTAGATTCGAGTCTTAACTCTCAAAATGCCACTACAATTAACGTAACACTGAATCGCTTTCAAGCGTTTAATATCCGGTTCTGAAAACGATTCCTTCTGTACAAGTTTCAGCAACGCGATCTCTGCCTTATTTATTTCTTCTAGTGCCAAGATTCCAGAAGTTCGATTAGACTTTTCAACCTTACAATTGGTAAAATTCGATACATTCATGCAGGGACTCTAAGAAGTCGGTTGTACGAAGAGCATCTGTCATAATATTTTTCCTGAGATGATTCTTCGTGATTAACTGCTAACAATGGTCTTTCTTTTTTCTAAATTTATTATATCGAAATCAGGAAAAGTTCAATGCACCATCCGCAAAGCAAAGCTGTTGAAAGATTTCACAGAACAGTCAAACGAACTTTAAAGGTCTTATGCACCGAGGCAGCTCCTGAGTGGGAGAAGAAAGTTCCCTCAGACTATTTGCTTTAAGATCAGTAACGCAGGAGAGTACCGGATTTACACCTGCAGAATTAGTATATGGTCGAAATCTTAGAACGCCTGTAACATTATTATATGAACAATGGATGAATCCTGAAATCGAAGAAAATAAGGTTGTTGAATACGTTTACCAATTGATAAATCTGTTAAAAAGATGTAAAGAGCTTCCTTCAGACAAAATGCTGGAAATGCAGACCAAAAGAAAAATGGGGTACGATCGTAAAGCTATCAAAAGAGAAGTCTCTTAAGAAGATTTAGTATTAGTTGTATCCATGAGTAAACCAAACAGACTAGCAGTTGAATGGAAAGGTCCAAGGTTGAGAAGAAATTATCCGAAACTAATTATATTGTGAGTTTCGAAGGAAACAATTATCACAATCATGTCTACCATCCTAACGTATCAGCATGCGTGTAACCTTATCATAAGCGAGCATAATCAGTTAACCTTTTTATTACAGAAGATCAATTTGAAAATGATGATATAGAGGAGAATTTCCCAGCAATTGGTTCTAAAACAACATTGTTCGATTGTTTAAGGAAATTAAAGCAAACAGTTCCTTGAATGATAAACTAAATGAACAACAAATTCAAGAATGGCATGATCTGCTATCGAAATTTTCAAAAATCTTCTCTAATAAACCTGGAAAAAGCATTTAATAAAGCATGATATTAAACTGACAGAAAACACACCGATCCACTGTAAACCATACAGAATTTCTCCTAGACAAACAAATATGTTATAAACAGAAATTGATGAAATGCTTCACCACGAAATAATTGAAATAAGAGATTCAGATTATACTTCTCCCACGATTTTAGTGGAAGTAACAGGAAAAGGTCCTATACCTTGTACCGATTACAGAAAACTGAATATGTTGACTAAAATACAATTCTTTCCCTTACCTAATATCGAACGAGTGGAAACTGTAGCAACCGCAAAATAGATAAATCTTTTTGATTTAACAAAGGGATACTGGCAAGTACCGTTAACACCTAACGTCCAAAGATTAGCCACTTTTGTTGCAAGTTTTGGCACGTTTAGATCTCTACGGATGCCTTCAAACTTAAAAACGCACCATTTTCACTTAGCAAAATGATGGTCGAAATCCTTCACAATTGTAAATACACTCACGTTTGTGAAAATTGCAACACCATGAAGGACTTACGCGAGTGAGCTGAAATTTTCAGGAAATGCAAAGTAGCGCATGATATGCAAATGATTAGAATTGCAAATTCGTAGCGCATGCGTATGCTGAGCAGCGCCCTCTGAACGGCTGATGGATCCGAATAAATAGACGGCTGTAGCGAGGCGTGTATGGTTATCGGTGGTTATCTGCTAGTGGTAAACGTTAACTCAATCTGTACTTATGCCTCGTCGACGAAAGAGAGCGAGATTTGAACAACTTACAGAGTTTGAACGAGGGAGAATCATCGGCCTTCGTGAAGCTGGATTGTCGTATCGTGCAGTAGCCTCTCGTGTGCAGCGTAACAGCAGCACAGTGATGCGCGTTTGGAAGCAGTGGACGGACGAGTGTCGGACAACTCGGAAATCCGGGAGTGGACCCCGAAATGTGACGTCAGCTCGCGATGATAGACACCTGGTCCGCATGGCGCGGACGGACCGTACAGCTTCCTCTAGACAATTGGCAGCACTGTGGTCAATAGCTACAGGTGTTTCATTGTGTGCTTCATCAATTCGTAGACGTCTGCTGCAGTGTGGACTGCGCGCACGGACTCCTTTATACAGGATCCCCCTAACGCACGACCATCGCCGCCTGCGGCTACAATGGGCCAATCAGCATAGAGACTGGCGTGCTGATTGGCAGCATGTCGTGTTTTCTGACGAATCCCGCTTTAATTTGTGGTACCATGATGGCCGCATTCGTGTCAGACGCTATGCCGGTGAACGCCACCTTCCGGAGTGCATTATCGAACGCCACAGTGGACGAACACCCGGAGTTATGGTCTGGGGCGCCATAGCATATCATAGACGATCTCAATTGCTACGAATTGTGGGCAATCTGAACAGCAACCGGTATATCCGTGAAGTTCTACAGCCCGAAGCTGTTCCCTTCCTTCAAAGCTTGCCAGGCGCTGTATTTCAACAGGACAATGCCCGCCCTCATACTGCTCGGATTGTTAAATCCTTCTTTGCAGCGCAGCAGGTACAGCTTCTTCCTTGGCCTGCGTGTTCCCCGGATATGTCGCCAATTGAACATGTGTGGGATGTCATTGGTCGGCGTCTTGCTCGTGATCCTCGTCCTGTTGCGTCTGCAGACGAACTTTGGGTACGCGTACAAACGATATGGAATGCTCTTCCTCAGTCAGACATTCAAACTTTGTTTGACTCCATGCCACGTCGTGTAGCAGCACTTATTGCGGCGCGTGGTGGCCACACAAAATACTGATTCTGATCTCTTGTTCTTGTTTGTTTGCTTTGAACATTTAATCATTTATTTGTACCACTACCACTCAACTGTGTATTAAATTGCATTCAATTATGACGATTCCTTCTTGGTGTTGCAATTTTCACAAACGTGAGTGTACTTTGCTGCTTCATATTTCCGAAACTGTGAAGGCGAAATCCTTCACAGTTCTGAATACTTTGCTGTTCCATATTTAGATTATGTAGCAGTTCTTTCAAACACACGGGACGAACATCTAATACTTTGCTGTTCCATATTTAGATTATGTAGCAATTCTTTCAAACACACGGGAAGAACATCTAAGTCATCTGAATGCCATTTTGACAAAAATAAAGGACGCTGGTTTAACCATTAAACCTTTAAAGTGTAAATATGCTCAAGATAGAGTGAAGTACCTAGGAAATATTGTAGGTCGTGGTAATAAGAATGCCACGTCAAGTCAAAGCTATTCTTGATTTTCCCGTGGCATCCATAAAAAGTCAAATCATAGCATTTTTAGGATTAGCGGGATATTTTAATCCTTACATTCCCATGTTCTCAGCTATAGCAGCACCTTTATCCGAAACTTTGAAAAGAAACTTAAAGAAAGGAAAATAAATTGGACAGAAGAGTGTACAAAAGCATTTGAAGAGTTAAATGGAAAACTATTGCAAAATCCCATATTATATGTACCTGATTTCAATAAGGAATTTATTTTGCAAACTGATGCTTCAGACTGTGGTATGGGTGTTAGTTTAGCTCAGAAAGATGAACGAGACAATGAACTTCCAGTATTATACCTCAGTAAGAAGTTTACAGAAACTGAAAAAAGTACTTTACCACAGAAAAGGAATGCGCCATCATAATATTCGCTGTAAAGAAATTGCGACGCCATTTAGACGGGCATACTTAATGCTTCATCACCTCATCATGACCGGTCATAATTCCTTAGTTTGGCTCAAAGTAATATGAGTCTAAATCCGCGACTTATGAGATGGGCACTGGTATTGCCAACTTATAATTACACTGTCGTTCATCGAAGTGGTAAAAACCATAAAAATTTAGATGCATTAAGTCGTACTCTCTAGCCTGATTAAAAAGATTTTTGTTTCTCTATTTAGATAGAAAATTATTTTATTCTTTCCTCTCCTTCTGACTGTACTTTGTTATGTTATATGTTGTATTTCAATTATGTGTATGATACTGTGTTGTTTTGAAAGTAAAGAAAATTGTAAACTTTAATTTATAAAAATATCAATTAAAGTTTATCTGGAGGTGGGAGAGGTTGTAATATTTTCCTATTTATATTTCACATATTTATACATATTTATGTCCCGTAATATTGGAGTGGCAAAGTCGAATTTGGTATAGTTTGTATTTTTGTATCTTGTAACCGTTTCTAAGCAACGTCAAAATTATTTTTTTCTCGAGAGTTGTAGATTTGAAATTGAGATAAAAAATAAAGAAGAGAAATAGTAGCATTATATGTAGCCAAATTATTTTCGCTAAATGTTTCAAAAACTTTACAGTATTAATCCTTAACCTCAGAATATGATACGTATTTCACTGACAGAATAGGTAATCCAATTAAATTCTTCGTAAGTATTTAAATACTACCTGATAACAAATTTATGTTACTGAATAAATTAAAACTCATAGGACTCGAAATATTTAACTCTGTTGCATATGACATTTCTGCGCAATAATTCAGCGCTTTCATACCTGATGACGTAATTCATTTCAAATGCATGGCATATTAAAGTATCTTTGAACATCCTTCTAATCTCTTCTAGAATTCACTAGATGACAGATGGTAAGCTAATACTCGTATACTTCCATTTTATTATGTTATTTGTATATTCCATTTAATATCCTGTATCCGTTTTGCAAGAATACTTTTGTTAAATTATTCCAAACCCACAAATATGATTTACATGCGATGAATTACAGAATTCAGCAGGGTAAATTAGGCACATTTTTAAGGTTAAACTTGATTTCATGTAAGTCAAATGCCTCTTTGACGATTTTAGAGTGTGGAGGAATTAATCCCTCTTTACTATGCAATACACCAATCAACATACCAATCAATACAATAATCAACTTTAAATAAACTTTAAAATTTACAATGCAAAATCAACTTTAAAATTTACTTGCACTTAGACTGGAAGTTACGAAACTAGAATATTAGTGGAACGAAATCCCCACTTCTTGCAGGTTCAGGCTAAAACAATAACTTTAAATATCTACAAAGCTGAAATAAATTAAAAACATTAAGCCACGTTATCACGCAAATGCGACTTCAAATTGTCGGACCTTTACAGCTTGATGTATGTATCAGGAATAGGCAAATACCATTGGTCATTTAGTTGTCTTATCATCCAGACTGTTCCCCAGTGTGCATCACAAGTTGTTCCAGATTTTACGCTGACGAGAACAGGGAACACTATGTCCCAATTTTGAGGAAGAACACCCTGAGGGATGGATCCGATGAGTCTGTGCCCCCTCTTATTTACCATCAAACTTTTCAGGAGGACCTACCGGATCGAAGATATTTTAAACGCCCTCAACGCCGCAAATTCTCTCTACACTTACAAACATGCACACATGCAACCCCTGTCCAAGATTCGAACCCGCGCTCAGCTGTGCTAGTCACTCTAGTGATCAGAGTGGCTGACTTGTAAATGCAGATGCTAGCAAAAAAGGCAAAAACTCGCCGAAAATAGTACATCTGTTTAACTGGCATGTGAAATACGAGAGTGTTTCTGGCTGAAGAGGCCAATACCCTCCCCTCTAACTTTACTTTCTGGCTCATTATTTATTACACTTAATTTGCATTTCTGATGTAGTTGACGAGAAATTTAGAAAGGCAGAAAAGTTTCAACTTGAGAAATAACGTTTTGATAAAAGTAAATTTTGCACACTTTTTTTATGAAATAATGCAATTTTTTAGTAACTTTTCTTCCTCACTCAAATCATGCTTAACTTCTCGGCCAACTCCCTCTCTGCCAAAAAAATCAAAAGAAGGAGTATAAAGTAAACACTTCCTTCTGTCTTCCAAATTATAACTAACACCATTTTGCTTATTAGTGTTAATGAAACTAACTAGTTTAAAAACCAGAACAAAGCTTAAAAAGGTTTAATACTGTTCGGTAGCAAAATATTTTATTAGCATTTATATCCAGCGAATGATTTACGGAATAGAAGGTCAGGGCGAAACCCCATAAGGACCTCATATGACCACATAGCTCATAGACAAGAATTAGAATTTTTTTCACGTAGTAATGCAGCTACAAATATCTTGTATAACACTTTAACGTCAGATCAAATCCACAAATTTTATTGTGGCAGAAAGGTTAGAATTACGTCTGTCATTGGTTTTGGCTTTAGAAGCGTAGAAGTAACAGTTCGGATTTGTCCAGGTCTGCCTAAATTTTGATTATAATCAGCCGGAGGATGGTTCCGATAATCTCCCACTACTCTTCTCTTTTCATTAATCACTAGAAAGTACTTTCGACTCGACAATATTTTAGGTGCCCTCATTCTGCAAATACGCTGTAACATTTACAAACATTCATACTTTCTCCGTGACTCAAATCTCAGCCCAGAGATGAAGAAGGTAGATGTAAGATAGCCTTTAGTGCTCGTTGTTGCGAATTACATAAAATATTTCATATAACAGCTTAATAATACAATACAAAACGTTGGAATTTTGTATATAGGATTGCTATAACATGTAGATGTGCACCTCCCTTTTTGGTTTCAATCGGCAGCGCCAAAAGTGTATAAATATCTATATATATATACCCTCTCTGTTACTAGGCTCAGTGAGCTCAGTTTTTTATTCTTATATGTTGGTAGACTGTGCATTTTTTGCTTTAACAATGATTGAATTATGTTGTTCTTATCTTCCGGTTAAGGTTTTTATGTTTTTAGTAAATCTGCATGCTATAGTTGTAGAATTATCAACAATTTAAAAGTTGTTAGTGCGGCTAAGCCTAATTATTATTTCTATAGCAGCCATATTTGTTTACGTTTGAAACTTAGCAGAATAGTGGATTTGTTGCCAATCTAGAGAAACTAAGCTTCGCAACAGCAGAGATAACGTCTTCTTTTTATTATAAGAAATTAAAACATGCTTAATCCATTCTGGAATTTATTCGAGGAAATAAGTGTGTAAGATTTACTTTGTAATTTTTAATATAGATATTTTAAGTTTTTATATATTTTTACCTTATCGTGAAATGAGAACTGAATTAATTGAATGAGAAATAATGAATCGTCAGTGAAAACCTCTTTCTTTTTTGTTTCTTTGCTTAATTTCTTTTACACAGCGTTTTAGATTTATTATAATATTTGAAAAGAACATGTGACCGCGATTACATTAATCTTCAGAAGATGTAATTTTTGTGCATTCTGAGTTATAAAATGAATGAGATGTAACGCTGTTAATTGAACCTAACGCCAGAGTGTCGCTATGGTAAACAAATAAAAGTGAAGACACAATAACACGCCGAACGAAACTAATTCAGAAGTCAAAACAACAAAAATCAGCGTAAATTCTCAATATTATCACAGGACTAGTTTCGATGGTTTTTTACCGAACCATCATCCTCAGCTGCGAAAACCGTAAATGAAGAAGATCGGAAATAATGATTAGATAAGATAAGAAAGCCTGGACAAGAATAAGCACGTGGCGCCATCTGTTTGTGAAACCAGAGCTAAAACATAATTTCTTTAAAGGCCGAAGGCAAAATTGGATTGGAATTAGGATCGTTAACCAGAACAGAAAGATTTTTTTGAATGTGAAATGCCTCTAGAAAATCCAGTTCTCCAATGGAAGATGTTTTTTGAATAATTTTGGCAGCAGAAAAATTGAAAATGTGATTTTCGGACCAACAATGTTGAGCAACAGAAGACTTCTGAGTTTCCTTTTTTCTAACATATGCCTCATGTTCTTTGACGCGAAATTTTAAGGCTCTTTTAGTTTGGCCAATGTAAATTAAACCACATTGGCAAGGAATCCTATAAATCCCCCAGGAATTCATATCCGGAACGGGGTCCTTGAGTATGGAACTCGGAATTTTATTGATGGGAGAATAAACGACTCGAAAGTTAAATTTCTGCAAAATATGTGCAACTTTATAGCTAACTGATGGAAAGAAGGGAATGACAACAGAATTTTTATAATCTCCTAAAACAAGAGTGTGCCTTTTAGTGTGTTGAGAAGAGAATTTTTTAACTGCTTGATTAATAATGTTGGGTGAAAAGCCCCGGTCAATAGCTATTGCTTTTAAATAATTTAGTTCTTTATCAAGGGATAGTTTGGAGGAGCAAACTTGAAGAGCACGGAAAACATAGGAATAAAATGAAGCTAACTTTTGTTTAGTCGGATGACATGATTTAAAGTGTGGTGGAAGGCAAACCGATGAAGGTTTACGGTAAACCGTAGTACTGAAGTCGTATGTGTTGCGTGTGACTAGAATGTCGAGAAACGGAAGAGAATTGCAAGTCTCAACTTCAAAAGTGAACTGAATAGCAGGATCAATAGAATTCATTGTTGAAAGAACTTTATTTAAATCATCTTTATTACCTTCAAACAGGGTAAAAGTATCGTCTACGTAGCGGAACCATACAGGGAAGTTTAAAATTTCAAACAATCTTGATTCATAATAATGCATGTAGATATCAGCCAGGATGGGACTGAGGGGGCTTCCCATGGCTAATCCCTCAGTTTGCTTGTAATATTTATTTTGGAAAACAAAATGTGTTTGTTTCAAACAGAGTTGAGTGAGAGAAATTAGCTCATCAATTTCCATGCAAGAGAAATGAAATTCGCGAAGTCTGGTTTCTAGACATCTTAATGCACCCTCCACTGGAACATTGGTGAATAATGATTTTACATCAAAAGAAACCATGAGTAAATTTCTAGGAGAAATGTTTTTAATCTTTTTTACAAATTCTATTGAATTTTTTACGGTGTAAATGTTATTGTCTAATAGAGTTGAAAATCTGGAAACTAAATATTTAGCTAATGGATACGAGGCAGTACCTAAATTTGAAACAATAGGGCGGAAAGGAATACCACTTTTATGAATTTTGGGCAGAGCATATAATCTGGCACAATTCGCAACCGATGGGATAAGCGAATGTTTTAAGTTGTTTGAAATAATTTGTGAAGATTTAATCGCAGTTTTTATTTTTGACAGGTCCGAAGGTGAAGGATCTTTAGGGATCGGTATATATGGTCCTTCGTTTAAGAGTTTGTTGACACCATCGATGTAAGTGTTTTTATCCATGACGACTACCCTTGAACAAAAGTCTGCCCTTGAACTTACTGCCCTTGAACAAAAGTCTTGGTCTAGAACGGAGAACGCAGTTAGCCGTCATAAAAACACCCTTGCAGTTAAATTCGAAAAACTTCTTTTACAGTCTTCCAGTTCAAGCAGTTCAAAAAATCTTCCCATTGTCAACATTAGGCCAATAGTTAACATTTCTAATGTTAGTTTATCAGATGAACAAGAGAGAATTCTAAAATATAATTTTAACTTCTCGCAAACCTGTAAGCCGTCAATTCCAAAGATTTTAGCTCCTATCGAAAAAGCTTTCAAGTTCAGCAAAATTTCAGATTCACAGAAAGAAATGATTAGACATCTTATCGCTCATAATGTTAAATTCAATAATAAACCTTTGAAACCAAATCTAACTGCGAGAGAAAGAACTACAATGCGCGAAATTCATTCTAACCCGAATATTATCATTTCAAAGGCCGACAAAGGTGGCCAGATAGTCGTCATGGATAAAAACACTTACATCGATGGTGTCACCAAACTCTTAAACGAAGGACCATATATTCCGATCCCTAAAGATCCTTCACCTTCGGACCTGTCAAAAATAAAAACTGCGATTAAATCTTCACAAATTATTTCAAGCAACTTAAAACATTCGCTTATCCCATCGGTTGCGAATTGTGCCAGATTATATGCTCTGCCCAAAATTCATAAAAGTGGTATTCCTTTCCGCCCTATTGTTTCAAATTTAGGTACTGCCTCGTATCCATTAGCTAAATATTTAGTTTCCAGATTTTCAACTCTATTAGACAATAACATTTACACCGTAAAAAATTCAATAGAATTTGTAAAAAAGATTAAAAACATTTCTCCTAGAAATTTACTCATGGTTTCTTTTGATGTAAAATCATTATTCACCAATGTTCCAGTGGAGGGTGCATTAAGATGTCTAGAAACCAGACTTCGCGAATTTCATTTCTCTTGCATGGAAATTGATGAGCTAATTTCTCTCACTCAACTCTGTTTGAAACAAACACATTTTGTTTTCCAAAATAAATATTACAAGCAAACTGAGGGATTAGCCATGGGAAGCCCCCTCAGTCCCATCCTGGCTGATATCTACATGCATTATTATGAATCAAGATTGTTTGAAATTTTAAACTTCCCTGTATGGTTCCGCTACGTAGACGATACTTTTACCCTGTTTGAAGGTAATAAAGATGATTTAAATAAAGTTCTTTCAACAATGAATTCTATTGATCCTGCTATTCAGTTCACTTTTGAAGTTGAGACTTGCAATTCTCTTCCGTTTCTCGACATTCTAGTCACACGCAACACATACGACTTCAGTACTACGGTTTACCGTAAACCTTCATCGGTTTGCCT
>KK119889.1:56048-68990 GCA_000611955.2 Stegodyphus mimosarum
TATCTAATCAATTTCCGATCTTCTTCATTTACGGTTTTCGCAGCTGAGGATGATGGTTCGGTAAAAAACCATCGAAACTAGTCCTGTGATAATATTGAGAATTTACGCTGATTTTTGTTGTTTTGACTTCTGAAATAAAAGTGAATTTTAAAGAGTGCATTTATTCTATTGTGGTTTATACGCTATCGACGAAGTAGATTTAATTCAATCCTATAAGTTTAAGTGAAATGCGAGAAACAAAACGCATATAATTTAATATTCCGTACAAGGAAGTCATGTTGTGTACATCATATTTTTCTAATTCGGAAAAGAGAAGAATTTAAACAATTCTTATTGATTTTATTACAAAGTTTAAGTAATTGAATTGCAAAGACCAAAATAATGCAATTAAATCGCTTATTCACTTAAAAATCAAATATATGAATAAAGCTGAACTTTATAAATTTCAGTTCATTTCCGCCATTCAAGAAACTTCTACATTTTTTAAAATAAAAAAAACAATTAAAGATAAATTTGCCATCTCTGCGTTGAAAATTATAAAAATACCTTAACTAAATCACAGCAACTCTCTAAACGGAGGACGTTTTAAGCAAAATCGTCTCGTTGTTATGTTATATATATAATATCCGCGAAACTACCCATGCAGCCAACCTGTTCGTTAAAGTGGAGGCATGACGTACATGCCACATTAACTAAATAGATCCCTGCTTATACCATTATTATAATTAATAAAAGATATTTCTACACCATATGTTTGGAAATTCATTCTAACTGAAAATTAATATTGGGATCTAATCTCAAGGTATTAGAATGCAAAAGGATCTCTTTCTTTGTTTCTTTTCTTCTTTTTATTTTTTTTCTTCCCTCCTCCGAAGTTTTTCATCGATGGATGGCCACTTTTCATACTCCAATCAAATAAAAGGAAATCCACTTTTGTAATATATCTTCTTTTGCTGCCGTGCACAATAAGTGTGCTTGAGATTAATGCAGAACTTTAATTTTATTGTCGAGGTAGAATGGAAGAACTGCTCTTGAAATCTTGAAACCCACTAAAATTAATTGACTAAAATTAATTGCACCGGAAGTAAGCTTTATTTCTGCTTTTTAACATTCCATTCTTGATTAATTTAGGAAAAAAAAAGTTGAAGAGTCAGTAGTTGAAAATAATAGCAAATAACGGAAATGAATTAAAAGTAGTTTCAACTCAATAGGATTAATAAATCTGAAATTAATACTGAAAAAAGCAATATATATATAAGATAAATAAAGAAAATAATACTGAAAAAAGCAATATATATATATATATATATATGTGTGTGTGTGTGTGTGTGCGCGCGCGTGTGCGTGCGTGTGTGTGCGTGCGCGCGTGTGTGTGTGCGCGTGTGCGTGCGTGCGTGCGTGCGTGCGTGTGTGCGCGGAGAAATTCAAATAAAAATATTTTTAGCGTATTTCATGTGGGAAAATAAATGCTTTTGCTATGTATTAGCTAAGAATATAAAATTATACGCTCATACGTTTTAACAGTTTAAAGACTTACATGAGGAGATGTGTGGATTCACAGAAATAAAGAAAGCAGTGAAATTAACTTCTGAAACAACTTGTTCAACTACTTTTGGAATGATGTTTTTCATATGTTTCTGCTTTAGACACTGATAAAATACGTCCTGAAAATTAATAATAGTATTGTAGTAGTTTCTATGATAATAAATAGTGCGCAATAATGTGAAAACGTTTTACTGAAGTTGATTGCTATGATCGATTTTGAAAAGCAGTTAGTGTTTCGATGTATATGCCGTTTACAGCACAGCACACGTAGAAATCGTATTCCTACAATCTTGGAGAAAAAATTTCTGAAAAAATTATTCTTGCAGATACTTCTATGACTTGTTTATGTATTTTTAGTATAATTCCTAAAAGAAAAAAAAGAATTGTGTAAGATGCATGCTAAGGCAAATGCTTCGAACCCACTATCCTGAGAATTTTATGTTTAAACACAGCCTGCGGTAAAACTTCAAAATATGTTAGTTCTTTTAAATTAATTAATGTATTCTTCAGTCTCATATTTATGGAAACGGAATGACTGTTCCGTTGGGGTATTCAAAATGATGTGTTGTAGTATAAAGTATTTCTTCCTCCTCCTTACCATGCCATCCTGGTGTAGTGGTCATCTCACTCGGCGCGCATTCGAGAAGTCCGTGGTTCGAGTCCCGGCGAGGGCATTGCTCATTTTTCACGTCTTCTGCTTCGAAACAACCTAATGTCTCCACAGTGGCACCGAAACAAAAGAACAATAAGGTAGTAGATGATGATTCTTGACCACCAGGATTTGGCGATAGGATCCCCTAATCCCCACTCGCCCTTTAAAAAAGGGGAGTATATAAGGTATTTCTCCCGCCTTCTTAGCATGCCTTCGTGTTGTAGTGGTTAACACACTCAGCGCGTATTCGAAAGGTCCGTGGTTGGAGTCCCGGAGAAGGCATTGCCCATTTTTCACGTCTTCTGCATCGAAAGAACCTAATATCTCTCTACAGTGGAGTCTTCTTGTTCTTTTGGGATCATCCAAGGGTAGATAGAGCCTACTAGAAAGACTAAGCAGCGAATTCTCGCTATGTCTTTGAAGAACAGATATTGCCGAAGGTTTAAATAACCTTTTTATCTGAACGTAACAAATACTGCGCTCACTCGGTGCTCACAATTTACCACCACTTGTGGCTAAGTAACTCGAGCAGAAAACAAAAGTGTAAAATCTCAATAAAGTAAGATGGGCTGCACCACTGGCTCCTTATTTATCTAAACCACTAAATCGGCTGCACACAGCAAAGCCAAACCTAGAATATCAAAACAATCTAAAGAGGGTGGCTAAAGAGAGCCTTGCATGTGAATAGTTGGCTAAGCACCGACTATTCACGTGCAAGGCTAACAGGAAAAGGCTGTCTAACAGCAACTATAGAGCAATTTCAAAACATCCAGCATAGACTCTCTACTACGGCTCACGAACTCTTGAAACCGCAGATTAAATATTGCTTCTGAACTCATTTAGTGTTAGGCTACTTCAAAGAACTAATTCCTCTACTCCAATCAGGACTCATATTTCTTTTTATCTCTTTGGCGAACATGGCGTGTCCTGACTGGACAGTGAGTTGACTGCAACTATGTCCTACGGAGTGTAGCAAAGACGACAAGATGAGAAGGGTTAAAATTACCCTTTATTTTTTTCACGTTTCACAGTCGCTCCCGCGCTTCGGGATACAAAGACCAACCACTTGTGGTCTGAGCGTAAAAATATAAGACTACTAACTAACTAAAATTTAAATATGAGCTAACTTTTAATATTTTACACAGATGACTAACACTAAGACTGGCCTTTTAAATTACTACGTCTGTAGTACGCAAACTGCGGAAAACTACAATACGTCTTTAGCTTTCAAGAGGACTAAAAGCCTCTGGCCTTAAAGGCGGACGGTAACTGATGGCAAGCTCGCGTGAAGACTCGTGGCAAGATGGCTCACTCTCTCTCCGTCTACTACCTTCTACTACGCTCTTGGCAAAAAGCCACAACTTAAATACTTAAGCGGTAGCAAGTAAAATTTGCATACACATATTCACTCGTTAATTATGGCCGGAAGTGGAAAATAAGAGATGATAGTAAAGTTTTAAAGTAAAATAAACGATAGTCAAACTTAAGATCCTTACATTACTACTCACTGAATTCGAGACTCCTCTACTACTACTCACGAACTCTTAAAACCGCTGCTTAAATACTGGTTCCGATCTCACTTCGAATTTGCATACACGTCATTAAAATTTACATTCTGGCAGGAAACTGAAATCAGAAGAGAAAGAAAAGTGTTACAAACAAAAAAAAGTATGAAATCAGATTTTACAATACGTCCAAAGGGACTTTTTTTTAACATTTTGTGTGTTACCTTTATTTATTAAATATTCTTTGCGCTTAAATCATTAATTTTAATTCAACAGCAATATCGCAAAATAATTTTAAAATGAACAAAGCTTTAGAATTTTCGATACACTTTGCTTTGAAATCATTGAGTTTTTTCATCAAAAATTCGTTGAAGTGTTACAAAATATGAAATCGATAATAACTAACTTCAAATTCCAAATTAGGGTTCCGGATGCCCGTATTAAGATTACGCCATTTAAACTTCGATGGCTCCAGGTACCGTTGTTTTATCACAATGCGAGAAATATCTATTATACATTTATGCAGATTCTTCATTGTTTAATTTCTTGAAATATAACACAGGGCGATAATATTTGGTGGCAACAATTTGAAAAGGGACCTGCCATTTAAAGTTTTCAAGGCAAAATGCCAAAACGAAATTAATAGCTCTTCTGGGCTAACGCTTTTTGGGCTAAAAATAATTGGTTAGAATCAAATAAGGTCCTTACAATGTTAGTCCATTCACATACGCTGTGAAATTAAGCTCCGTTCCACACATTATCTTGTCTGGCAGAATCATACAACTACTACGTAAGATTGAGAATCTAGAGGTGACCGTATCGTACCATAAAGAGTTATTCGTAAAAGTGAACTTAGCAAAGTAAAATTTGCCTTATGTTCAGCCAATTTCCAATTAGAAATCAAAATCAAGGTTTTTCAGACTGTATTTGGTGAGACACTGGGGTTCCACAAGATAAAATCAGAATTAAAAAAAATTAAACACTGTATCGAAACAATAATAAACATTTCAAATGCTTATTAAACAATATTTTTATGTATATTGTTATTGTATCGTAAGCAATCATAGATCTGCATTTATAAGTAAGACCTCCTTTTAGTCATTCGTAAAAGGAATAAAATTTATTCGCCAGGTTTGTTTTTATGGGTGTCTATGCATTTTTATTATTCCTTAATACTGAAATGTAAAACTATGTAAATGTTAAGGACTGAATGATGTGATTATTTATCTAACTATGAACGCCAGCTGCTATGCACTCTTTGCAAGTTACTGACTTACTATTCCCAGTTCAAGTTTTATAATCAATCTGTTCAATATATTTGGTATTGAAAACTAAATACCAACAAGAAAAGTAAAACGAAATAATGATATTTCTTTTATTTTTCACATTAAGTGTACACAATATTGATGCATTTTCAATGCTTTTTCAACATTTACTTTCTGGGAATGGTAAAGATGTCACAAAATAAATTATAGTTTTTTGTGTTTTAAGGACAAAGTTTGAAGACACCAAACAGACAGACTGATGGGGAAAACTTACTTCCTAGTAGAAACGTCTTCGATTATTTCAGGAAACACTGAGCTACACTCAGCGCAGCCCCAAGAAAAAGCCATGTTGGAAAGTTCGAATTAAAGACATCTGAAGTCACGTGCGTGACTCAGCATTACGTATCGTGGCACCACTTGCTTGATATGCCCAGAATTAATTTTCAATAGGATACCAATGTCAAGAATTACTAAGACAATTCAAGATTTAGTTTGAAGATTTTAAAGAACATGTAGTACGTCTATTATTAGAAAATAGCAACAGATTCTGCTAGATGACGTACTGTAACAGTGTGCATGCTGGACCGCCAACAAGTGAGCCGGATGGGAAAGCTTAATATACCGCTTGAAATGCTTGTCCTGTCATAAAGATGCCGACATCATTATACAAGTAGGCCACTGTACAAAAAGACAGAAACTATTCAAGGATACCCCGGGTCAAACGTACCCACATACTTATGAAGATCAAGTTTTAATTTATAAAAAGTAACTTTCAGATGAGGAGTGTTTTGAGCCAGGACACCTCTATGAGAGTAGGATTTTGGTTTGCAACCTTGACTATCTAAGCAAGTGAGAACCGCACTTGCATAGTGCTGCCTCGGTATAACGGTGTCCGTACCTT
This sequence comes from Stegodyphus mimosarum, assembly GCA_000611955.2. Classification (NCBI taxonomy): domain Eukaryota; kingdom Metazoa; phylum Arthropoda; class Arachnida; order Araneae; family Eresidae; genus Stegodyphus; species Stegodyphus mimosarum. Next base: position 61,917 of record KK119889.1, read on the forward strand.
GAAGGAAAGTTGCTTTTTACGAGTCAGAAATTCATTTGTATCGTAATGTTGGCTCCGTTATACCGGAGCACCCTAATGAAAGTTTGTCTTTCCCGTCACTGATTTGCATAAAGGTGCCGACACTCTTATGACGGGTCATACTTATGAAGGTATTCAACGCAATATTTAGTGGGGAATCGGGACGTCATCTCACTCGATTTTTGAAAGTAAATACTGTTAAACGTTTAAGCATGGAATTATTAGCAAAGAAACGCTCACCTGTAACAACCAATTTTACTCAAACTTTTAATGCCTTGAGTGATTTATTAAATCAGGAAAAACCTAATGAGGTAGAAATTCGATCAAATTTTGCTAGTTTAAAAAGGATATATGCTCAGCTTTCTAGTTTCGATTCTGAAATAAGTGATTTATTCGTTGCAGATTCTGATGCAGAAAGATATGAGCGCGAGTATTTGATTATCGAAAAATTCGATGAGAAGATGGATAGTATTACAGTAAAAGTAGAAGTACCACACAAGTATCCAGTGGCAGATTTATGGTTGCCCGTTCATGTCACAATTTCGAAGGGCTCTGCCTTCCATACGGCCTCCAAATTTATTAATACATTTTTCAATGTTCTTTTCCAATAGGATGTCTTCAGTAAGTCTGTCTTTGGTCAGGTAGCATTAGTAATCAAATAATTTACGTCTTCTTCCCTGTAGTCCTCCATTTATAGTTTATATCGTAGATAATTCAAAACTTCCACCGTTATTTTTGGGTATGTAATGGAATTATAATTGTAACGTTCTTCTATTGTTATTTAGTGCGATGAACTTGATTCTATAGAAATTAAAACTATACTTAAAATAAGTTGCCAAAAATGCTGTAAAGGAAGTATTTTTGTAATACATACTTGCATTTTTTTGACGACTAGATGCATTTCGATTCCGCTTAGAGTAAGCAAAAAGTAGAAATTAAAAAAAATTGAAATTATAATATAATGAAAAAATAACCCTTTTTAGACAGACTAATAACCATATTAAGTGGAAATTTGAATTAAAAGTCATATTACAGATGCAGAATCGGCGATGCAAAATTTATGTAATACGAATTAAGATGAAAGTACAAAATCAGAATATTTTGAAGCCAAGTAATAAAAATAAGACACTCTTTATAAACATGTCATTAACAATACTAATTAGAAAGGCTAAAATACATTTTGCCTTGAAGATGTGCAAAATTTATGGAACGCACATAAATTATCTCAACAGCTAAATGAAAAACAAAAATAAAAGAGTTATGAGATAAAATAATGAAACATTAGTTCTTTTATCTTTTATGGGAGAAAAATAATAATAAGTCAATTTTAGTCGACAAAACTTAAGATTAGGATAATTTGTTTTAGTTGTTTCTTTCTTGTTTACAAGAGAATTAAGTACACAGTTTCTCCTCCTTTCTTCTGTTTTTTTTGTCTTTAGTTTTATTTAGTTCTTACGTTTCTAGTTTAGGATGCTTTTATGCGTGTAGATCATATATTCTGCATTCCGAATACATATTATGACCTATTATTACAGAATCTACAATTCTGGCAAAGCTGTTTTTTTTTTTTTGATAATAGCCTTTACGAAAGAGATTAGTTAGCACACTTTACTTTTCAAGAAACAAATATGAACACAATTTTCAATTTTAAGAGTATAGGGTATTTCTCCCGCCTTCTTAGCATGCCTTCGTTGCGTAGTGATTAGCACGCTCGGCACATATTGGAGAGGTCCGTGGTTCGAGTTCCGGCGAGATCATTGTTCGTTTTTCATCTCTGCTGCTTTAAAAAAATACCTAATGTTTCTACAAATGCGCCCGAACTAAAAAAAAGGGATGCACGATGATTCTCTGCCACCAGGATTTGGCAATTGGGTCCCCTAATCCCCAGTTGCCCTTTAAAAGGAGGAGTATATAAGGTATTTCTTCCGCCTTCTTAGCATACCTTGGTGGTATAGTGGTCAGAACGCTCGGCGCATATTCGAAAGGTCCGTGGTTCGAGGACATTGCTTATTTTTCATCTCTTCTGCTTTCGAAAAAGTACCTAATGTCTCTACAAGGAGAAAAAAATCGGAAAGCTTTGAAATTTTATTTTTTCTCATTTACGAATGCATACACGTTTCGACAGAATTTAGGGGGACCCCCTTTGGGCTAAAAATATTTAAAAACAGCTTTTCTTTAGAATTTCTGATAGACATTCTCGAGAGCTGGAGATAAAAATATTTTATTTAGCACACTGTGTTGCCCCTGCTCGTTTTGAAATCGTTGAGTGTCTTGATCAAAGTTCGTTAATGTTTATGAAATAGATAATAAAACAAATTCGAAGCTGGAGATTCAAGCTTCCAGATGCCCATATTTGAGTGGAGGACTACGTTATTCAAAATTTTGCGGGTCTAGATATCGTCGTTTTTTCACAATGGGAGAAACATACATACATTCATGCAGATTCTTCATTTTCTAATTTCTTTAAATATAATGCAGGGCGATAATATTTGGTGGCGACAATTTGAAAGGTGATACAGCCGTTTATAGTCATTACACGCAAAATGCCGTTTGAAGACTAGCTGTATTTTGGGCTATCGCTCCTTTGGCCTAAAAAAAAGAAAAAATGTTATGCGGAGTTTTTTTATGTAATGGTTTCATAAAAAGCGGCAAACTATTCGATAAAACAAGTAGTTGCCTGTGAATACACGTGACCAGGTGAGAGCAGGTCCAGACACCCGGGCGGTTTACAATTAATTGATCGTGTATTGTCCTGATTCCGCAACTATCTAGAGAAGCACTCCCTGGTGCTCTAGGAAGGCTGCATCGAGAGTTTGTTGAATTCACATTCTACATAGCCATTGACATTAGTGCTTAATAAATTCAAATGGGCCTCTAACACACATAATACATAAATTTAAATAAAAACAAATTAAACACATATTACAGGTTATATAAAATAGTTAAACATTATAGAAAGCACAATACAAAATTACTCAAATTACTAGATAACAGTAAGTAATGTTGTAATACTTTAAACATAGAATACACAATTCTAAGTTCATTGGATAGAATACGCTAAATTCAATATAGTATATACTATTCATTATACACACTTTACATTGCCCGTCACACATTATATTAAGAGCAATGGATGGATACAACCAAAGGATGAGATGTTGATAAATGATCTCTATCCTTAATTTCTCACACTAAATCTCATTTACATTATAATGCCATAAGCGGCAGCCCATCTGCAGAAACCGCTTAACTGAAGTTGGATGATGCCAGTATGATATAGCTCCGTTTTCATTGCTTTCGCAGCTCCTTTGAGAAAGCGAACATGAACGTTTCTGCTTGCCATCTTGGAAGGTATGTTTGGAGACGTCTGAAGGCCAGTGCTTGTGAAACAGCCTGTGAACATTAGATTCTTCGCTCGTTTCAGCAACCATGAAAAAGAAACTTGAGAACTGTAAAAACAATTTCATAATGGTACCATTTGATCTCATTCGAAATCCTTCGAATTGCATCATTGTTGCCTGCAATTCGAGAGAATTTGATGAATAAAATGGACAGCGACTGCATGGAATTCGACAAATTATGTAATATACAGATACCAGATACCAGATATTTACCAGATAATACCTAATACCAGATATTTCTAATACCAGATATTTTTCAAAACTTGTTATACAGATATGACGGAAAATTTTGGTGCTGAAATAGATGTCGCATCTAGTTTCAGCAAAAAGCGAAAAAATCGATAAATAAATAAAAAAATACTTAGGACACAATTTTAAAATGTTTAAAAGAATAAAACATATAACAAAATTATTTACTTTTCGTTATTTTTATCAATACAGTTTTTAACTACAATAAAAAATTAAATTACTCATATTAAAATACAGTAACAGCAAACGTACATGTTTATTCATAAAACTACTGTATTGGTGACACAATAATTAGCAGGGCACAAAATGAAGTGCAAATGCTTTTTATTTATTTTTATGTAATGATAAATTCCCTAAAGCCTGAAAAGAGATTAAAAATGCTAATGCATTTGCATTTAAAACTAATTAATTTTTTATCCTTAAATTTGTTTTGTGTTTTCTCTCACTTTACCGAATAATACCGGGGCCAATGTCCACGGTTAATTTAAAACAACATTTAATACGAGGACAGCTAAAAAACACAAGAATGAAAAATAACCCATTTTATAATTAACAGAAAATTCCTATTAACTTTGATCTATGTTTTCAAACAGTTTAATCTGAACAATTAGTTCATCTTACTTAAACTAAATCAGTATTCTAAATAGAAACAACACTCTAAGTAACAGACGAATCTGTAAGCTTTTTTAGTTGCGCTGTGAAAAGACGGTGGCACCTAGACCCTCTGAATTTTGAATTGAATTTCAACATGTGTATCTCGAAGGTCAAATTTTAAATTTCTATTTTTTATTTATTTTATGCTTAACTTAATAAATTTTCGATTATCAAACTCGGTGATTTAAAAGTATATAATGCCATTACATAGGGGCACAGAATAATCAGATTCCATATCGCCCTAGGCCAGGTTTCTTGGGATGAAACCATAGCTTAAGTAATAATACATGTGGCATAGCATTATGCAGATGTCGTAGTCAAAAAATCAAGTAAAGAAATTTTTTGAAGTTCTTGAAGGATATTGACGAGCGTCAATGAAGAGATGCAGGGAGGCAAGTAGTCACATTATTCAGAACCAGTAAGCGAGCGAAGATTGAGAGCAATCAGTAACATATTTGGACCTTGCTGTGCAGGGTTGGATAAGGCGATTGTCAAAGCCAGAGTTTCAGAACAGTATAATGTAAACAAGTAGGGGAGAAGGGACTGATCTGTTAATGCCTATATAGTAGGCTAAAGCAGTTTAAATTATTTACACTAATTTCAAGTAATGCTGGTGTCACCGAGTAGGTTACTATACTGCTCAAAACAATTAAAGGATATTGCGTTTTTAGGTGGATTTTGTGGCTGGGAAACTTTTTAGCTGATTGATGCATGGTCGACAGACGTAGTAGGCTATATGAGAATAAATTACACATGTTTGGAAGAAAAAAATGCATTTTATTGCGCATTTGTGTACAAAAGGAAAAAAACACAATTTGTGCATATGAGAAAAAAGAATAAGAAAAGGTGTTTTCTTCAAAGGAAATCATTTTCAGTAGGGGGTATGGTTTCCACGGACGGCCAGCAACGTTGAACACCTTTGAGGCATGGAGTCAATGAGGCTATTAATCACGAGTTGGGGTATTCTGTCCCACTCTTCCAGAAGAGCTCTTTCCAGTTCTTGGAGAGTTTGTGGGGGTGGTTGGCGGCCAGCAACTCGTCTTCCTAGAGCGTCCCAAACGTGCTCTATTGGATTCATGTCTGGAGAACACGCTGGCCATTCCATTCGTACGATTCCTTCCTCGAAAAGGAAATCCTCCACCAGGTTAGCACGATGTGGCCTGCAGTTATCGTCCATTAAAATGAAGTCATCTCCGATTGCTGCAGCGTAAGGGACTACAATAGGTCTGAGGATCTCATCCCTATATCGGCGACCAGTCAGAGGTCCATCTCGAATGATGTAGAGGTCTGTGCGCCCGTCAATGGAGATGCCACCATACACCAACACTCCCCCACCGCCAAATCTGACACTTTCGTGCACGAACGCAGGATTATTCCTACTGCCGCGGTCCCTCCAGACGAAAATACGCCTATTATCAGGATGAACAGAAAAACGGGACTCGTCAGAAAAAAGAACATTGCTCCATTCATTTCTCCTCCAGTTCACATGCTCTGTTGCCCACTCCCTGCGGTCGCGACGATGCCTTGATGTTAGTCTAACACATACCATCGGTCGACGAGCATACAGACCTACACCATGGAGCCGGTTTCGGACAGTCTGAGTTGAAACCGTCCTACCAGTAGCCGAGTGAAGGTGTTGTTGGAGAAGAGTAGTATTCATATTGCGGTGTCTTCTAGCCGTTAACACTAAATAACGATCTTTATTGGGCGTTGTTGCCCGTCTACGACCTTGCCCTGGTCTTCGGCCTACACTTCCAGTTTCCAAAAAACGGTTCCAGATCCTGGAAATCACACTTTGTGACACTCCAATGGTTTGCGCTACTTCGGCTTGAGTTTGGCCCCCTTCTAACCTACCAACAACTCTCCAAGCTTCTGAATCGGTTAAATGACTTCGCTGAGACATCGTACTCATCGAAACAAAGCAGTCACTGAATGCCGATCATCCTTGTCTTCATTGTCTTTCATTCAGTTGAAAGTCAAATTTCATTCGCTGCCACTGAAGCGACGTTTTTGACGTTGAACTCAAAATTAGCATACTCCACAGTTTGAAAATCAGAAAAATTTGCATTTGTGATTCTCTTCTTCCATTTTCGGCAAAAAAAATTCCCTTATATCTTTATTTTATATAAAACTTACATATCCTTTAATTGTTTTGAGCAGTGTATATTCTTGAAACTCTGTATGAGTTTCGGTGTCTTTGACACAGATCCGTGATCTAAACGTTTTTGGTTTGTGAAGATGGGTCTCAGAGACGGTTGGCTTGTTTTCTAGCACCTGTGTTGGTGTCAGTAGTTTCATTTTAGTGACGTTAGCATGGCTAACTCCAGGACGGGAGTAGTTATAATTTTTGGGCTTAACTATTTTGAATATTAGGCAACTACGATATCTGGATACGTGAAGTCTGTTACAGTTACAGCAGATTGATTTTTCCGTGCGTTTAAATTCACGGATGAGAGAGTCAGAAAATGTTTGGCAACTTGGTTTAAGTCTGCTCCTATCAGATGAGTGGCGTAAATTTTAGAATTTAAAGCACTGTGTAGCTGTTCTCTTGGATTTGAATTTTTCAATTTACGTTAGAAAATGTAGGAGGTGATTAGTTTCAAAACCTTTGTCGAGGCTTGATGGAGGAAGAGCGATAAGTTCGACTCGAAATATGGGCAGCAACACTTTAGTTTTAGAATGGAATAGCTGGATAGTTTTGAGTGTATTAAACCATGGGCTTTTAAGGCATAGTTAATTTCTTCGAGACATT
>KK119889.1:90785-107429 GCA_000611955.2 Stegodyphus mimosarum
ATATTTATTTATTTATTTATTTATTTATTTTTGTGCGAAACGTAAAATCCCCTGCCTGTGTGGGACTCCTTTTATAATTTGAATAGCGCTTCCTTTTCAATTCCTATCCTTCCCGAGGGAATATCTTAAACAAAGGGGCGCAATCTCGAAAGAGTTAATATACAAGCACATGTATTTTTAGCTATACCTCGTAGAAAAATTCGGGGAGGAAGAGAGAGACTAGGTTGTTGTTCTCAAGGTTTGACAATTTTTTTCTGAAAACTTAGAAAGTTTTTATAATTTGTTTATTTCTACGTTGGATTAAGTTAAGTTATTTAAAGATTAATTTAGCATGTCAGAGCAATTTTAAATAAATGTCAGTCTGAAAATTTGATGATTAAATATCAGTATATTTGAATAACAAACCAACAAAAGTGCCTTGCAGGTAAAAAACTTCAGATTTCGGATAGAAAGAAAAAATTAATTTAATTTGTTTTTCTTTTCGGATATTACTATCATTGTTAACGTTTGTTTTGATAAATATTTAATAAACGAACTTTAAAATTTATTTTAAATACTTTTTTATCTTGTTAACAATTTTTTTTTTGTACAAAACACATTTCTGGCCAGCTGTTTCAAATTGCGCGGCCCGTATGTAATTTGAGTTTGGTTTGGTTTATTTAATTATGGCAAAGCACTCAAAGGCTGTCTGCCTAAAGGGAGAAATGCCTTCGTGGAGGACGTTTTAAGGTTACACTTTGGGAAAACTACGAAACGCCCATGTAGAAAGCCCGTTCGCTGGGATTCGAACCCGGACCGAGCTACCAAATGTTCAGCAACCGCTCGGCTGTGGATGGGCAAAATTTGAGTTCGAGGCCACTGTCTTAGAATATATAAAATATCTAGGAATAAACTTTGTGTATGTGGATTTCGTGGTTGTCCTCATGTGTAACATGAATACGGCCCGGTTTTCCTTAGTCCATGAAAGCACCCCTTCCGTACGGTCCTCGCCTGCTTTACATAATGAATTTAATAACTTGAAACATATTACTCATTTATACAAGAATACTACAGTATTAAAAACATATAGTTTCATTCATTTGGCTAGTCGAAGCTCTTATTATCAGAGCTCTATTCTGTTAACATTAGAGTTTGTGCTGCGACAGAATTTTGATAACAATGGAGTGACTCATAATTCAAAATAGCAACCAAGTTAATCAATTCTAGTAGTTAGAAATTAAAGACATCAATCGGAGCACTCATTCATTGCTTTAATTAAAGTCAATACACAGAGGCCATCTTTAAATTGCTTCCCACTTTATTTGATTGCTATAGCAGTCCAGTCCGCCTTATTAAACGCTCTTATTAGCAGAAGAAAAATTGTTTTGTAAATCGATATGTTCTGTCTGAATATCGATTTTGAATTAAATATGGACTTGACTGTCATTGTAGATGGCTGGCCTCGATTACCAGATGCTATTTTGCGTTAAGATGTCCGTGGAATCGTTCAATCACCGGAGAACAGATTTGCTTGGCAGAAGCAATCAATCAAATTGAAAGGAAAATTATTTCCGTATTTATTCGGAAGGAATGCACAGTGGTAAAGCCTCATTTGCTCCTATTCACGATAAACAGTAGCAAAAAAATAAAGAAGAATACTTCAATAGAAATTCGATTATCCGGCATTCTTTTAACCGTCCGTTTCTATTATCCATTATCCACAGTAGTACGATGGATTGAATAATTCCACCAAAAAGCAGAAAATAAAAAAAAAGTGTGATTAAAAACAATATACGCAGGACACGCTTAGGAAACTTTCCATAGGGCCCTCCTCCCAAAAAAAACATACTAAATAGAAAAATCTTTTAAATAGAAAAATATTTTTTCCTCTAAAATTATAGTGTTTTTTTTTTTTTTTTTTTTTTTTTTGAATAGCTTATTAACAACGTAATGTTGAATTTCTATATTAAATAATTTTAAGAGTTAAATATATTTAGTTATATTTTTAGTTGAATTTAATATTTCTGTTCAGTTAAACTCTTATCCGAATATTAATTATTTCTATGGTAATTTCAATTTAATTATTACAGAATTTAGTTAATTAAATTTTATTTAAATATATGAATGAGGCAAAATTATTTGCACATTTTATGACTGGATTTGAGAACAGGATTGAACAAAAAACGCGAGGGCTATCTGCCTAAGAAAAAAGACGTCTTCGTGGTGAACATTTCAAGGAAACTTCCTTATATTTCCAATACACTTAAAAGGAAAACGCGAAAATTCCAACGCAATCTGCACGTTCGCTGACATTCGAACCAGGTCTTGTACTAGCATTCACCAGTTTTACCTCAGCCGTTGTTGGATCCTACATATTTTTTACTTCCTTGTACGAAGTAAAGGAAGTATTATAACGGCGAAAATTTTCAGGTAGCATATTTCAACGAAAATATCCATTTTAACCGCCCTCGAATCTCTTTGAACGATTTTTTTGCTTGATATCAGTACGTACGGACAGAATAAAGAACTCTTTATTCACAACGGATTGTAAAATGGGTTTAGAAGGAATTTTTTCGGAACATCTGTATGTACGTGAGTATATATCTCGCATAACTCAAAAACGACTAGCCACAGAATATTAAGATTTTTTATACGGGACTGGTATAATATCTAATTTTACACCTGCCTTTTTTGTTGCAATCTGCAACACCAAACGTATGTATACATACCCACCCTCTTACTCGACTCAGTGAGCTCGGTCTTTTATTCTTATACGATGATAAATTTTGCATTTTTTTTTCTTTAAAAGTGATTAAATTATGTTTCTCTTTCCTTCCTGTTAAGATTTTTATGTCCTTACTTAATCTGCATACGATAGTTGTAGAATTGCCAATAAATTAGAAATTTAAGTTTCGCTAAGCTTAATGTTACGGCTATTTGTTTACAATTGACATTGGTAGTAGTATTGTGAATTAAGTCAGTTGGTGCACCAACTTCAGCGTCTTTTTGCCCATTGGGACCAAAGGTTAACTTTAAATTTTTGTGAAGCTAAAATTTTGCCTTTCTGCCTTTTGCGCGAATTGCTTGTTTTTGTGTAGAAAGTCTATTTTTAATAATTACAAAAACATTTTAACTATTTTTCCACTGCATTTGTTTTTTTAGGATTGACTGTATTTTACAATTTTTGAATGAAAATGTTTTGAGTTTTTATGTATTTTTGCTTTCTCGCGAAGTAATAACTGAATTAATTGAATGAGAAATGTATGCCTAATGAAATTCGAGGAAATATGTAAGTTTAAATAAAGTGCAGTAACAAAATGTGTATAATTTAATAGGCTGTACGAGGATGTCATGTGGTATCCATATCAAATTTTTTTACAGATTTTTAGAGTGTGCTTCTTCAAAGTTTCATCAGTTAAGTCTTTTATTTAATAATTAAAATATCCATTAATTAATTTTGTAAAAAAACGTTATCTGCTGTCTCTGAGCTGTACCATTAGGAAACGTGAACTGGTTATATTTTTTAAACCATATTGCATAACGTAAAAGAAAGATTAAAGCATATGGATCGAAAGTTAGAAGACACTCTTACCACCTTAAAGGGCTGTTTTGCCGATGTATCTCGCTAAACGTTATGATAACGGCAAGTGATATGTATTCAGTCAGGAGTATTTATTTAAAAAAATTTGTTTCCCGAAGGGAGCAAAAGTTATCCAAAATATTAGTGCAAATTTCTTATGCAGGAAAGTCTTTTGAGACAAAATTTCTTCTGTGAGAAATTTACTATTGTGCGAGGAAAGGAAAATATTAGGGATTGACTTTGTGAAATAAATTTCCATAGCACGAAAACATTTTAAACGTGTTTTTCTCTCTCTCGATACATTTAAATTAAATTTGCTTACATAAGCCAGAAGTAAATATTTAATATCGTGAGTTTTACCCACTCACAGCCAATTAACGAATATAAAAATATGTGAACATAAAAATTAAAAATCTGATGTGTACACCACATAATTTCCTTGTATGAAATATTAAATTATGCGCATTTTGCATTTCACTTAAATTTAGTGGATTGGATGAAATCTACTTCGTCAACAGCGCACAAGCCACAATAAAATAAATGTAATCATTTTCATATTCATTTTAACCTCTATCGAATGCAATTTAACGATGTTTTTGCTTGACATCTGCACGTAAGGAGCGAATGAAGGACTCTTTTGCCCCCAAAAAAATTATAAAACTGATTTAAAAGGCATTCGGAACAGATTTTTTTCGTGGCGTCTGTAAGTTCCTACGTACGTGCATAACGTACGTATGTATCTCGCATAACTCAAAAACGGGTAGCCTCAGAACATTGAAATTTTGTATATAAGACTGCTATAACACGTAGATGTGCACCTCTTATTTTGGTTGCAATAAATATGTACTATATATATCCACTCTGTTACTCGCTGAGTGAGCTCAGTTTCTTTATTCTTATATGTTTGTAAATGGTGCAATTTTTGCTATGGTTGTTCTGGTTAAGAATTTTATGCCTTTAAGTAACCTGCATGCAGTAATTGTGGAATTAGCAACAATTTGAAAGTTTCATAAGTGAGGCTAAGCCTAATTTTTTATTACCATAGCCGCCATATTCGTTTACATTTGAAACTTAATAGAATAGTGTATTTGTGGCCAATCTAGAGAAACTAAGCTTCGCAACCACAAAGTAAGGTCTTTTATTATTGCGAATTAAGTTATGCTTAATTCATTCTGGAATTATCATTTAAGTTATTAGCTTGTTTTTGCGTAGAAACTGTAATTTAACTGTAAAATTTGTTGTTTTAATTGTTTTAACTGTACTTGGTGTTTTAAGTTTTTCTAAATCTTTCAATTTTTAATGAAAATACTTTGAATATTTATGTATTTTTGCCTTGCCGCGAAGTGAGAACTGAATTAATTAGTAGCGTATGCGCATTAATTAAGCGTCGCTGAATCATTGTTTCTTTTTTATTTGTTTAATTTCTTTTATGCATCGTTTTAGATTTGAATAGATCTTGCGGTAATTCTTCAGGTGATATAATTTTTGTGCACTCTGAGTTATAAAATGAATGAGATTGTAACGCTGTTAAGTGAACCTAGCGCCGAAGTGTCGCTATGGTAAATAAATATAGCGAACTTTGAAAAGTGCACTTATTCTATTGTAGTTTATGCGCTATCGACAAAGTAGATTTAATTCAAAATTTGTTAACTGCTAATTCAATAGGTTTAAATGAAATGCAGGAAAATTGCGTATAATTTAATATTTCATACAAGGAAGTCATGTGGTGTACACATCATTTTTTTTTTGTTGTTGTTGTTTATTCACATCTTCTTCCGGCTAAATATACGGCGTTGAAAGCATCTAATTACACAACTTGTGAAAATTAGGAATAGATATGGAATAAATCACTTGAATTGGCTGTGTTATAAATTATATTTAATAGACATAGTAATTTTATTTAAAAACGGAGTAGAAATATAAACTTTTTTAAGAAACACGTCATTGACTTCAGATCGCTTAGCTGTAATGCCCTACTTTAATTTAGAAGAGATCTTAAGGGCCGTTGAATGATAATAATTCTAGGATCTGTCAATTCAGAATGCCAGATGATAGCTCTTATCCCTTATGCCCGCATTCATGACAGATGTGGTAGCATAACGTGGCTAACAATAGAAACAATAAGTTATAAAAAGATCTTATCTTAAAATATTAAGAATTTTTTTTCCTAACCTTGTTCGTGGACATCTTATTCAAAAGATCAAAAACTAAATCAATATTTTTTTGCTACTTACTTACTTTTCCCTTCGACCATTTTCGACAGACAAAAATGTTTTCAAATAGCGTGACGTTGTCCAATAATGGATTAGCGTGCGTGTTCCGTGCATACTCTTGGCGAACATATTCGTGAAGTAAACTAAGTCCTAATCTCGAACAGGGAGCTGAATGCAGCTATGTTCTGTGGTAGAAAACTGTGGTTAAGTGGTAGAAGGACTGCACGTAAGAAGGATTTAAAATCCTCTTTTATTAAATCACAATTATATACAGCCACTTCCCAACTCGGGAGGGATAACAGAAAATAATGACCGCACTTGGGTCTAAACTGAACAATCAAATAATTTAAACTAAAGTCAAGTAGAAATTTAAGTAGTCGTTGCTCACAGAGCTATAAACGCGAGGTTGGCCTCTATGCTAAATGGTGCGTAGCAAGATTTAACTAATACTAACGCACTTAGACTTACTTCAATAAGTAATAGCGTAACAGCGCTAAGGCTTAGAATTTAAATACTAGCAAGTCAGGCGAACGTCGAACAGAGCAACAGTGATGTGAGACTAAAGGCTCTCTCACCCTGAGTAGTTCCTTGCTAACGGTTAAATACCAAAACTTGGCTCCACTTCAAATTAGCATAAAGTGAAACGCGCGCTCATTCTAACGGGAAGTTGAAATAAGAACACATAGGAAAGGGGAAATTAAAATAAAACTTTGTTAGTTTAAACTAAAACCTTACAACGTCACAACAATTTCTTAAGCTATTCTCATTAGTTTTATGTAACCCTGACTTTTTTCAGCGCTGTACCCGTAACTTGTATCTGCTTACTAGCTACTACATAAATAAAAAGCGACCTATTACTTCCAGATTTCCGCCGAAATGTTTGACGCAAATTTGAGCTTATATTTGTTGTTGTTGTTTCTGCTTATGCTCACCTCGTTTGACGTAGTCAGCCCAAGCCCACGAAATTCCTCGTGGCAAGGAGCGCAAGATTACGCCTGCCGTTCGCAACAATCTTGCAGGTGACAGTGCGATTTAGCTCAGTTCTGCCCCCAATTTTGGTGACGAGCACCCCGGGGGACGTGTCCCACCCCTCTTCCCTTCCACCAAACAACAAGAAAGGACTTTCGGCTCACCCCATATTTAAAGTGTCGCCATGCCGCACCAACACTATACATTTGCAAACATCCATACCTTCTTCGGGATTCGAACTCGGGCCCTTCGGCACAGCAGTCAGCGACGCTAACCATAATACTGGTTCGACAGCCGAGCTTATATTTACAAACAGCGATCTGTTCCTTTAACATTTCGTTGGAATGAATAATGCAAGTTTGGCGAAATATCCGCCAACTTTCATGGTCGACGAGAAAATATTGTTACGAATTTTCTATATGTAACGTGAATGGCCTCAAGAAATGAGAAGCTTTTCCAGAAAAATAACATTACAGAGGTAAATTTATTTAACATTGACGTAACTGCTACCTCTCTAAATTGACAAGATATCGCCAAGCTGGCGATGGTTTTGTCCATTAATTTTTATTCATCAAATTTAGAGGGAAATCGACAAAAGTTTCCAAACTTGGCGACATTTCTTGGTTCGATCCCTGTGTAACTGTAATTGGCCCAGAATGCGTATGTGACTGTAACTGTAACTGTATCCGACCCTTGTATGTAACTGTAACAATATGTGTCTTATGTAATCGGAAAATATGGGAATTTTTTCGTCGATCGAGGGAAAACTATATAAGACCGATAGGAGACTCAGCTTTAAGTTTCCAGTTCGGAGTTGACTTCGGAGTGCTGAGAGCTTCGCCTTTTAGATGCGCTTTGTATTGCGCTGCGTTTAACATTCTGAGTAATTTGAAGTGGTAACAACTGATTGCGCTCGTCGCACTGATAAGAGCTGTGAGGGTAATTTCGTGGAAAGTTCTAGAACAATAAAGTGTTTCTTTTGGGAAATTTAATTTTATCCAGCTATCATCGGTTCTGTGTGCATTCAATTCATTACGAATCCGTACGCATGTAAGTAGATGTTTTCGAAGCAGGAAACATAAAAAATGAATTGTGTGCTCTTTGCAATGACTTGCAGATATTCCTGCGCTGAACTGAACATGTTATAACTTACACCGCAAGAGTACTCACAAGGGAATGCCATAATTTCTTATAGAGTGTAAGAAAAATGTAGCATTAACTGAGTCTACGCACTTAAATTCTTCTAGTTATGGAAGAAAATAAAATGGTACGTCTAATTTTTAAGGCACTTTACTAAGAGTATCTAAAATATTTCCCAGTATTATATCTGTCAATATAATGGCAGAAAAGTAAATTCTTGCGGATAGCGAGCCAATTATTGAAAGAAAGAGCCCTTCAAATTCCTACGCATCAGACGGAAAACAAAATCCAAAAAACAGAAATTTGAACTTTCTCGAGAAATATTTTTCTAATCCTCTGCCGCTCAGCTGCAGCAGCTGAGCGAAATCTTTGCATCACGGTACTAGAAGGAAAGAAACATGTCTAGACAGGATCCTGCAGATCACGGTTTTCTACATTTATCTGGAGACCGCACCGCTATCTTGTTAAAGCTTAATAAGGAAGGAGTCGAGTTCAGAATTAATCTGAGGAGCAAGACGGAATACAGTCCTAGGGATGGTATATGATACATGAGAAAACTGCCTAGGAGATTAAAGTTGCTAAGGGATATAGAGGTAGATTTTGAAAGGAGTACTGACTGAATAAAATCAGTTTCATATTGCTCGGGTGAAAAAGATATGTAAAAGAAAAACCATTTCAAAAATTACTTTCTTATGCTATGTTTACAATTTATTTTCGATTACTAAAAGGCGTCTGTCTTGTTTAAATTCAGAACGAAGTTTGTTATTTTTGATTTTAGAAACATCCATAGTGTTGCCTTTGTATTTTTTGCTTCGTTATGCCACCAGGGCATTTACCATATAAGATATAATTTACTTGGTGCGTTATTTGTATACTAACCGTACCCTGAAAGCACCTGATTTACACACTTGAAAATCCTCGGTTACATTTGTTGCAATCCACTGTTCTACTTCCTTGCACGAAGTAAAAAAGAAGTATTGTAATCGCCAAAAAATTCGGGTATCATATTTCAAAGAAAACATACATTTTGACTGCTATTGAATGCCACTTAACGATGTTCTTGCGTGACATCTATACGTAAGGGCAGAATAAAAGACTCTTTGTCCCCAAACGAATTATAAAACGGATTTAAAATGGGTTCAGAAAAGATTTTGTGTAGCGTCTGTACGCACGTACGTATCTATGCATGGATCTCGCATAACTCAAAAACGAGTAGCCTCAGAACGCCGAAATGTTGCATATAGAACTGCTATAATATGTAGTTGTGCACCCCCCTCTTTGATTGCAATCGGCCGCACCAAAAGTATATATAAATATATTTATCTACCCACTATTTTATTCGGCTCCGTGAGCTCAGGTTTTTCATTCTTATATGTTGGTAAATTGCACATTTTTTGCTTTAAAAATGACTGAATTAGGTTTTTCTTATCTTCCGGTTAAAGTTTTGGCTTTAGTTAATCTGCGTGCAATAGTTGTAGAATTATCAACAATTTAGTTGTTTAAGTGGGGGATAAGCCTAATTTTTGGCAATATTTGTTTACATTTGAAACTTATTTGTTTACATTTGATTTGCGTGACATTCGTGCGTAAAGACAGAATAAAGGACTCTTTTTTCCCAAAAAAATTATAAACTGATTTAAAATGGATTCTGAAGAGATTTTTTTCGTGGCGTCTGTGCGTACCTACGAATGTATGTATTCATCTCTCATAACTCAAAAACGAGTAGCCTCAGAACGTTGAAAGACTGTATATAGGACTGCTATAACTTGTACATGTGCACCTCCTATTTTGGTTACAATTGATCGCACCAAAAGTCTATAAATACAAGGATATATATATATATATATATATATACACTGCTGGCCACCCAAATTGCAGCACCAAGAAGACAAGAGATATCGAAACAAAATTTATTTAGTAGATAACATGTTGACCAAGTATCAAATGATTAAATTTATAGACTTCTGTGAAGTGTGGTTCCTTCCAGAATCAGTAGCCAGAGTAGCCGCCATTGTTGGAGATCACCGCTGCGACACCCCTCGGCATTGATTCAAAGAGATTTCGGATGTGTTCTTGGGGTACAGCAGACCAAGCAGCTTCCACACGTTGCCAAAGTTGATCTGGTGTGGCAGCCTGGGATGTAATCTGGGTCAATCGTTCAGCAACCATGGACCACATGTTTTCCGTCGGCGAAAGATCCGGAGAGCGAGCCGGCCAGGGAAGCAGTTGAATCTGGCGGTTGGCGAAGAACCTTTGGACAATGTGCGCCACGTGTGGTCGCTCATTATCCTGTTGAAATATGGCTGTAGGCAAGCCCTGAAAGTAAGGAAGGACAACTGGCTCCAACACTTCGGAGATGTAGCGCTGGCTAAAGTACCGGCAATGCGTACTAGATGAGTGCGAGAGTAATATCCAATACCGCCCCATACCATAATACGCGCTGCAGGCCAGTGTGTTGATGCATAACGCAGCTGTTCAGCATCCTGACTTTACGGCGTCTCCAGACTCGAATCCGACCATCGTGGTGTTGCAGACAGAAGCGGGACTCGTCAGTAAAGACAAGTTCATTCCAATCTGCCGTCCACATCCTTCTTTTATCGCACCATTGGCGGTGGAGACGTCTGTGGTTCTACGTCAAGGGTAGACGAAGCAATGGACGTCTTGCAGACAGACCACTCTGCTATAAACGGCGTCGAATGGTACGCGCAGACACTGGATGATGAGTTACAGAGTGAGTGTGCTGTGCTATATTTCGTGATGTGACTGAGCGATCCGTCACTGTCATGCGCACAATGTTCCTGTCATCACGTGAAGTGATGCATTAAGGTGGATGCGATCGAACACGTCGGTCCGTCGTACCCTTCTGCATCCAACGTTCACATATCCGCATTACACTTTTTTGGTTTCGTCCAACACGACTACCGATTTCCCTGAAAGATAGTCCACACTCTCGGTAGGCCACTATCCTTCCTCTGTCGAACTCAGATACTTGATCAAACTATGATCTCTGTTTACGACGAGGCATAATTCATCGTTTTTTTTATTTTGAAAAAACCACAAGAAAAACACAATTGCCGAACTTCAAATCGTCGAAAACTCCAAGCCTTAAATAGCGCTTTGAAGTGACGCCACAGACGCGCGTGATGTGCGTCTGCGCTGAAACTCTAATCATTTGCATATCTCTCCTCCACTAATGCATGTTGAAAATTTCAAGTTATTTCCATGCTTCCTTCAGGGTGTTGCATTTACGGTGGCCAGCAGTGTATATATATATATATACACTCATGTTCATAAATTAAGGATAATGCAAAATCAGGCAAAGGAAGAGTTAGAAGTAAAACAAATTTGACTTATTTGTAAAGCTTATTTATTAAACAAAAGGTAAAGAGCAAAAAAAGATGCTATATGTTTGATATTATTAAAAAAATTAGCGATATTTTCTCCCTGGAGCAAATTACAAAAAAAAAAAACTACTTACAAAAAACCAACATTACATGGTTGGTATGACTGTTAATACATTGTATGTCTCCCAGACGATGCAATACAGTCCGTACAACGCCTAGGCATGCTGAGTATCAAATTATCGATCTGATCTTGGGGGATATTACACCACTCAAAAAGCAATGCTCTCCGAAGTTCCGGTAGACATGTAGGAGGAGGTTGACGGGCTGCAACTCGTCGGCCAAGCATGTCCCACACGTGCTCTACTGGATTCAAGTCCGGTGAGAATGCTGGCCAGTCCATACGGGTGATATCCTCCGATTGAAGGGATTCGCTTCTGATGTTTGCACGGTGAGGACGGGCGTTGTCATCCATAAACACAAATTGTGCGCCCATGGCGCCCCGAAACAAACGTACATGTTGTTCCAGAATGACGTCCCGATAGATTTGGCTTGTCATGGTTCCAATTTGAACATGCAGGTCAGTTCTGGAACCCAGAATAATTCCACCCCAAACGAGCACTCCCGCACCACCGTAACGGTGTCGTTCAATGATGTTTTCTGGGTGGTAACGGGTATCTGGAGCTCTCCATATGAAAGTCTGGCGAGAATCAGACTGCAAGCTAAACCTGGACTCTTCGGAAAACATCACACGAGCCCACTGTTGCGGTGTCCACAATACATGCTCTCTACTCCAGGCTAACCGCAGGCGACAGTGAGTTGCAGTAAGTGGAACGCATCTGACAGGTCTACGAGCATATAGACCAATCTGCCCTAAGCGTCTGTACACGGTCTGACTTGAAATTGTCGTACCAGTGGCTGAAGAGAGCTGACGAGACAGGTCTGAGGCTGTGCTCCGCCTGTTTCTTTTGGCAATAACTGCCAAATACCGGTCCTCATTCGGCGTTGTAACTCTGGGGCGACCTGTGCTGTAACGTCCACTCACATTACCATCATCTTGGAATCGTTGCCGAAGCCTGAAGATGACACTCTGGACAATTCCAAGTTCGTCTGACACTTCCAGTTGGGTACGCCCACATTCCAAACGGTCGTTAATTCTACCACGTAAAAAATCATCCAAATGCGTCCGTGGTGTCATAACTATTCGGTTATTACACTGAAATGCTTATAACGCTCCTGCGAACAATTTTACTTCTTTGCCTGTATTCCTTCTACATCACTCTCTTACACTCTCGTCATGGGACGTACCATCGGTATCATCTGGTTACTTCCTGAAATTTGCATATGATTCTTGAAGATGTGTGTAGTGAATTTACAGGTGATATATTTATTTTAGAGTTCGATTTCCGCGTGACTCCGAATTATCCTTAATTTATGGACATGAGTGTATATATCCACTCTGTTACTCGGCTCACAGTGATCTGACTTTCTTTATTGTTATATGTTTGTAAATTGTATATTTTTTGCTTTAAAAATGATTGCATTATGTTGTTCTTATCTTCCGGCTAAGGTTTGTATGCCTTTAGGTAACCTGTTGTAGGTGTTGTAGGTGCAAAATTGTAAACAATTTGAAAGTTGTTTAAGTGCGGCTAAGCCTATTTTTTTTTTCATAGCACCCATATTTGTTTATATTTGAAACTTAGCAAAATAGTAGATTTGTTGCTAATCTAGAGAAACTAAGCTTCGCAACAACAAAGTAACGTCAACCAGTCAAATAACTTTTCTAACCACGTTAAGCAAACGCCCTCTCTCTCTCTCTCTTTCTGTCTGAAGATCTAAAAGCCCTCAGCTTACATTACTAGCTACTTTGGATTCTGGTGGGGAATGCAGAAAAAGTTAAATTGTAGGATCTAATACTCTTAGCTATCATAAAACATAACTAGTTCAACCTAAGTGTTGTTTCTTGCGAATTCTCGCACAGGCTTGAAGGCCCAACACAATCAAGGGAAGGGTGTAAAAGATCCTTTTATTGGTTACAAAGTATTTAACAGACGACACGGACTTACGTGCTTACAGAAAAATACCAACCACTTGCGGTGAGAACCTAAAAGATTATGTAACAGTAAATTTAAAAGTAAACAGTCGTGCTAGACTACAGAATTCAATTTAATCTAACAGGTTGACTCAGAAATTTACACTGACAAGATACGAACTTGAGGGTAAGAATGCGTAGCCGCTATTAAGTTTACAGCTGGTAGAAGCTAACAAACGTGCGCTCACAATAGCAAAATCACGCTCTGTCTAGCCTCTTCACTCTAACAGTTTAAATACATTTGTTTACCCAACTTCATTTACGTCTTGGCGAGGAAACTCGAGGATGAAGAAGAGAATTCAAGAAAATAAAATAACTGTTAGCAAAAATAAACGGAACCCCACAAAAGTAAAGTTCAAAATCACAAAAATGGTTAGTTTAACATAACCTTACACAATAAAAATTCTTTATCATTTCAGTAGTCGGGTATTTGTATGAAAAGAAAATGTAAAAAATTCAATTTCTTTCCAAACATGGAAAACATCATTTTCTTGACGACTCATCAAGTGGTATTTATATTGTCACCATCTCAAAAACGTAATTCTGCAATTGTTTGTAAACCGACTATGTTATTTCATTCAATACAAATTGTAATTTAATAATCTATAGCTTTTAATGGGAAAGACAGCAGCTTTTTTTCCATATTATTCATTAGTTATTAAAAAAAACTTAATTAATAAAAAGGTTTGAATAAATTGAATATTCTAGCAGGAAAGTACCATTTACCTCTGCAGAAGTTTGTTTATATTTTATACTAACGGAAGGACCCGATGACAGTTAAGTTAGATTGAGAGTAATACATCTAACAACAGAAAGAACGATACCGCTGCAATCCTTCTCTAATAACGATGCAAAAAATACGACTTATAGTCATACATTTTTGAGTCTGATTAGATATGGAACCCACATGAAAAATTTCGATAGAAAAATAAGCTAACTCTCTCTCATTATATCAACAACAATAGCACGCAGTGTTTAATTATTTTCGTCTTTCTAATTAAGTGGTAATAAAAACTCAAGTTCCATCCCAAATTTTACCTATATTCAATTTTTGTCGATTAAATGTGCCAAAAAGAGTATCATAATCGATTACAAATCAATAACGCGAACAAACAAACTCACAAACAGACATTCTTCTTTATATGTATCGATTTTATAAAATTTACAAATTTTTGATTAACAAACTTTATGATTTGAAAGCAATCAATAGCAACACTTTCGAAATAAAGCAATTTTATCTCTAACGCCCGAGACTGTTGAAAAATGAGAAAAATGACACTCTGAAAAATGAGTGCGAAAATTAGAGTTTTTAATTAGTATTTCGGCTGATTAAAGTCGTACGAAGATGGAAATAGTCGAAATGGCTTCGAAATTTTTGGAATCGGGAATAATGTATTTAACGTTTGGCAATGCTATTTTTATTTCAACATAAAACTTAGAAATTTTTTATTAACAAATTCTAGGATTTGAAAGCGAACAATGGCAACAACTTTCGAAATAAAGCACATTTTCATTTCCAGCTTGCAAGACTGTTACCACTCGGAAAAATGAGGGCGAAAATGATCATTTTTCCGAGTTTTTAATTAATATATCTTTGATTTTAGCTATTTATTTGGAGAATAGTGGATGTCGACCTTTTCCAGGACTCACAAAAGAATTGTAGAAAGTTAGGTGACGATAGTAGTGACTGAGTTATTAGAGGACAAACAAACAGACTTTCTTCTTTATATATATAGATTATATTAATTTATGTAACACTTCACTTCACTTCAATTAGAGCTCCGTTG
Organism: Stegodyphus mimosarum; assembly: GCA_000611955.2. NCBI lineage: Eukaryota > Metazoa > Arthropoda > Arachnida > Araneae > Eresidae > Stegodyphus > Stegodyphus mimosarum. The sequence continues at coordinate 105,887 of KK119889.1, forward strand.
ATATACATGGGATAGAGCGAAGTTTCGAGACACATTTTTAACTTAGCTCTGCATACATTTGCAGTGATTAGCTATACAGTTTACGTCACATATTTATTGAATTGAAGTTTTACGTACTTAGCTTTCTGACTGAAGATTAAAGCTTCGGTTTAGAAATGTAACGTTATTATTGCCTAAAATATTTTATGTTATGTAAGTACATGCGTCATAAGCATCATGTGAAAACTATATTACTGAGATTAAATCTGAAAATGAATCAGTTCATATGGGTTTATTACAAGCGCATTGTTATTTTTAGGATAAGGCAGGGAAATAACAAAATTAAAGACGAGACTAAAAGGCTGATACAAATCAAATTATTAATTTTAACTTATTACATATTCTTTACTTTGGATTTATTAATATTATTAGATGTACAATTAGCGAAAATTAATGAAAATATTTCTACTTTCTATATACAGAAAGTCTTTTAATAACTTCCTTCCATGTTACGTGTTCGTATTTGTAATGGATTGAATTGAATGCACACAAAACTGATGACAGCTTGATGAAATTTATCTCCCCCACCCCCCACAACCTGAAAAAAGTACCAGTTTTTCACCTAAGAGTATCCACGCAGCTCTTCTCAGAACGACAAAGCACAGACAGTAATCACCACTTCAAACTACTAAGAACATTAAGTACAAGGCAATGTAGGGTGACAGCTCTTACGTTGATCACACAGTACTCTGAACTAAACTGCAACCTGATGCTCTGTTCAGTCTCCTGTGTCAGTTCCATGCATGGAAGTCTTACTTCCTACCTCCATGGTCCCATGCAGTTTTCCCCTCTCCGCCAGAGAAATTTTCAATATCTTCGGTTTCTCCAAATTGCTGAAAGGCATACACAGTTAAAGTTGCACAAGGATTGTACTAAAATGCCGCCAAACGGCTAAAATCGCCAAACATTACGAACTCTAAAATCATCCATCTTCAAACTATAAGGACGGCAATAAATACTTCCACGTACACTATCAAATTTTTATCTTCATCACCTTTATTTCCTGCTTTCTTTGAACTCAACGGCATTCATGTTGAAGTGCTATAAAAAGGCTATAATACGAAATGAAACTTTAACTGCATTACTTAAAATTTTAAATGCATTACTTTAAGAATTTTAAATATGAAATAAAACTTCAAGTACATTAAAATAACTACACAAATTTCGTTTCAGTAAGTCGGTACGTTTTTAATATTTAACATTCCTTAAATAAATTACGAGTAAATAAAACTGATATTTTAAATTAAAGTACTAAAGCGAACGTTCCGAAAATTATTCAAAGTCTATGACAAACGATTTATTGTAACAATTCTCTTATCATGTAACTGGTATTTTGCGTTATGATGTAATCTAACATTTTTTTCTTTTATCTCTTTAGGTAAGTCCTTCATATTTTAAAAGATCCCGTCCTGTTTGGTGAGTGTTTAATTTCTATATGTAATGACTTACAGGATTAAATTCAAGAAGCATATACACTAAATGTTTTGCTAAATAAAACTCTTCT
>KK119889.1:112292-137117 GCA_000611955.2 Stegodyphus mimosarum
TGTAACAAAGTAATATGTTATAAAATAAATAACCAATTTGCTAATTACATAGTACTAACTGTAAAGTCTTATTTAATAAACTGTAAATCTATAGTTACATAAATGCATGCATTAGCTGTATTAAAAAAAAAGGTAATGAAGAATTTACCGACCTATTAATTTGTACCTGTGATTACTTAAACGGAAATAAATATATGTAGGTCTATAATTACATAAATAAGTTATTGATAGTATATTTGTAGGTTATAAATAACTTCATAAAATATTGCGTAATCTATAAGTAAATAAAATAAACTGAAAATAAGTAGTGTAATGTAGGTAAAGCAAAATAGAGGCACAGATTTTCATACGCACAAGTTCCAATATCAAAGTTTTTTATACTATTTACTTTATTTATACGATGAGCTGTTGTAACTTCTTGAGAATTTTTCGCCGCTTTTCTTCTTTTGACTCCATTTCCGAAACATTTCCGTTCACGCTTGGAACATCCTCATTCCCAACATCCCCGCCCCCTCTCTGGGTGAACAAATCCCTCTTTCTTTGAGGAAGAAACAGGCAGGGGCAAAAGGCAGAACGAGCAATTTCATTCTTTACCATAAAATATTCCATCATTTTCTTACTTATTTGTTTCTTTGTTAGCTTTATTATACATCTATTTTTATCACATGCGCTTTCGAGTGGGGTTTCAACATAATATTCGTACTTAAGCAACACCTAATTTCTACAGTACTAGACTAGAATCATTAATTATTTTAATTGACATACTAGTAAATGCAACCTAATGCACTCTAAATATCTTAGATTAATTACCACCTAGAGCTTTCAGCGCAAAAAACAAATTACTAACATTTATAGATATATAATATTTATTCTTAGAATATAAAACACTGTTAACTCTTAACTACATGTTGCGTAGGTTAAAAAATCTGATGTGTACACCACGTGACATCCTTGTGCGGAATATTAAATTATACGCATTTTTTCCGGCATTTCATTTTAACTTAACGTATTCAATTAAATCTACTTCGGCGATAACACATAAACCACAATAGAATAAATGCACTCTTTAAAATTCACTCTATTTATTTATCATATCGAAACTGGCTCTAGATTCGCCTAATAGCGTTACATCTCATTCATTGTATAACTGAGAATGCACAAAAATAATATCATCTGAAGACTTATTTAATCGTTGCCACATGTTCTATTCAAATACTGTAATAAATCTAAAACGATGTGTCAAAGAAATTAAATAAGTAAAAAAGAAGCAGTTTTTCACAGACGATTCAGCGTTGCTTACCTAATGCGCATGCGCAACTCCTAAGTATTCTCCTCTGTTCAAGACAGACTAGTGACAACATTTACTGCTAATACGAAACACTTATTTCCTCGAATTTCATTAGAGATATATTTCTCATTCAATTAATCCTGTTCTCAGTTCGCGACAGAGCAAAAAATGCATAAAATCTCAAAATAGCTTCATTAAAAATTGAAAAGTATAGAAAAACAATAAAACACCAAGTACAGTTAAAAGAATAAAAAAAAGAACAATCTTTAGAATAAAAATTAAAGTTTCTACGGAAAAACAAGCAATTCGGTCAGCAGGCAACAAGGCAGATTTTTTGGTGCACAAAAATGAAACTTTATTTTTAGTCACACTCGGCAAAAAGACACTGAAGGTGCAGAAACTGAATTCACCACTCTGCTAAGTTTCAAATGTAAACAAATATGGCTGCAATGGTAAACAAAAATTAGGTTTACTCCCACTTAAACAACTTTTAAATTGTTGATAATTCTACAACTTTTGCACGCAGATTAACTAAAGACATAAAAACCTTAACCGGAAGATAAGAAAAACCTAATTCAATCATTTTTAAAGCAAAAATATACGCAATTTACCAACATATAAGAATAAAAAAACTGAGCTCGGGGATCCGAGTAACATAGTGGGTAGATATATATATTTATATATACTTTTGGTGCGGCTGATTTTAACCAAAGAGGGGGGTGCACAACTATATATTATAGCAGTCATATATACAACATTTCAGCCTTCTGAGGCTACTCGTTTTTGAGTTATTCGAAATCCCTGGATACATACGTACAGACGCCACGAAAAAATCTTTTCTGAATCCATTTTAAATCCGTTTTGTAATTCGTTTGTTGAAAAAGAGTCCTTTATTTCGTCCTTATGTACAGATGTTACGCAAAAACAACGGTAAATTGCATTCGATAGCAGTCAAAATGAATATTTTTGGTGAAATATAATACTCGGAATTTTTCGTGATTACAATACTTCCTTTACTTCGTACAAGGAATTTAAAATTATCTGTTCATTTGTGTTATTTTCTGCCAGTGATAAATCATGTCCTTAATAAATCGCCACTGTTGGCAAATGATGGCGCATAAGATGTTGATCTATTTTCAGTACTATATAAGTGTATTGGGCAATATAGTCATTTAAAAATTCATTTCACCTGGAATTTCTTATCAGTATTTTCCAGTTAACACTAGTATTATATAACTGAGCAGTTACAACATTTCCAACTGTACCTCTTAAGTATGCTATGGGTGAAACCCAAAATAAAATTTAGCTATTTCAATAAAATTTTATAGTAGATTGCAATCCTCTGTGTGCAAGTTTCTGTTATTAATTTTGTCCGAATGGTAATGTACGTTTCTAATATTTTGATATTTTTTTGTTTTAACCATTTTATGATTAAGAAAGGGGGGAATCCAAGACTTATTTATTCAACAGCAGAGATTTAGGTGCATGAGTTTGCTGACAGATTAAAAAAAAAACGAAATATTTGAATGATTTTCCATTATTTTTCAACTTTTTTATACTTTTTCTTTTGAAGAAGAAGCCATTCTCTGTAGCATTAAGAGTGTAAACTGAAATTTTCACATTATCTTGATAATATGCAGTATAACTTTTATGTTAACAAGATGCAACATAACTGTATCATTACTCTCTGTTAAGTTTATCGTATGATACGGTTTCTCGCATAATACGGCACAAGGCTGTCACTGCGTTAGATAGGCACCCCCTCTCTGTCAACACAGCACTAGCACGGTAGCTGAAAACAGACTTCGATCCTACGCTGATGTCGGTTCTATGTCAATATGGATTATATGTAGGTACCTCAATTATAGTTTAAGCAATTTCTTTATTTTCTTGTTTCTTGTTTATTTAAGCTTTCTCTATGATGTCGACAATGCAGTATCAAGCATACTCTATGTCGATTGTATGCAATATCGATCCATACTCGGCATCGATTTCACAGAATTTGTCTGTTCTGTGTCTCTATCGATACTACAACCAGCCGATGCTATAACTGTGTAGACCCCATGTAGTGTCAATCGTACGCTTGTGACAATTTTTATGCAGGTACAAATTGTGCAATTTCTTTTTTCCTTCTCTTTTTTTTTCATCGTTCTTATATCATAACCAATGTGGGTTCTAGGCAGTTATCGATTTTGAGAGGGTATCAATTCTTATGCCATGTCGACGTCACAAAGTATCGATTCTATGAATTTAAGCTCCTTCAGATGTTAAGATTAGCTGTAATCCTAGCTAGTATGAAGTCCCTTATTAACACTTTAAGAAAACCTTTAGCCTTAAAATAAATTACGAAGATAAATTTGAGATTAAAGTTGCTTCATCTAACCTTCTGAGAGACTCCAGGAACAAAAATCCATTTGTTTTAAATGAAGGTCTGCTGCTTTTCCCAACTGCGGTCAGACTCATCCTGATTACGTCATATTCTGCGCTCTTCGTTCTTTTTTTATCAGCTTTTGTTTTAACCGTAATTGTAATTCTTTCTAATCATCTCTTTCTTGAAAACTTGGCTCTGATACCAATTGAGCGTTTTCGTATGAGTCACACGGTAGTGGCGAAGATGATCTGGAAGTGCTCGAAATAACAGTTTCAAATATCAGACAAAGACATTGAACTTTTCGGCGCCATTGTAAATTGAACGAGTAAGAAAGAACAAAGAAGGAAATGATAATGTTTGCGTATCAAGTTACAAATGTAATATATACGAACAATGAAAAGATCAATTCACCTACTTGAACAATGTAAGGAGTTGCAACGAAGAAAGTAATGTGAATGGACAAGGCTTTGAAATTTGTGAAACTGATTTCTCAAATTTCAGAGCATTTTCCATAATTTCGCGGATATAATTTTTTTCCCCGAATATCGAGTATGTCCCCGAATTTCAGGTTTTTCCTATGACCTTTTTAATTTTCATATTTAAATAAATTTAACACTATCTTATACTAGAATTTAAACGAAAAATGGCGTGTTGAGAACAATCATATTCCAATTTGTAGATCAGTAAAATTATGATCTTAATTTTCATATTACTGAAGTAAATATATTAACTGAAATATATTTACTTCCCACTTTTGTTTTCTCTAGGAATGCGATCAATGGCAAATTAACTGGAGTAATACTGGGGGAAATCACCACCTTTCATTAAAAATCGCGATTATTTCGGCGGCGGATGGAACAGTACCAAAGAGTAGAATAACTCATATTATAATTAGCAGAGATTTACCTGTATTTCTAAGCAATTATTAGCAATTTATCTGTATTTCTAAACAGTTTAAAATGGAGTATAAGTTCATTTGCTTACATTAATTAAATCCCTCTTTACAATAACAAGAACGTTGTAAATAATAATAATAAATGTAATGCTGATAATATATTAAATTCTTATAAATAATAACCTTTACACGGTCCGCTGCTTAAATATCTATGTAAAAATGTAATATATATGTATAATGATTTCAATGAGGCCCGCTAGTAGGATTTCACTAGTGGAGTTACAGTAATGAATACAGCTACATAAAACTATTTATTCTTTTTAGTAATAAACCACGAAATTTTCTTTTTCTTTATTTAGTAGGGCTCTAGCAAACAAGCTTCCAGATACACAGAAGTTGCTGCAAGATGTAATAACTTATTACTTACTATTTCCTGCCTATATGAACGTAAAGAATCTTCAAGAATCGTTTTATTTTAAAAAATATGAAAGCCGATAAAATGTTTTTGAAAAAATCTGAGAAGGTATAGATTTTGGCGGTTGGCCAAAAGGGCTGTTTTACAGATTAACATTGTTTATCATTAGAGAGTATCAGTATCGATGAACCAGGTGAAATAGCGAAACATTTTATAGAATAATAAATTAACATACATTGGGAACATTATTTACAATTACAAAATGTATTAATTCAAATACGTATATTTGAAAAGGGAACAAATATGTAACATAATTCTGTAAAAATATTAGATATTTTAATTTTACTCTTTGCCAAATGGCAATATACTGACAAGTGAAAAGTAAAAGCGTTTTACCTCAAGAGCTGATAACACATTGCTTTTAAATCGTTGAGTTTGTTATTTTCAATTCAATAAATTCGCACAAATTGTAAAATAAAGAAGAAAACAAATTCAAAATTCATATTTCGGACTTAGAGTGCAGAACTATGAGTGTTCAAAATTTAGCATACAGAGTCTTCATTAATTAATAACTGCTTAGCCCCCGATTCTCTAAAGAATAGAATAATGCTTTAAATTAAAATGACTAATCAATGTGCCTGTGTCCTATTTTAACTCTTGTTTTTAATCCCCGATTAATTGTCTCGAATAATTTTTTTATATGTCAATATTGACGCTATTTCTCTTCGAGAGCAAGAAGAGAACTAAACTTTTTTTGAGTCTCAATTATCTCTCTTCACCTGTTTTTCCAAAATAAAAGCTTTAAAACTTAAGATTCCATTTTAAATTTCTTTACAAATCGTTGCCGTCCAGACCTCCAAAACGAGTTAATTAAATTGAACATTTTGATATTTGCCAATGTTTTCAGTTACTAAATTAGTATTTTTATGTCTTAACAGATAGTACAAACTTTGAAATTAGAAAGCGAACAAAAAAAAAGGAAAAAACAAACAAATTAAAAAAAGAAAATCTGAAAGGTTTCAGATTTTAAATTACGTCCAAAGGGGCGTTTTTTTAACATTTTGTTTGTTACCTTTATTTATTAAATATCATGTTCTTCACTTTAACCATAAAATTCAGTTCAACAGCAATATCGCAAAATAATTTTTAAATGAGCATATCTTTAGAATTTCCGATACACAGTCTTGCGCGCTGGAGATAAACATGTTTTTCGTGTACAACGTTGTCATTGCTCGGTTTGAAATCCTTGAGTTTGTGAATAAAAAATTCGTTAAAGTTTTACAAAATATGAAATCGGTAATAAAACAAATTCCAAATTTCTGCTTCCAGATGCCCATATTTGGATGGAAACATTCAATGTTCAAAATTGGATGGCTCTAGGCACCATTGTTTTATCACAATGCGAGAAATATACATACATTTATGCAGATTCTTCATTATTTAATTTCTTTAAATATAATACAGGGCAAAATATTTGGTGGCAACAATTGGAAAAGTGAAACAGCACTTTAGTGAATCAACGCAAAATGCCAAAACGAAATCCTTTTTTCGCAAATTGCCCCTTTGAACTAAACAGAAACAAAAATTCGAAATCTTTTTACAGTAATAATTTTTGCTAGTAACAATTTTTGCCGTTTAAGATATCCGGAGTAAGTCATTCGGATACTTTTATTAATTTACATACATATTGTACAGCGAATGTGAAAAAAAAATAAAGTATAACAACACTTTTGTAAACGTAAAGATTGATCAACTGGCTGCACCCACGGCACAAATATTCTCCTTTTCTAATATAAGATAGAGATGATATAAGAATAAATATAATTAGGCGTGAAAGAGGAAAGTTATAAAGGATATTAAAGAACAACTTGAGAGCATGAAAGAGAACTTGAACGATATCACTGAACTCAAACTCGCGTAAAAAACTTTCCAACCGGTTTACGATAATAATTTTTCCATCATTCGGCAAAGAAGAAACTCAACGTCTTTCTCGACAGAGTCAAGTTAATTCTCAATGTGATTCATAAGTCCCCTCTAAATCGAGAAAAGCCCACCAGCGGCCGAGCGGTAAAGACGCTGAACACTGGTAGTTCGGTCCGAGGTTCGAATCCCGCGAACGGGCTGGCTGCATGGGCGTTTTCGTGGTTTTCCCCATGTATAACGTGTATACGAGCCAGTTTCCCTTAGAAAGTCCTCCACGAAGTCATCCCTCCCCTTAGGCAGATAGCCCTCGTGTGCTTTGCCATAAATGAATAACCGAACCGAACCTAAATCGAGAAAACATTGTATTAAAAAAGACCATAGTGTAAAGTTACTGAAACAATTTTCCATTGCCTTTCAATACCAACAAAACTAAAATTTAAATTATTTTTATTTTATTTTATTTTTATTTAAAAACTGCTAAACTTAACCTTTTAATTAAAGTAATTTATGCATGTCCAAAGATGAATATTTAAATATTTATTATTAGATTAATTATGAACATTAATTAATTAATTAAGGACATTAAATATGTGCAGACAGCTGGTCTCCGTCCATTTTAATTCGCTTATAAGAATTTCATTGATAAGAAACTTGTATATAATGCATATAATGTGCATGTAGATAAACATGCATATATATGTAATGAAAGTAAAATTTAGAAGTGCTGATTTAGGAACACTGAGACATAGAAACGTAGTAATATTGTTTGATTTAACACGTAGAATTCACAGAACGCAGAAGATACATACTGAAGACGAAGAATTCTCATTGCGTAGAATCTTAAAATGCTGTGAATCCGTAGTAATTCGGAAACTTGGTAGCCGAGTATTATTAAATATTCATTTTTATTTCAATTGAAATTTGTGACCACAATTCACTTGGTAATCTAATCACGCCTATTTTCAGAACATTTATATTTTTTAATACGATTGCGATAGGAAAAGAGCATAGTGAAACAGCGTCTAAATACACTCATGTCCATACATTAATGATAATTCGGAGTCACGCGGAAATCGAACTCTAAAATAAATATATCACCTGTAAAATCACTACACACATCTTCAAGAATCATATGCAAATTTCAGGAAGTAACCAGATGACACCGATGGTACGTCACAATAACGAGAGTGTAAGAGAGTGATATATAGGGAATACAGGCAAAGAAGTAAAATTGTTCGCAGGCGCTTTATAAGCATTTCAGTGCAATAACCGAATAGTTACGACACAAAGGACGCATTTGAATGATTTTTTAAGTGGTAGAATTATCGGCCGTCTGGAATGTGGGCGTACCCAACTGGAAGTATCGGACGAACTTGGAATTGCCCAGAGTGTCATCTCCAGGCTTTGGCAACGATTCCAAGATTATGGAAATGTGAGTAGACGTTACAGCACAAGTCGCCCCAGAGTTACAACGCCGAATTGCGTTGCTAATTTTATGGTATTTGGCAGTTACTGCCAAAAGAAACAGGCGGAGCACAGCCTCAGACCTGTCTCGTGAGCTCTCTTCAGCCACTGGTACGACAATTTCAAGGCACACCGTGTACAGACGCTTAGGGCAGATTGGTCTATATGCCCGTAGACTTATAGACCACTTACTACAACTCACTGTCGCTTGCGGTTAGCCTGGAGTAGACAGCATGCATTGTGGACAGCGCAACAGTGGGCTTGTGTGATGTTTTCCGACGAGTCCAGGTTTAGCTTGTAGTCTGATTGTCGCCGGACTTTCATATGGAGAGCTCCAGGTACCCGTTACTACCAAGAAAACATCATTGAACGACACCGTTACGGTGGTGCAGCAGTGCTCGTTTGGGGTGGAATTATTCTGGGTTCCAGAACTGACCTGCATGTTCAAATTGGAACCATGACAAGCCAAATCTATCGGGACGTCATTCTGGAACAACATGTACGTTTGTTTCGGGGCGCACAATTTGTGTTTATGGATGACAACGCCCGTCCTCACCGTGCAAACATCGTAAGCGAATGCCTTCAATCGGAGGATATCGCCCGTATGGACTGGCCAGCATTCTCACCGGACTTGAATACAGTAGAGCACGTGTGGGACATGCTTGGCCGACGAGTTGCAGCCCGTCAACCTCCTCCTACATGTCTACTGGAACTTCGGAGAGCATTGGTTTTTGAGTGGTGTAATATCCCCCCAGATCAGATCGACAATTTGATACTCAGCCTGCCTAGGCGTTGTACGGGCTGTTTTGCATCGCCTGGGAGACATACAATGTATTAACAATCATATCAACCATGTAATATTGGTTTTTGTAAATAGGTTTTTTTTTTGTAATTTGCTCCATGGAGAAAAAATCACTAATTTTTTTAATAATATCAAACATATAGCATCTTTTTTTGCTCTTTACCTTTTTTGTTTAATAAATAAGCTTTACAAATAAGTCAAATTTGTTTTGCTTCTAACTCTTCCTTTGCCTGATTTTGCATTATCCTTAATTTATGGACATAAGTGTAGCACAAAATTTGAAGCTAAAGTGCGCAGTTATCCAGTATGGCAATCTATTAAAAGAGAAATGTTTTGGTTTAGGTTAGAAAGGTTTCAATTCTCAGAGTTTAGGTTCTGAATTAACTACGTCATTAGCGTTACGCAAGCCATGCAAGATGGATTTATCTAGAAATGACGCAGTCCAGGAAAGAAGAGAGAGCGGGAACTAAGGAGCTACGGCTAGTTTAAATTATAACATTGATTAACATTATTTTTTATCTTGCATAAATGTATGCAATATTTAGTTATTTGATTACATGCTAGTTATTTCTGTTACTGCTACGTAGCTAAAAGAATTTTTTTGTCTTTTTCTTTAAATATGCTTCGCTAAATTTCGATTTCTTAATTTTACGATGAAGTGCACATACACATATATATACCTCCCCAGTAACTTATTAATTACTGCCTCTATGTGCTTGAAGAATATGCACATATTAGTTACAGATCATGTCATTTCAATGTATCTGCGTCATGGAAAACGTTCTAGGAATTTAAGTGTGGCACCTTTTATTAACAGCGAAATTATCGCGTTCATAAAATATGTTGAAAGTTAGCAGTAGATGAAGTTTCGAGATTATTGGTAATTTCTTACATTGAACTGATTAAAGATGTAGCATATTAAACCTTGAAACAAATTTCAGTTATTAAATTAAGATAACGTTTAATTACGCCGTTGTATTGATTATTAGATAATAAAACGGTGGGAAAAAAGAATGGCTTTTTGAAATTCCCATTCATTATTTATTGTTTTGTTTATGCTAACCAATAAATTTTCTCCAGTAACATTACAAGGTATTTCTCCCGCCTTCTTCGCATGCCAACGTAATGAAGTGGTCAGCACGTTCGAAGCGTATTCGAGAGGTCCGTGGTTCGAGTTCCGGCGAGGGCATTGCTCTTCATGTCTCCTTCTTTTAAAATACCTAATTTCTCTACAGTGGTGCCCGAACAAAAAGGTGGAGGGTAATGATTCTCCACCACCCGGATTTGGCTAGTAGGTCCCCTAATCCCCAGTCGGCCTTTAAAAGGGGGAGTATATAAGGTATTTCTCCGGCCTTCTTGGCCTGTTTTCGTGGTGCAATGGTCAGCACGCTCGGCGCGTATTCGAGAGGTCCGTGGTTCGAGTCCCGGCGAGGGCATTGCTCATTTTTCCTGTCTCCGTCTTCTAAAATGCCTAATGCCTCTACAACATTTTCTAATGCTTTTTTAGATTACAACTTATTAATATCGAAAGATTCCTAATTTCAAGAAAAGTGTGATGATCTCCAATAATAATCTTCCAATTAAGGATTTCTACCATCCTGCAAAACCCAAACTTTCTGTTTAATTTAAATTCAAATTAATCTAAATCTAAATTCTAAAATCATGGTAACTGGTTAACTATGCCGTTAAAAATTTAGATATCTGAGTACATTCCTCCAAAACTTTTCCATATGCTGAGTAACTGTGAATTCTAACTGCATTTTAACGCAATGTTCTTTTGAATTCTCAACTTCAAAAACAGACGTTTTATTTAGAAAAGCAACAGAATGCTAATATTATGCCATTTTCTAAAATCGTCTTAACTGGTTAGTTGGTAAAAAAACTCATTAACCCCTGGCTGATGTACTGGTAAGTTATCAATAATCGATAAGTGGCTATGGAGAAGTTGTTTCTTCTCAGATTCTGTTCTCCAAGTTTACATAACCATTAATCAATGACAGAGTTATGGACAAATAATCAATAATCAATGACTGGCCTATGAACAAATTGTTTCTTCTTCGATTCAGTTTTCCAAGCTTACATTGTAGTCTCATTCTTTTTGGTAACATACACTAAGTCAAGGCTCTGAGTAGAACTAAGCGATTATTGCTGTGTTTAGAACGCAAACAGTAACTTAAGAAGGGTATAAAGGACCCTTTTATTAAGAATTTAAATAAGTGAACAGAAGACACTCTTGGTGCTTACAAAACAAGTCAGCAGTTATGGGGTAAACTCACAGGTAAGAATTCCAATTCAAAATAATCTTAAGTTAACCAGATAGTAACCTTAAGTTAACCTACGTACAAAAAGTTAACGCGCAAGTTGGCTCAAACGAACACCGGTATGACAGCACTATTTGCAAGAATAAGTAACGCCGTAAACAGGAAAATGCTTATCTTAAGATAGGTCTACAGAAGGGGAAACTCGCTCAGACTAAATCAATCTCAAACCGTAGCTTAAATACGCGCGAACAAAAATTTACATGCTGGCAGGAAAACGGAAAGGGAGAAGTAACAGTGAAGAGTCTGAACATTAAATAACTTCCTTCCCTTCCTTCCTCTTCTTCAGCCCGGGATGGGCCCTAGGCTTCTCAAGAATTTTCTTCCGTGTCTCTCTTTTCTTGGCCGTGGTCTCCCAGTTGTTTAGTCTATAATTGAGGCCCTTTGCTTTTATAAAAAGAGCCAATGTTCCAAGTTCTGATTTTCATATCCTTCAAGAGTTTACCAGGTCGTCTCCTAAAGTTCGGTCCGGAAGATTTAATTACTTGAGATTCCATAATAACGTCTTTTTTACAGGGTGGAGTTGTTAGCGCCACGCCGAATCCCCAACCTGGAGGACCAGGGTGTTGCTCTGGTGCCTCGCCGCTCTGGCCTATCCGCCTTGGGAGACCCTACCAGTAGCTAAGCTACTGCCGGTATAGCCCAAGCGAATCCGAAGCACACGTAAGCCCAATCACCACGGCAAGGTGGCAACACCATATCATGGATTAAATAACTAGTTAATTTACATAAAATACCTTATAATCTATTCATAAATGTAGTCCTGACATACTGTGAGATAACTGATATTCTATGACTGATCTACGGACAAACTGCGAACAAACCTTCTCAAATTCATTTCTCGAAATTTACGTAATCAATAAACATGTACTGATGAACTGACAAATAATTGCATCTCAGATTCAATTCTCCAGTTTTAAATAATCATTAATTAATAACTGAAGCTACGAACAAAGCATTTTTTTCTCACACTCAGTTGTCTCTACATCTGCAGTTTGCATTATAACCCGGTATATGCTCCTTTTACTCTGGAAATTTTATCGAAAAACGAAATAAAAGTCCGGAACGAATTGTTTCAGAGAATCGATGTCTTGAACAATCTCAAACCAAGAGTTTCAAATATGAAAATACCGCCCAGATGGTATAGTGGTTAGAAGAGTCTACTGGGGCACCGAAGGGCTCGGGTTCAAATCATGGAGAAAACATGGATGTTTGTAAATGCATAGTGTCCGCGCGGCATGGGAGCTCTCTAAATATGGCTAGCCGAAAGTCCTCTCGAGAGATTAGTAGAAGGCGAAGAAGAGTGGGAGACTCTCGTACCAGTCCCCCGGGGTGCTTTTGATCAAAACTGGAGACATAACTGAGCGAAGTCTTACTGTCACCCGTATGGGGCTCAAGGCTTTTGCCACTGACAGATGTTACTGTCAGACAAATGAGATAAGTCACAATAGCAACAAGAACGAAAATATGATTTAAAAAAAGTGGAGAATACGTTTGTTTTCGAAACTATTTTTCTTTTCATATCAGTCTCGAAATTATTAACATTTTTCATCATTCAATCCTGCTATGATAAAAGGTCCATCCCATAACCAAGTATTCTATATGTTAAGAAAAGTATGGCATCCTACTTGATAACTTTCGCTCAGGTAATTTGTAATCCTGGCTTTATATTCTAACGCTTGAACTGAGGCCAAACATATTCTCTACTTTAATCTGCCTAAATCCTTCAGCCGTCTTAATTACTTGCTCTAATTACTTCCCCCATATTCCTCTTTTGAAGGCAGCATCATTCTAATGATGGTAATTTATCATAATATTCGTAAACCATTATAGCATGGGAAATTTCTGGCTCTTTAAGTTGTACTTATTTTCATAATAACGTTTCTTTAATGAAGAGGGTCTCATCTCACTTTATAAGTTTAAATGTGTGCAGACGAACTTGAATAAGCTGAAAAATGAACCCAAGTAGCCCAAGAACTTTCAAAAAATGCACGGTGAATGTTATCGAGTAATATGCAAACGCATTCTAAATCCCATCTATATATTACAGTTCTACAACGTGCAATAGCGTGTTAAATACCGACGTTAATTGTTCTCTCATGTAAAGGTAGCATATTGTTGCGTTTCTGTACGGTTCGTGGATTTGGAGTGATTAACGACAACACTTGATGAAGAATGTTTATAATGAAGAATGCTTTCCCGAAAACACTTTTACAGTCGTCAAACAACTACGACAAAACAAGCTGAAACAATCAGCAGCACAGCCTTCAGGCTATCAGGCTATAATGATAAAGACAGCTTCACGGCAAAGTAACAGATTATAGTTCCCGACTTGGTTCGGTCGTTCTCGGAACTCAACGTACTCTCGAAACTCCAGCCTTCAAGCTATCAGGCTATAACGATGAAGACGGCTTCACGGCAAAGCACCAGAGTACACCTCCCGACTCGGTTCGGTCGTTCTCGCAACTCAGCGTATTCTCGAGACTCTGCACGATACAATTCGCGGTGCATTCGACGATGCACTCGTCCGATTCCCGATACTCCGACGACCAGTTCGGCACTAGTCTGACGATCAACTCGTTAGACGAGGCATTGATAGACTGACTGACTGCTACTCCGCGTGCAGGCAGGGTTTGTATAGATTTTGGGCTGCGTTCGAGAAGATTCTGGTCCAAACCGGTAAGAATTCGTTCCACTAGGTTCTCCATCTATCTATGACATATCGCCGATTTTGTCGCCAAATGGGCGATTTCTCGCTAAATATGGAAACCCTGCCTTCCCTTGCCATTATTTTGGCAATACTAAACCCGCCTTGCAGGTAAGCTATCTTATCGCTGCTGGGCATTTCGTAACAATATGATAAGAACGTTCTGAATTACGTCTGCATGTTACGTACTCTCATATAAAGTACATGACGTGTACTGTATTACATCTACATGTTCTTTATTCTCATGCTAACTAAACCCCGTATAACAAGTGTTCTAAAGAACGTCTTCATATTATGTACTCTTATATATAATGTGCAACAAGAACGCTCTAAATTACGTTTAAATACGTATTACAGTTCTGTAATGTACAATAGCACGTCGTTTACTGAATTCAGTAGCACTTTCGTCCTAACGTATAACAAAGTAAAATGAAGATGAATGCATAAATTATTACAAGAGCTTTCAGTAACGCTTTAGACTGACGTATATGTACTATTATACAGCTGAAGCTTAAAGGGTTATAAAAGCGTTCTGTATTACGTCTACATGTTAAAGTTCAGTAACATGCAATATCACATCAAATACTGCTGTTTGCAAGGCATTTTGGCAAAACATTAAAAGAACGTACTATAAAAGTGCACCTATAACATATCACATGAAATGGTATATTTCGTCACAACGTTTTTTCCCGTATTTATAAGATTTTCATAAACGTCTGAACATTTTCAAGATATAGACATTTTCAATTTGATTAGCATACAGTGGAACCTCGGTTAAAGAGCATAATTTATTCCCGAATCTTACTTGTCATGCGAAACACTAGTTAAGCGCAACAATGTTTTCCACATGAATCAGGGTAAAATTTCACAAGAGAGTTTCTAAATACATTTATTTTTACTTACGCTTCAAAATTTGGCGAAAATGAGACTCAGCGCTATTGTTAAGTAAATTTGTTATGCGTATAGCTGCTGCCTTATTACGCGGATTCTTCTCAACGTCGAATTCTCTTTGCTTTTAACATCTCTCTTACTTCAGTAGAAGACTGCTCTTTTGCTGAGACTGTTACCTGCTTCTCCCCTGACGAAATCTCCTCCACAACTTCTTACTGTGGCGCAGCTACTTAAACTTTTCGGTGATCAGCTCCTGGCTTTGCTCTACCAATAGCTTATCGATGTCGTTGCTATCCACTTCTGGCCCAGTATCTTGGCCAGAAATATAAGCTCGTGGATTACGAGCATTTCCTGAAACACCCCTGAGTGCATTCGATAAGGCTGCCCGGCCAAACCGTCTTCCACGCGAAAACAAAGGTTCTCTTGTGACCCCCCAGACTCCCTGTCAATCATCTTGAGACAGGCAGCGATGTGAAAATGGTCTTTCCAAGACTCTCTGAGAGTAAGATCAACGTAAAACTTCCTAAAATTTGAAATGACCTGCTGGTCCATGGGCTGCAAGAACTCAATTTTGATGGATCTTCTTGGAAGGCAAGAACTCAATCTTGATGAAAATAAATGCTTTAAGGATGTCATCTTCTAAGCCTGTAGGACGTGCAAGAGCGTTGTCCATAACAAGCTAGGCAAGAAGTGGTAAATCCATCTTAAGCAGGTATATTTTACAGACGGACCGAACACTTCCTTGGTCCAATTTGTAAAATGATAATGTGTCACCCAAGCCTTGCTGTCGGACCTCCATATAACATATAGCTTGCTCTTTTGGACTTACACTTTTTTACTTATTACATCAAAGTTTTAAGTTTACATAAAATTCTTACGGTTCACAGATTGTCCGAATGGTAAAGGAGCAGCGGTTTAATTTTCAAATCGCCATTCAGAGCCGGGACAAGGGTGAGGTAAGTGAGGCACTTGCCTCAGGTGAATCACTAGATGGGGCGTCAAATCGGCTACGCGAATTCGAAAATTACATTAATTATGGTTTTAAATTTGACAGTTATTATTAAGGGAAATAAGCTTAGGCAAACTTAAATTAATAAAACAACAAGAAGAATTGCAAGAAAACCTGGAAATTAATGCAATGCGTCTTTCAATGTTATTTCTTATTTTTCAAAAAAAAAGATTTTTAACATTTTCATTTGAAAGTTGTAAATAATTGGCTACATTATTTTTCTGACTTTATAAAGCTACGATTAAAAGATACATTAAGAATTATGGTACAATTATGCTATAAGAATTATGATATTTTGATTTAATATAGTTACTTTTATTTAACACAAATATAGCTATTTTATATATATATCGGGGCGCACATTTACCTTTTTGCCTCAGGTGAAAAAATATCTTGGCGCGGCTCTGTCGCCATTGCATTTGAATGAAACAGCAGCGTAATATGGACTTCCATTGGCTTGTGACCAAGCAAAGTCTTCCGCTGTAACGTAAATTCGCTTCGGCGTCTTTTTTCCAGAAGAGACCCGTCGCATCACAGTTAAAAGCTTGCTGCAGTACATAAACCTAAGAATTTACACTTTTCTTAAATACGCCGACGAAATTCATATCTGAGATTGCAGCTTCTCCATACTTCACAACGCTGTGGATGCCCCTTCTTCTCTTAAACCTTTCGAACCACCCACGGCTTGTAAATATTCATGTGCATTTATTTAAATTTTGATTATTTTTATTGTATTTTACAAATTAAACAAGAAAAAGTATTGAAAATGTTGATAAATACCAAAACTTGAATAAAAGTAGATTTTTATATTCATAAACTAAAACTGAATCCTTAATATTCCTCCCGTTGAAACTATGAAATTGCCCTCTAGGGGAGAATGGTTGAGAACCCCTGCCTTATTTCGTTAAAATTTATATTTCCACTTGTTGCATAAATAATTCAAATGAAATGATAAAATGCAAATGAAATTTAAACTTCATCATACATAAAATGAAACAACTTTTTATCCATTTAAAATTTCCGTGAAAAAAAGAGGCGATTAAAATAGTACAATGTTATGAATTAATTCGTGACACAAAGACAAAATTTCAGTACCTTTGCATCAGATTTGACAAAGAGAATTCAAATCATGAAAATTACGTAAATTTGGGTATTAGAATTATATTGGGACATTTAATAAAAGAGGGATAAAATAAATAATAAGAAACGAATTTTTGAATAAAAGAAGGAAAGAGAAATAAAGTTATCATTTAATACGCAAAAGTAATTTACGCTCCTGCTTATTATATATGTAATCATTTATACAAATTTATAATATCATTTACATAAAAGGAAAAATAAATCGATCACTTTATAAATTAGCCTAAACTATAACTTGCTTTGTTGGTAATTAGATTTATACTAAAGCATGCAGTTTAAATAAATGGGAGAGGAGAATGAAATTCTATCACTTTATAAATAACCACATATAATAATTATTTCTTTCTTTATTTGTTTATGTAAATAATATAAAATTACTAATATATAAATAATTAATTAATTAAATATAAAATTACTATACTTTACGGGTAATAACATAATAATTTTTATATCAACAGAATTCTCTTACTTATAGTAGAAGAATTATCAAACAACGAAAAGCAGGGAAATTAGAAATAGAAGAATTATTGTGATTTTCAGGAGAAAAATTAGAAAAGGGCTCAAATGGGCTAAAACTCACAATCTCAAGCTCCGTGTAAAACGGAGCATTTTTGCGATTGCGGAAAGCGATAGAATTATATCTAGCCCTAAATGAAAAATCAAAAAATCACTTATTGTCATATGTTGGAAGTATGGTGAAATTATTTAAACAAAGCAGTATGTATGATGTATAGAATGTCTATGATGAAATGCAAATAGAGGTTAAATTACGCTTTTCTTATTCCTCAGCATTCTCAGAACATAAGAATACAGTAATTGCATTCATCAAGAAAAATCTGATGTGTACACCCCATGACTTCCTTGTACGGAATATTAAATTATACGCATTTTCCCCTGCATTTCTTTTAAACTTATTTCCTCGAATTTCATTAGAGATATATTTCTCATTCAATTACTTCAGTTCTCACTTCGCGACAAGGCAAAAATACATGAAACCTCGATTATCTTTATAAAAAATTAAAAAATATAGAAAAATATAAAACATAAATACAGTTAAAACAATGAAGGAACAATTTTTACAATTAAAATTAGAGTTTCTGCGCAAAAACAAGCAACTCGGCCAGCGGGCAAGAAGGCAGTTTTTCAGTGCACAAAGCTGAAAGTTTACTTTTGGTTTGACTTGGCAGAAAGACAAGGAAGGCATAGAAACTGACTTAATTTGTTGTGGACGCTACACTGAGTCAATATAGGGGATAATTTAATAACTTAAACGATAATTTCAGAATGGATTAAGCCTGATTTATTTCGCAATAAGAAAAGAAGACGTTATTTTGTTGTTGCGAAGTTTAGTTTCTCTAGATTGGCAACAAATCCACTATTTTACCAAGATTCCAATGTAAACAAACAAAAATTAGGCTTAGTGACACTTAGATAACTTTTAAATTGTTAACAATTCTACGACTATTGCATAGAAGTTAATGGATGTGGAGCTTAAAATGGATATTTTAGTTGAAATATGGTATCCGTAATTGTTCGTGATTAGAATACTTCCTTTACTTCGTACAAGGAAGTAAAAAAGAGAATAGCAGATTTAAATATGCTGAGTAATTAGGTAGTAATATATTTTTATGTAACTTACAGTAACAAACTACTTGTATCAAGGTGGAAAAAAATATCATTTATAAGGAAATCAATCGGAAATTATTATCTGAAATAAGTGTCGCATCATAAATAAAAATTAAAATTCTTAAATGTCATTAAATTTGTTAAAATAATAGCAAAAACTCCAAGTTGTTTACAGCATAAGCTATTTTTAGTCTGATTCAGAAGCGGCCGCTGCTGTTCGGTCATGAAAGCTCCGTAAGCCAGTGGTCTCAAATTAAAACTGCACATGGGCCAAAGGCCCGTTTTGAAATCAACTGACGAGCCGGATTTTTTTTTTAGCAAATTGAAACATTTTCATAAACAAAATAAAAAATACTTTAAATACATTTTAGATTTCGCTTACTAAATATTTATCAAAATATGCATAAATAGTAAAGAAGAAAAAATCAAATTTATATTTAATTTCAATTAGAAAGCTAAAGTTAAAGCTGTTCCTGCAAGAAATTTTTGTTGGTTACACTTTATTACCCAAATATATTGATAAATATATCTTTTTAAATTTTCAGACCGATGTTTATTTAAAATAGCTCTAACGTGTTTAACTAATCATTAAATAACTCACATTAATTTAAACTAAAAACAAACAAATTATAAAACTTTATACGTTTTCAGAGATAATTTTCCAGTCGGATAAAACTTGAGAATAAAAAAATCGCAAATTTAGTCTTTTTCTCTTATTTACTAAATTTTAACTCATAAATAAAAATACGTATGCTTATGTGTAACCAACTATAAACTTCCTTTTTTTTCATGCTAAACTGCAGCTTGGCACTTGGTGGCGTTTAGATTTTGGTAACATCTGCAGCCTTGAAGAGAAATTATTAAATTCTCTTCATCACGGATTGTAGATGCTCATCGGTCAATCGTGCTTTTTCTTAATTTTCAACTGTGCCAAAAAAAAAAAAGTATTTTAGGTAGAAGCTCTGTAAGTGGAGAAGAAATAATGCATAATTTTAATGTTAAGAACAACAAACTTTGCTTAAAAATGTATTCTTTTCGTATACTTAGGACTCTGAAATACTGCACAAATAGAAAATATATACATTTATATATATAATTACGACGCAATTGCAAAATATTTGCATCCAATCGTGTCAAAACTCATTGCGGCCTCTTCATCTTACTTCCAACCTCCATGACGTCACTGCAGGGGAGAGGAGAAGGGGAAGAGATTTAGTTTACATCGCCACCACTGCAGTGGATTGGCGCTGCAATTTGTCGTCATGTTATAGTATGGGAGTGCCGACGCTTTACTTACATACAGCTTTGGCTTTAAGTACCGTTGTTTTAACCCAGTGCGAGAAACATGCATACATTCATGAAGATTCTTCATTATTTAATTTCTTTAAATATAACACAGGGCTGTTCTATTTGGTGGCAACAGTTTGAAAAGTGAACCGACATTTAAAGTTTTTAACGCAAAATGCCAAAACAAAATTAATAGCCCTTCCGGGCTAACGCACTTTCGGCTAAAAAACTTTTCACGTGTAATAAATGCATTCCCGAAGAAAGCAATTACACTTATTCGTAACTTAGCTTAATTATTTTTGTCAATTAATAAATTTGTATCTTAAAATTTTTGAATAAGATTTATATCACGTAGTAAATTAATTAATTCCATTTACAGATTTTCTGGTGCGTTTTTCATGTTGATTTTAATGGAAATGAAAATAATCTAAACGGAGAATTCAAATAACTAAAATCTCGAAAGTTTTGGTAACAAACTGAAATGTATTCGCGGGTCGTATAAAATTGTTTCGGAGGTTGTATTGGCCCACCCAAGGACCGTACTCGATTTTATTGATTGTTGCTATTTAAGTCAGCAGTAACTTTGTTTCTCAGCCTGTTCAAGGCCACTTTTCTGGTGCAGACGATATGCTTCAGTCGCTCAGATGGTATGTTTCCCTGTGTAGAAATCGGGAGCAAAATGTTCGGAAATATATCGCTTCCTTACAGACGGGTCTTCATACGATCAACTACATTACTAGATGACTTTGGTCTTTTGTGGAGGTGGTCATTTTAGAGTAGAGGTTTCCATACTGATATTCTCAGAAATAGTAGTCACTTGCAAAAGCAATCGGCTACGCGAAGTGGTCGACTTGAGACAGCTTTCTGCATTAGCATTTAAACACATCTTCTGTCAACTACGGTATGCTTCGGAAGTTTTAATGATTATCTTTTACAGTAAGTACCTCCTAACACGAGCATCTCTAAAAGTGATCAGTATTTCTGAGAATATAAACAATGGTATTGAACGTCACCTCTCGGAGACAACCGCCTCGACAGAAGATCAGAATCATCGAGAATTTAGAACTTTGGCTGATTGTCTTAGAAAGTGTCTATTGTTTATCATTTTGTTATGCATTGCAAGTTAACAACTGATAAACCGAATAACTCGATAATTAACGTTAGTTAAATCAGCATTCAAAACAAAAAGAACACAAAGTAAATAAGTAAAGAATAAACAGAATTAGAAATAAGTCATTAGAGATATTACAGAACAGTATTCACAAGATAACGTAAAAGGAATGTCACTGAGTTTAAACTCGCTTACCAAGGTCGGTTAGAACTTCTTATCTCTTTTATACAACTTTTATTCATTCTAGATTATGTACAATTAAGTTATGTATAAAACTCTGATCCTTTAAACACTATTTTGATTATAACATGATAACTAAATCTTTCTGAATCAATATGAATTTTATTTTTGAAGTGAATATTTCATATAAAGTAGAATGGAATTTTTCTTCTTTAATCAGATGGTGAAAATTAAATTAAAATAATTTTGACTTTTAATGTCAAGTGTTTTATTTTTGTCAAAATACTAAAAGTGGTATGTGCAATAAGTGAAGCCTAATATGTTTTTACTCCCTTCCACGAAGTAAAAAGGAAGTATTGTAATCACGAAAAATTTCAGGTATCATATATCAACGAAATTATCCATTTTAACCGCTATCGAATGCAATCTAACGATGTTTTTGAGTGCTATCTGAACGTAAGGACGGAATAAAGGATTCTTTTTTCCCCAAAAAAGTTTTATAAAACTGATTTAAAATGGATTCTGAAGTAATTTTTGTGGCGTCTGTGAGTACGTACCTATGTTTGTATGCATCTCGCATAACTCAAAAACCGAGCAGCCTCAGAACGTTGAATTTTGTATATAGGACTGCTATAACACGTAGATGTGCATCTCCTATTTTGGTTGCAATCGGCCGCACCAAAAGTGTATAAATATTTGTATATATATATCCACTCTATTACTCCGCTCAGTGATCTCAGTTTTTTTATTCATATATGATGGTAAGTTGGGCATTTTTTGCTTTAAAAATGATTTAATTATGTTGCTCTTATCTTCCGGTTAAGGTTTTTATGCTTTTAGTAAATCTGCATGCGAGATTTGTAGAATTATCAACAATTTAAAAGTTGTGTAAATGCAGCTAAGCCTAATCATTTTTCTCATGGCGGCCATATTTGTTTACATTTGAAACTTAGGAGAATAGTGGATTTGTTGCCAATCTAGAGGAATTAAGAACAAAGATAACGCCTTCTTTTATTATTGTGAATTAAATCATGCTTAATCCATTCTAGAATTTATTCGAGGAAATAAGAGTTTAAGATTTACTTAATAATTTATGATATAGATATTTCGAATTTTTATGTATTTTAGCCTTGTCGCGAAGTGAGATCTGAATTAATTGATTGAGAAATACTGAATCGTCTGTGAAAAACTGTTTTTTTTTATTTGTTTTACACATTGGTTTAGATATATTATAGTATCTGAATAGAACTTGTGGCAACGATTAGATAGTTCTTTAGGTAGTATAATTTTTGTGTATTCTGAATTATAAAATGAATGAGATGTAACGCTATTAAGTAAACCTAGCGCCAGAGTGCCGCTATGGTAAACAAACATAGTGAATTTTAAAGAGTGTATTTAGTCTATTGTGGTTTATGCTCGATCGACGAAGTAGATTTAATTCAATCCAATAAGTTTAAATGAAATGCAAGAAAAACTGCATATACACTCACGTTTGTGAAAATTGCAACACCATGAAGGACTTACGCGAGTGAGCTGAAATTTTCAGGAAATGCAAAGTAGCGCATGATATGCAAATGATTAGAATTGCAAATCCGTAGCGCATGCGTATGCTGAGCAGCGCCCTCTGAACGGCTGATGGATCCGAATAAATAGACGGCTGTAGCGAGGCGTGTATGGTTATCGGTGGTTATCTGCTAGTGGTAAACGTTAACTCAATCTGTACTTATGCCTCGTCGACGAAAGAGAGCGAGATTTGAACAACTTACAGAGTTTGAACGAGGGAGAATCATCGGCCTTCGTGAAGCTGGATTGTCGTATCGTGCAGTAGCCTCTCGTGTGCAGCGTAACAGCAGCACAGTGATGCGCGTTTGGAAGCAGTGGACGGACGAGTGTCGGACAACTCGGAAATCCGGGAGTGGACCCCGAAATGTGACGTCAGCTCGCGATGATAGACACCTGGTCCGCATGGCGCGGACGGACCGTACAGCTTCCTCTAGACAATTGGCAGCACTGTGGTCAATAGCTACAGGTGTTTCATTGTGTGCTTCATCAATTCGTAGACGTCTGCTGCAGTGTGGACTGCGCGCACGGACTCCTTTATACAGGATCCCCCTAACGCACGACCATCGCCGCCTGCGGCTACAATGGGCCAATCAGCATAGAGACTGGCGTGCTGATTGGCAGCATGTCGTGTTTTCTGACGAATCCCGCTTTAATTTGTGGTACCATGATGGCCGCATTCGTGTCAGACGCTATGCCGGTGAACGCCACCTTCCGGAGTGCATTATCGAACGCCACAGTGGACGAACACCCGGAGTTATGGTCTGGGGCGCCATAGCATATCATAGACGATCTCAATTGCTACGAATTGTGGGCAATCTGAACAGCAACCGGTATATCCGTGAAGTTCTACAGCCCGAAGCTGTTCCCTTCCTTCAAAGCTTGCCAGGCGCTGTATTTCAACAGGACAATGCCCGCCCTCATACTGCTCGGATTGTTAAATCCTTCTTTGCAGCGCAGCAGGTACAGCTTCTTCCTTGGCCTGCGTGTTCCCCGGATATGTCGCCAATTGAACATGTGT
This sequence comes from Stegodyphus mimosarum, assembly GCA_000611955.2. NCBI lineage: Eukaryota > Metazoa > Arthropoda > Arachnida > Araneae > Eresidae > Stegodyphus > Stegodyphus mimosarum. Next base: position 136,301 of record KK119889.1, read on the forward strand.
GGGATGTCATTGGTTGGCGTCTTGCTCGTGATCCTCGTCCTGTTGCGTCTGCAGACGAACTTTGGGTACGCGTACAAACGATATGGAATGCTCTTCCTCAGTCAGACATTCAAACTTTGTTTGACTCCATGCCACGTCGTGTAGCAGCACTTATTGCGGCGCGTGGTGGCCACACAAAATACTGATTCTGATCTCTTGTTCTTGTTTGTTTGCTTTGAACATTTAATCATTTATTTGTACCACTACCACTCAACTGTGTATTAAATTGCATTCAATTATGACGATTCCTTCTTGGTGTTGCAATTTTCACAAACGTGAGTGTAATTTAATATTCCGTACAAGGAAGTCATATGGTGTACACTTCAGATATTTTTTTTTATTCAGTATGCCATTTTGTCTTACGTTGTTGGATTGTAGTAATTTTTCCTCCATTTCTCAATAAACAAACTGAACTTTGTTTTAGATAGGGTCTGTTTTATCTGCAACTTGGCTAATCTGGCCCCGTTATCCGGAAGTTAACTATGCTGCAATTTGACAGATAAATTATGTCGCCAGACAAGGCACCACCTCTTAGAAATGGCAATTTGGCAAGCCGCTGGGATAATTAATGCTGTGGTAGCGTAACCTAATACAGCATATGCGTGATGAAGGGGAAAGGGGGGCAAAGAAATTTTTAAGATCAAAAACTAATTATTATACAGATATTTTTATTTTATTTTTTTTTAGAAGTGCGTGAAAGGGTAATTCCCCCCCCCCTCTCCACACGTACACCACTTCTGTACAACGCGGGACTCCTAACACTTTTTTCATCGACATT
>KK119889.1:137178-177280 GCA_000611955.2 Stegodyphus mimosarum
TTTCCCCCCCCCCCTTTTTTTAAACTGTCACCTTTATGTCAATAAAAGAACAAAAACATGATGAAGATTTTTCGTGTTTCAGCAACATTATATGCGCGGGAACGAATTCGAAAATAAAAGGCGAAATCCGAAACAAGCATTTCAAATGTCGTCTGCTTTAATGGTGTCGTTGGGCTCCTGGCAAAATGGCGCTCAATTCTTTTTGTTCTCTTCCCTTCTTGTTGTGAGCAGGTTAACGAAGTAAATTTAATGGTATTTCCCAAAGGAAGAGAATTATTTGACGCCATTTCTTTTCCGAGGAATTGTGTCTTAACGAGCATAGTCGGAACACTTAACTCGGTTAAAACTCGGAAGACACTTTCTTCGTGTTACTGTTTTGTATTAGGGCTAAAACCGAAGTTAATTCTGCTGAACAATGTTGGAGCGTAAATAGAAGTGAAAAATGGCATTTGGTTATTTTCTGAGTTTCTGATTATTGTTACGTGCTACGAGTTCATAGAAGAACTTTTACAACTGCAACAGAAGAAGGGGAAATATTGAAATTTTATTGCAACAACACACTTTATTGCAATTTAAACAGCTATAAATAGAACTAAATTGGAAAAGAAACACAGCAATACATAATCTAAATTTAGGCCAAAAATAGTTTTTAATCTTCTAAGCAATCTTAGCCAAACATTCCCTTTCAAAATCGATGGAATTATACAGTTCTATCTGTTTCCAAGGCGACCAGACACAGGTCCCTCTTCTCCAAGCACAAACAATTTTTTTGCAAAAATTGGAGGAGCTGCAAGCTTTTAGCATCTAAAGCAAAACATGCCGCTATGCTTGTTTTCGCTTTGCTCTATTTATTCCTTTCGACATGAAAAATTTGTCGCTCCTCATATGGTTACAATTTTTTTCCCTCCTGGGAAAAAAAGAATCGGTGTCTGATTGCTTTCGAAATCAGTAGAGATTTATTTAAGATCTATGCCAAACTAAAGTTTTTTTTTACTCATAAATAATCAAACAGGCGAAAGTAACTCCAGGAAATTCCGTTAAAAATGCAAATAATATCATTGAATCCCGATATCATTCAACAGTAATCAAACAAAGCAAGTAGGAGCAGGAACAAAGTACGGTTGCATGATTCTGAAGTTAACAACTGAACTAATTCACCGATATTTAAAGTTTTCCTAAAGAGAAAGGGTAAAGATATAAGGTATTTCTCTTGCCTCCTTCGCATGCCTTCGTGGTGTAGTGGTCAGTACGCTCAGCGCGTTTTCGAGAGGTCCGTGGTTCGAGTCCCGGCGAGGGCATTACACATTTCTCACACCTCCTGCTTTCAAAAAATACCTAACATCTCTACAGTGGCGCCCGACCTAAAAAAGGTGGTGGATGATGATTCCCTACCACCAAGATTTGGCGATTGGGGCACCTAACCCACAGTCCCCCTTATAAGATATCTCTCCCGCCTTTTTCGTGTAGTGGTATGGTCCTTCGGGGTGTGTATGCCTTCGAGGTGCAGCATACTCGGCGCGTATTCGAGAGGTCCGTGGTTCGAGTCCCGGCGAGGGCATTATTGATTTTTCACATCTAATGCTTCAAACATTTCCTAATGACGCTATAAACACTTCTGGAACTTTCCAGAAGAATCGCTCTTAAAACTTCAAAACCACTTTTTTCAGGAAACTTCCAAAATAGTGCCAAGTTGGCGAGAAATTTGCAAATGTCTCCAAGACACGATAGGAAGATATCTGCCCATATATAACTGCTTTATTTTTACCATCCAACCATTGATTAATTCAGAATTAAACGATTTATAAAATAAATAGTTAAAAATACAATAAATGGGCTCAAATTTGGCATAAAGTTATTAAATAAAATGCATTAAGTATATTAAAGAATTAATAATATTAATATACAATATTACAGATATACCAAAAAATCGAATTGATAACAAGTAAATACAAATGTTTTCAAAATTTTACCTTAATATACTCTGGTGGAAAGTGTAATATTCTAAGACTTAAATTTTTTTTACGTTAATTGCGAATGAAAAGATTAAATTGCAAGAAAAAATAAGCATTCTCTTTCTTCAGAAGTATTACTCTAAGCCTCTGTTTAATAAACTTTAATTATAAGAAACAAAGAGAGCGCCATTTGTTGAGGGTAATAAACGTAAATTTCTGCCTTCATAAAAATCTCTCTAGCTTTTTTTTAGTTGTTATTTTATTTTGTACCCTCTTTATTCTAAATTTTTCAGTAGCCTGAACTATAAAAGTCTGAATCACTTTTCAAATTGTTGGCACCAAATATTAGAGCCCTGCATCAGATTTGAAGAAATTAAATAATGAAGAATTTTCATAGATGTATGTATGTTTCTCGCAATGTGAAAAAACAACGGTACCTACAGACATCAAATTTTGAATAAATAGTAGTCTACTCCAATATGGGCATCTGGAAACCCAAATTTGGAATTTGGAATTTGTTTTATTACCTAACTTTCAGATTTTACGTGTGTTTATAATTTTTTATACATCAAAGGAGGTTTATTATTTTTAATTACCTAGTAAAATCATTTCCTAGCAGAATAAAATCCGTGAGAGCAGTCGTGCTTTAGAAACTCACAAAAGGAGAAAGGAGGGAAGAATATAGAAGCACCATTTGTCATCCACGTAAATTGGAAGTATTTAATTTTTAATTTATCTTTTACCTGCTTTTACCCATAGCCAGTTCTCAGAGTGTTGCCATTCAGCAAAGCATTAAAATATTTTATTTTCCGTTCAGATTCAATCAGTGTATTTTTGACAAACTAAGCAATTTAAAATCAATAAATGCATTTTTTAATATTTAAAATTATTTATTTTAAATTTTTAATAATGTATGAAACTACTATAAATGGAAATAATTTTAATTTATAATGTGTCCAACTGATAATTTATATGAACATTCTTGGCTTTGTTTACAAAAGTATTTCTAATGCCATGTGTTATGTAATTGACGCTGAACTCTTTAACAATTTCATTTTATTTCTATTTTTATTATTTTTCTTATTTCTTGAAATTCTTAATGGTTAAACACGTATTTATAGCTTTAAATTGTAATCTGCGGTTTTCAGATTGCAATTTTTTATGTACATGTAAGATAAAAATAGGCAAATAAAAATTGTAAATGAACGTATATGGTTCTTTAGTTACACGAACACCCTGACGACAATGCGACTTTTCTTCTTTTTCTATTATTATTTTCTTTTCTGGTTTAAACTATTTATGCCTCTTTAATGCATTTTGTCACTGTGTTTATTTTTTTAATTACTGCATGTGGTTTGCTCCAAATTGGATATGGGATGAGTTTTAAATTTTTTTATTTTATTTATTTTGCATTATTTATATATATGTGTGAGATAATAAATATGTACAACAACTTTATAATTTAATTTAGTAATAGTCTGCGATAGGAAGAGAACATAGCGGCGTCCAAGCAGCCCGGAGGGTGAAGCTAAAAGATACGCATTTATCCAATATGGCAGTCTGTTAAGAGAAAGGTTTTGGTTTACGTTAGAAAGGTTTCAGTTCTCAGAGTCTAGGTTCCCAATTAACTAAGTCATCAGTGCAAGCTTTATGACATATATTAATCTAGAAATGGCACAGTCCAGAAATGTTGTTATTTTTAGAACAAAGAAACGAAATACCCAAATAAAAAATGAGGAATTAAGAAGCTATTAATAAATTAAATTATAAAGCTGGTTTACATATTTTTTATCTTACATATATACCTAGATAGATAGACGGATAGATAGATGTGTAAGATATAAAATATAAAGAAAATTACTAACCTTAATTTAGCAATGGTTCTTTTAATTCTTGATTTTAATTTGACTCTGTCCCTTTTAAACTGAGTCTCTTGAGAACTCTGCATTATGTCACCTGCAATGCGATTAGCTCTTGTCCACTTACGTTCAAAGGTTAAACAAAAGATTTCAACTCTTATAAATACCTCTTTCTGAAATGCTAGGCGCTTTGCTACTGGCTTTTGCTGTGTTACCGCATGTCTCATTGCATAGCTGTATCATCTGTTGCCTCGAAATGGCGTAATTTATATAAAATGATGGGATGCTTGTCACAGTCATAGTGAACATGAAAGGGAGAACATAAGATATTATTATCAAGAAACAAAATTATGTGTTTGTTCATCGATAGCAATGTTTGCAAATTTCTTCTTCAATTACGCATCCTAATTGTATGCCAGCAACATCTCTAAACAGCTCGCCGATGACTAAAAAATAATTAGTACCCTGTCTTCTCAACTCATCTCTAATAAAAGTTTCATATATATATATTTCCTGTACTAAAATATAATCCATCTGCTGAGAAATGGTGAAATGTTTTATTCATTGATGAAGAGATATTCATGTTAGTTCCCTCGAAATACTCTTTTTATAGAAGCGAAAATAAATCTAAGATTGAACATAAATTTTTGCTGATTTTAAACAATAATGCTTAGTTTCTACAGTATGAAATGACGGCAACTATACAAAGGTATAAATTCAGAAGCTTAGAGAAAACTATCTTTTCCATTGTGCTTTAGGATCCAAACGCTTTAAATGCAAACGATAGAATGCTAACCCCCCCCCTTTTCCATTTCGGAAACCTATTTCTCCTGAACATGCTGTAGATTATGGATAAGGATGGGGGAGGGCTGAAAATCCAATCTGGTCGAATTGTAACTCGTTTTGGATAGGTCCTTCCATCTAGTTTCTTTTTTTCATGCGTCCAATTGGCAGCCTTCATTCGTCATTCCATTTCTTTCTCCTCCCATTCAGAAATCCCCAGAGACACTATCTGGAGGCCTCGGTGCGATCAGATAACTTTTTCAACCCTCCTGAGGAAAAGAAAAAGTCCCATTTCAGACACAAAAAGTTCCGCACAGTATGTGGAAATATACCATAAGAGCTTAAGGTCAGGATCGTTTGAATAAGTAGGTCTTTTGACAGTCAAATGTCAGTGGCGTATAAATATCTTATATGTAGTATATTTCCATTCCATTATTTTTATTTATTTATTTGGTCTCATAAACTAATTTATGAAAGAATTTTTTTATTATTATTATACTGTTGTCTGCTGTTGACGACAAGTTATTACAAATGATTCTAACGCTTGATTGGCTTGTTAGCAGCTAAAGGATAAGACCATTGAACACTGGTAATTCCATTTGTGCTCAAATCCCGACCAGTGGGCTAACTACATGAGAGTTCTTAGGATTGTACTTACGTGTAACGTGAACACCAGCCAGTTTCCTTAAAAATGTCCTTCGCATACGTATTCCTTCCCGAAGGTAGACAGTGCTCAGATCTTTTTGCCTTATTCAATTAACCTAACAACAACAATTGATCGTCGAATCATTCGATTGTGATTGGTAGATTAGCTAATTAAGAATGTTTTTGCTGTCAAATCTCGCTTAACGGTTCTAGTCGAGCTTTGCCTTTGAAAAAAAGTTAAATTCTCTTTATTCGAGAACTGTGCAAAAATTTCTAACACAAACCATGATCGTAAGCCAAAATGGCCCACAGGAAATACAGAAAGAAAAAGAAAAGTGCATGGATTAACAGCAGTGATAGAAGATGATGTTAGAATATCTGTTTTCGTACACAACAATATATAAAATTTAATTGCACGTAATCCATCTTATGCAATAAGAAAACAAACGGCGGTTTGGGGTTGCAAATTTGAACTTAATTGACATTGTTCACGTTTCCTCGTAAAATGTCATTTATTTAGTTTCCTTAGTTTCAATTTTTTTTTAATTTTCAACTTCTTTTCTTGTTAACTCAGTTTCTTCTTCAAATGAAAATTATTTTTTGATATTCCCAATGTCCCCTCCCCCAAATATAGCTTTAATTTTTGAACCAAATAATATTCTGCAGATTAAACTGCCTTAAACTACACTAGGGTTAAATTGCCAACAATATTTTTCTGCTAATTATAATATGAGTTATTTAGTTATTCCTCTTCTTTGCTTTTCCCTGTTTCTGTCTCTCTTTTTTTTTCTTTCTTCCAATCTTACCCGCCCCCCAAATCTTCCAATTGATAGCTGGACATGAAAATCACTTAATGACGAGGAAAGTGATAATTCCTTATATTCTTAAAGGCTGCCTGGAGACAGGCGGGAGACTTAATCTACCGTCCCAACTAAATCCGAATCCAACTGTTCATTTAGATGCGTGACTTTGTTTTCGGAGTGTTTACACTGCCAAACCGTCGTTATAAAGCTTTGGGTTGGTCTGTTATACATGAGCATCATAAAGTCACAGCCCCGATCCTCCTAGCCTGCTAAATGTTAAAAAGTGGGACTGACTATCTAACAACAAACGAAGAGCCAGCGGTCCGGCCGTGTTCTTCGTTTAAAAGAAAAAAACATATAAAGTCCAAAATATGAGTCACAGAGCCGAATTCCAGTTCTAACTTTGTTCGTACTTATAATCTTCATTATTGTCTGTGCAAATCTTTCAAATTTGAATAGTTGCTTTTAAAGTCTTCCTTAAAATCATTTCTATATTTCTCTTTTGCACTCCGCGTACATTCATCGACGAAGTGCGTGGCGTCCCCAAACTTACCACATATTAAACATTCATCTTTATTCTGTAATGGAAGCAATTAAAATAAGCCGGGAAACGCCCTTTATTAGTCAGTATCTGATTTACATCAAAGTTATTCATAATATCATGTTCTTGTTTAACTTTATATTTTTCATTAAATCATTTTTCTTTTTGGAAGACTCCCAACAAATATTCCATTCTGTATAAATCCATTTTTCCATTTCAGTAATTGTCGTTTTTCTTGAATCTTGGATATCGAATTATCGGTCCGATCTCCAAGTGCCGCCATTTTTGCAAGGGTGTCCGTCCTGTCATTCCCGACAATTCCAGTGTGTGCTTTCAGCCAGCGCAATTCAACAATATGTTTTCTTTCAGCCTTTTTAAACAAGTCTTTTATTTGATCAGTCGATTATGATCTGGTTGGGAGAGTACCTGCAGCGCAAAGAGGACATCAGCATAAATATTTATAAAGTATCGAACTGTTAATTTTTTATTAATCCAATTCAAAACCTCTTTTAGTGCACTAAGTTCTGCTTGATAAACCGAATTCATTGATTTAACTTTTATTCTCACATTATCTGTCTCCACTCCATGAAAATAAATTACTACAGCGCTACCCACTCCTCCATTAATTCCAACAACCATTAGTAAAAACGTCTATTTCGCCACTAGAAGTAAAATCAAGATCGTAAAATAATCCAAATAGTGTCGTTGGGTGAATGATATCCTCATTCTCTCGTTAAAAGGCCGTACTCGTGAGTACTGTTTTGTCCAATTTCAGTATCTATAATAATTTTATTAGCTAAAAGAAACTTTTTACAGTACAATTTGTACAAAATCGAGAGGGGCGGAACACCCGCAAGGGCCCAAGGATCTTCAGTCGGAACGATTCTGAAGGCGCTCGTAATGGCAAGCATCCAGTCTCTTTGCAGGGTGTCCAGTTTCATTCTAATCCTAAGTAACTCCTCTCTCCGGCAGCTCCATGCTCCGACTCCCGAAATGTTATCCGAAGATAACATTTTAAAATTTAACAAGTCTAATTTTAGTGTTGATACTTTAGGGACGACCACATTTCTAAATATCTCCCTCAAGGTGGGACTGTTTCTATTCAAAGTATCAACACTAAAATTATACTTATAAAATTTTAAAATGTTATCGGTGATTCTATGAACATGCTTAAAGTGCTCTATAAAATTTAATTTGTCATCAATAATAATTCCTAGATATTTCATATTTTCACAAAGTTTGATACGATCACCCTTAAATTTCAATTGCGGAGGTCTAGTCTTTCTCCCAGCCTGAGGAAAAAAAAGTCCACAAGTCTTTTCATTATTAAAATAAATATATTTTCTCTCTGTCACTCCATTCTTTGAAATCATTTTCTACTTTTTTAAATACTATCTCCATTTTTTCAAAACAGTCTCCCTCCACCATAACCAATATATCGTCGGCATAATAGATAATCTCAAGCTCGAAATATTGACTTTCTACAGTAATTCATTAACAATGAGGCCCCAGAACAGAGGAGCGCTGCTAGAGCTTTCGAGGCATCCTTTGTAAATGTCACAAACCAGATTCATATTATCAGATGGGCCCTTAAAAACCATCTTTCACCATTTAAAGTCACTTTTTATAATTTCATACATGTTCTTAGTAATTCCAGTATTCTTCAAGTGTCACATCAGAAAGTGCCAGGAGTGCCTCCGACCTTATATTGTCGAAGGCACTCCTGGCATCAAATGAAACCAGAGCCAGATATTTGGTCTTTCTCTTCTCTCTAATACCAGATACGACTCTATAAAGAGCTAATTCGGTTGACTTCCCTTTCTAAAACAAAATTGCCTTTCAGAAATAATATTATTCTTATTTAAAATATATTGCAGTCTATTAATTAAAATTTTATCTTTACAAATGTTTTCAGTAGGCAAATTGGATGAAATCCTCCTTTATCCTTTGGTATCAAGATTAATTTTCCAATTTTCCAGACATCTGGAAATATCCTCAACTTCAAGCATCTATTGTATAATATTATGAAGAAAGGAGGACAATCCTCAAACAATATCTTCAACCATGTGGCCCCGATCCCATCCAACCCAGGAGTAGACCTTATCCGTAGACGTTTCATCCAAGCAAAATTTCATTATAAGCAAAGTCTTTCTCCTCCTCATTCTGTTCCATATTAATCTGTTCTCCATTTATAGCCTCATTAAAATCCTAAAGATATAAAATTTCTTCAATATTTTTTTTGTAATTGTGTTCAATAGATGCCGTGGGGCTTTGCTATAATCATTTTCTTTTTCTTTTTAGCGGTGGCAACTCTAAAAAAATCCATCATAATAATTCCTATCTCTCATAAACAGATGAATTTTATATTCTTTTCTCGTACGCTTGATAAGTTCTTTATAGTTTGATAGGTTTCTTTTATATTCGAGTTTTCGCGCAATCTTGATGTTATCTCTCAATCCTTTTATTTGTGTCCGTTTACGTGCCGCTCTTACTTCTCTCCTTATTTTATCCAGTCCCGAATTCCACAACGCAGTTCTTTCCTCCCTCTCTTTCTTCCTCACTCCTTCAGTTTTTTCCACATTTCCACTTTTCTTTCCTTCAGTTTTTTTCCACATTTGTGTTACAATATGGTTCTCAATATGTGAAACCACTTTATTCAGTTCCTCTTCATTCTTAGATTTCAGTATCTCATTTTCCATTTCTAATAAAAAAATTTTCATATTTTCAGTAAACCTCTGTTGTTTTTGTTGTTGTTGCTAATGCTCGCTTGTCTGACCTATAGTCAGCCCAACCTCACGAAATTCCCCGTGGCAAGGAGCGCAAGTTATACACTTATCGTTGGCAATAGCTTTGAGGACCTTGCAGGTGACAGTGCGATTAATCTCAGTTCTGCCCCCAATTTTGATGGAAAGCACCCCGAGGAGACGGGATCGAGCATCCACCCAACTCTTCCCCTACCACAACCTCTCGACTTTTGGCTCGCCGCATATTTAGAGTGCTCCCATGCTGCACCGACATTATACATTTACATCAATCCATGCCGTCTCCGGGTCTCAAAACCTGGGTCTTTGACACGGCAGTCAGCGACGCTAACCACTATACCAATTGGGCGGCTAAACCTCTTAATTCTATTAATATTAGGATTTATAAATTTCTTATAACTTTCTACATTCAACCCTTGTCCCATTTCAATCCATATATGTCTTTGGTCGCTGAGAGAATCCTCATCTGAAATATTCATTTTAACTTCCTGAGTATTAAGTCTTGGTGAACCCAAGACTAGATATCCAACCTTTTCCCACTGAGGACGAAAATGTAGGTTTATAATGTGAGTCATTTACTAAAATCAAACCATTTTGTGCAATAAAATCGTCGGTTAAAACTCCCCTTGCATCTATAACAAGTGCTTTGAATTAAAATCACCTAGAACAATAAACTTATTTTCGTCATCATATATATATTTAAAAACCTCTTCCAATCTAAATAAATGTAAATTCAAGTCCTCAGCAGGCGAGAAATATACTGAGGCAGTATCAAACATTTTTCATTCCAAATATACGGATTGCAATATAGTATTCCGGACAGCATCCACTCGAATATCAAATCCGGAATTATACACTACAATTGCGGCTCTCCCTGCTTTATCACTAATTACTCTCCATTCTTTTTTAATATAAGCAATTCCATCTTTAACATAATACGGATCTTGCAGCGTAATAATATCAGGTACCTCACCCTTAATATTTTTACCGCAGACAGCCACAATGCCAATGGTTTAAGTCAATATTTAAAATCTTTATTTTCAAAATTAAAAGAATGGTATATTGAGCTTTATACAAAAAATCCAATATATACAAAATTAAAATCCAGTATATGCAAAGTTAAAAATCCAATATTTACAAAATTAAAATCTAATCAGTTAAAACTATTTCAAATATAAATTTCAAACTCACTATTGGAGGCAAGAGGAAAATTCTACTTTCTTCTTCTGAAGACAATTCAATTTATTTTGGCACCAAGAAACAGAAAAGAATGGTGTCCGCCGAAAACATCGCGGAGCAAACAACGCAAGGCGCAAAGAAGATACGCATGGCGTGGTAGAAAACATCGTGGAAGAAAATAAAGCAAAGAGAAAACATCGCAGTCCTAAAACATCGTGGTACAAAATATCGTCGCCGAAAATAAAGCGGTTCAAAAACTTCGCAGTTTAAAAACATCGTTGTCGAAAATATCGTGGTAAGAAATAAAGCTCCTACAAATCATCGCATCACGATAACATTGCACACAGGGCGTTTTTCAGGCTTTAATAATTGTAAATGGATATCCGCGTAATGATTTGTGAGCGCAAGGTGGAAAGGAGGATAATTTTTACTTTCATATTTTTTATTACCTAGCAAATACATTGACTACCAATAAGTATTTGGACACCTGTGATAGAAAAGACAAACTAACTTTATTCAAAATCAATAGTTGGTAGAGCCTCCACGAGAGGTAATTACAGCGTGGACCCTCCGGGGCATACTTTCCACAAGTCTTTGTATGACAGCTAGTGGTATTTTCTTCCACTCGGCTTGCAGAAGACATAGAAGTTCCTTCACCGATTTTGCACGGGTAGTGCACCCCTGAATTCGGCAATGCAACTCGTCCCAGAGGTTCTCGATAGGTTTCAGGTCTGGACTCTGGGTAGGCCACTCCATTCGATGAACTCCATTGGCACCACACCAAGCCTTGGTTAACGTCGACACATGACAACTGGCATTGTCGTCCTGAAAGTAACAGGAGTCCAACCCGTAAAACTGCCACAACGTAGGAAGCACATTGTCATCCAAAATACTGCAGTAGGCATCGGAGTTGAGCTTACCATGAATGGGGACCAAGGGTCCCAGCCCATACCAGAGAAACACCCCCAGACCATAATTCCACCTCCGCCGAACTTGACTGTTGGCACAATGCATTCTGGCAGGAGACGTTCTCCAGGTAGACGCCAGCCCCAGACCCTGCCATCCGAACGGTAAAGGGTGAACCTTGATTCGTCACTCCAAAGAACCCGTTTCCACTGATCTACGGTCCAATTTCGATGTGCTTTGCACCATATTAACCGAGCAGCGCGGTTGGACAGCGCGGTGATCAAAGGCTTATGGGCAGCAGCACGACCATGAAAACCAAGCAGATGTGCTTCCTTACGGATGGTATTCATTGAAACAATACTCGCGGATGCCTGTTGAAACTCCTCGAGGATGAGGGCCATCCTTTGGGCGCGGTTCTTCCGAATTTCTCTGGACAGCACTCGTCGGTCTCTATCTCCCAGTTTCGTTGGTCTGCCGACTCGAGGCACATTCCGACAATCACCGCTCACCTTCCACTTCTTAATCACATAGGCCACTGTCGATTTTGGGTACTTCATATCGCTAGATATGTCCCTTAAGGATGGGCCACATTTGTGATACCCGATAATTATACTTTTCTTGAAATCAAAGAGCTCCGAACTGCGAGGTATATTGCATGCGACTAAAGCCGGTGCTGTTTCCTACACGATATATGCCGGCGGAGTCCGTGACGTAACTTAGAACCGCAGATATCGTAATTGCATAGGTGTCCAAATACACTCATGTCCATAAATTAAGGATAATGCAAAATCAGGCAAAGGAAAAGTCAGAAGCAAAACAAATTTGACTTATTTGAAAAGCTTATTTATTAAACAAAAGGTAAAGAGCAAAAAAGGATGCTATATGTTTGATATTATTAAAAAACTAGCGATTTTTTCTCCCTGGAGCAAATTACAAAAAAAACCTATTTACAAAAAACAATATTACATGGTTGGTATGATTGTTAATACATTGTATGTCTTCCAGACGATGCAATACAGTCCGTACAACGCCTAGGCATGCTGAGTATCAAATCATCGATCTGATCTTGGGGGATATTACACCACTCAAAAAGCAGTGCTCTCCGAAGTTCCGGTAGGCATGTCGAAGGAGGTTGACGGGCTGCAACTCGTCGGGCAAGCATGTCCCACACGTGCTCTACTGGATTCAAGTTCGGTAAGTATGCTGGCTAGTCCATACGGGTGATATCCTCCGACTGAAGGCATTCGCTTACGATGTTTGCACGGTGAGGACGGGCGTTGTCATCCATAAACACAAATTGTGCGCTCATGGCGCCCCGAAACAAACGTACATGTTGTTCCAGAATGACGTCCTGATAGATTTGGCTTGTCATGTTCCAATTTGAACATGCAGGTCAGTTCTGGAACCCAGAATAATTCCACCCCAAACGAGCACTCCTGCACCACCGTAACGGTGTCGTTCAATGATGTTTTCTTGGTGGTAACGGGTACCTGGAGCTCTCCATATGAAAGTCCGGCAAGAATCAGACTGCAAGCTAAACCTGGACTCGTCGGAAAACATCACACGAGCCCACTGTTGCAGTGTCCAGAATGCATGCTCTCTACTCCAGGCTAACCGCAGGCGACAGTGAGTTGCAGTAAGTGGAACGCATCTGACAGGTCTACGAGCATATAGACCAATCTGCCCTAAGCGTCTGTACACGGTCTGCCTTGAAATTGTCGTACCAGTGGCTGAAGAGAGCTGACGAGACAGGTCTGAGGCTGTGCTCCGCCTGTTTCTTTTGGCAGTAACTGCCAAATACCGGTCCTCATTCGGCGTTGTAACTCTGGGGCGACCTGTGCTGTAACGTCTACTCACATTACCATCATCTTGGAATCGTTGCCAAAGCCTGGAGATGACACTCTGGGCAATTCCAAGTTCGTCTGATACTTCCAGTTGGGTACGCCCACATTCCAGACGGCCGATAATTCTACCACGTAAAAAATCATCCAAATGCGTCCTTTGTGTCATAACTATTCGGTTATTGCACTGAAATGCTTATAAAGCGCCTGCGAACAATTTTACTTCTTTGCCTGTATTCCTTATATATCACTCTCTTACACTCTCGTCATTGTGACGTACCATCGGTGTCATCTGGTTACTTCCTGAAATTTGCATATGATTTTTGAAGATGTGTGTAGTGATTTTACAGGTGATATATTTATTTTAGAGTTCGATTTCCGCGTGACTCCGAATTATCCTTAATTTATGGACATGAGTGTACTTATTGGTAGTCAGTGTATTTGCTGAAAATGTAAAATGGGAACTTGAGCATAGAAAATTAATGCAACTTATAGCCCTTAATAATTTTAACTGATGTAGTTAACTAACAAAGGTCATTAATAAATTATTTTTTATAAACTTTTACCGGTAATTTTTCATGAAAAGTATAATCTAAAAAAGGTTAGGAAACGGAAAATAAGTAACCGCATGATCTATAAAAAATTGGTAATTATGAGATTATTTTCTTCGCTTTCGTTAATCTGATACTCTTATAGTGAAAATCATTTCCTATTTTGCTTTTAAAAATTTATTAGTTATAAAAAATATGAAAGTAAAAATTATCCTTCTTTCCATCTCGCGCTTACAAATCATTATGCGAATACCCATTTACAATTATTAAAGCCCGAAAACGCATGTGGGCGATGTCATCGTCCTGCAATGATTTGTAGGTACTTTATTTTTTACCACGATATTTTCGACGACGATGTTTTTAAACTGCGAAGTTTTTGAATCACTTTATTTTCTCCCACGATGTTTTGTACCACGACGTTTTCGCCTTGCGTGCCGCGACGTTTTCGTCCGTTATGTTTTCAGCTGTAAACGAAAAGAATACACAGGTATAAAATGTCCCAGCTGATATGAATATAATAGGCCTTTAAATATATTCAATAAAATTCTTATACATCCATATGATCCCTTAAAAAACGTATTTCCTCAATTAAACCCGAGCATTTCTTAGAAAATGCATTATGATTTTCCGAATAGTTTGTTCCATAATTTTATTAACTTCTGCATAATTTATACATTTCTCAGTTTCAGATGTACGCTCTGACTTAGCATATGCCAATGAACAAATTCCACAAGCGATGTTCTTCTTACAATATTTCTTAATATGTCCATACCCTAAACACTTTATATATCTTTTCGGACGAAGACACAATTTAGCGGAATATGACTTCCACCAAACAGTAATTTGTTGGTCCTCCAGATGATCGTTTTGGCAAGAACCAGAAATCTGGTATACTTAATGAGAGACGTCCCTTTCTTTAGCACGAATCCTAAATGACGGGCGTACATATTCACTATTGAGACATCAATTTTTTTTTTCAATTTCTCCGTTATCTGATTCCCAGGAAGAACATCCGAGATGTTGTAAACAATGATCTTGGGTTTTTAATAAATATCTTCCTTTTAGATCTAAAAAAGGTATTCAATTTTTC
The DNA here is from genome assembly GCA_000611955.2 of Stegodyphus mimosarum. Taxonomy (NCBI): domain Eukaryota; kingdom Metazoa; phylum Arthropoda; class Arachnida; order Araneae; family Eresidae; genus Stegodyphus; species Stegodyphus mimosarum. Next base: position 152,091 of record KK119889.1, read on the forward strand.
ATTTTCCAATGCTATCTGTTCTAATATTTTACACTCTTTTTTATTCTTTAGGAGAACCACTATATCTTCGTTTCTTTCGAGAATGAGTCTACTACATTTATGCCTATTTTCGGTGGTTCAAATTGTTCTTAATTTCGTCATATACATCTACATCATCATTGAGTGGTCTAAGAACAATTTCATTATCTTTCTTCTTTTCAATTCTTTATATTTACCAAGGTTTCGATCTTGTATGAATCATCTCCATTACCAAAAGTTTCTATCTTAAGTTCTCTCGATTCAATTATATTCCTAATCATAGCAACCTGTCCTAGAAGATCATTCGATTTTTCTTCATTTCTCTTGTTTGCTTTTATTCCGATATGGACATAATTATTGCGACAATCCCAGCTGGCAAATTTGAGCTAGACCTTTATTTAGTGTCTCTATTAAAGCTTTAGGAACGCGTTTCGCTTTAAGCCACTTCCACCTCTTTATTTATTTGTGTAATCATCATAAATACATCATCTTCAGTACCAATATTAATATTATTCTCTAAAAGAGATTCCTTTGTATTTTTTGTCATTATGCACACGGATCTGGGACAGAATGTAATAATAATTTATCCAATAAAAGCTCATAAATTCATTAAAAATGAAATCTTTACTCTCAAAACAGTTAAAATAACTTAGATTGATTCAAAATTATTTTTAAAATAAAAAAAAGTTGCTAGTTCTGCACAAAATTAAAGAAATAGTGCAACGGGCTCGAAAACGAAAGTTTTGGTGCACCAACCTGTGTTGATCGCTCTACCCCATCGGGCAGAAAGACTTAAACAGTTGTGCACCAACGAACTATATTTAACGTAAACAAACCCGTTAGACCTAACAGTTCAAACAGCACTGAAGTATTCAAATACAAAATACTTTATTAAACACAATATAATCATCAAGAAAAGACGTAAAAATGGTAATCTTCTCTGGAATTCAAATAAGTTTTCAGAAAGGAATATGAAAAGTATACATCAGTTTCTAAATCGCGAGCAACGTTGCACACGACATAAAAAAGCAAACTTACATAAAATCAAAATATTCAAGTTATACTTAGTATCAAAATACTCTAAGCTACTTCGTAACTTACATAGTTTTGAAAATACACAAAATGAAGAAGATATTCACCTTATTTATCACAAAAATAACGGAAAAACCGAGAACACACAAAATTCAAACCAACATGGCTGCTGACATGCGCAGTGACCCATATCAGGGTTATACATATCTGATGATTTTCTCATCAAGCTTGTGATTATTTTTTTACCGTCAATACAAATTAACATAATAGATATTTAAGTACTTTTATGTAACTGCAGCTTCGGAAGATTAACCCAGTTGATTTCCCGAGTTCTCAGGAACCGATTTATAAAGATCTGGGCGAAACCTATTGCGAAAGCCCCTATTTAATTTTTCTAGCATAGTAGGTGTCACTGATGAAAATTACATTTCAAATAAAATACATTTCATATAAAATATTTCTTGAATTAACTTTATAATCCAACGTTTCTTATTTAAAATTATTTAAACAAAAAAGTACATTTTACCTTTTAAGTACATTTTTTATCTTTAGCGTTTCAACTCAATATGTATTGTTTAAGATTACACGTTTTAAAGCAAAATCTGATTTTTCTGAAAAAACATGAAAAAAAGGAATTTGTATTGATTTTACTATAATCTCATGTCCCCCCATTTCGCTTAATTGCTAACATCTACATGTATATGTACAGAAATAACAGCATTATACAGAGACATTTGTTTTACCAGGTATAAAAAAAATGGTACAAGTTGGTAATTATACACATATAAGGTATTTTCTCCCTCCTTTCCACGTGCCCGTGTTGTGTAACCGGATAGCACGTCCGACTAGCATTCGGGAGATCTGGTGTTCGAATCTCGACGAGAGCGCTACACATTTTTCACGTCTCTCGCATCGATAAACCTAATGAGTCTACAAACATTGAAGTAAATTTTTAAAAATTTAAGCACATTTTAATAGGAACTTTGAGATTGTTTGTCAGTACTTGGTAATTTAAGACCTGGATCGAAAGATGACATATACAGTCTCAAGCCCGAACTTACACTGGAAAATATGGGCGATAAAGCCCTCTCCACTGATATGATGCTTATGAACGGTAGCAGAATAGTGATTCCCTTATTGATTCTTTCAAGATATTCTTCTTCCAGGTCAAGTCCAGATTGAGATGAGAGGTTTCTTTTCAAACTGTAACTTAAGTGACAACTGCTTTTTTATCATTCCTCTACCGTTTGATCTATCTATCAATGTCCCCTATTACATCTTTTTTCCGCGTACTTGCTGAGGTCATGTCAGGTACTTCAGGGATACGCCTACCACAGATTGGAAAACTCTTATTTGTGTAGTCATTCCAATAGGAATCTTGTATAAAATTAAGATGTTCTTTCATTTTTGCTATATTAAAGCTTAGAAGTTAATTGTCGCACATTTTCAAAGCTTTCTTGGACTTATTTAAATATATTTTGCTGGTTAATGGAAGCAGGTTAAGAAGTTAAAAAGCACTGTGTAAAAATAGTATTTTAAGTTGTAAGTGGTAGTGAAAAATTAAAAACGAGCTAAATCTCTAATTCATTCCAAATTTTCAGTCATTCCAGTATCAACATTCTGGCCAAGTAGTTAAATAACCTTCTCCCATCCCCCAAATCTGCCATTAAATTCGTCTCCGCGGCTGATCAAAAATCATATGGAAGATTGAATACCATTTCAGTCAAAATTGCTGTTTTAGATTCGCAGAAAGCTAAGCTCGAAAAATATTTAAACGCTTTACATCGAGTTAGTTATTTAAACAGGCGAGGCTAGTCATTTAGGTGGCGACCGTATTTGGCAATTTATCGCCTTTCCGAATCATTTGGCGAGCACTTTAGCGTGATTTACTAAAATCCTTTTGGGGAATAACCACGCGCCATTAATTTGTAGTTGCTTTGAGATTTCAGAGATAAATTTATATCGTACTCACACTTATTTTAAAGTTTAGTCGCTGAGGAATATCGCTAATAATAAATGAGGTTGATATGAAACTCCTTGTAATGTCATAATAAAGAAAAAGTTATGGAGCATTTGTGAAAATAATTCATGAGAAGAATTTAGCTAATTATTCTGAAGACGCTTAGCGGTGGTTATATTTCTGATTAATGTAAGCTAGGAGAAGTTTTAAATCATAATTTTAACCTTATTGTTGTTTACGACTCTGCGTTCTTGACTTATCTGCATCGCATTCATAAATTTAATGGTAATGATTTCGGTTGCTTTGTCACTTCCGAATACGTTCAACTAATATGGTGTTCTCAGTTATCATTTATAATTAAAACTTCTCATACTTTGCGTTTGCTTCCATTGTTTGATATATGGATGTACAGAGAGAGTACTTAATTTCTAATACTGGGTATATTTTGAAGAAAAAATAAACAATGATTATATCAGAAATTTAAATCTCAGCCTCCTCTTATTGTCATGGTGGTTAGAGAGGCAAGTTTATATCTTTGGACCCGAGTTCGAATCTCGGGGAAGGCATCGATATTTGTAAATGTGTTGTGTTTTTGAGGCATGAAGGCACTTAAAACACCAAATCACTTCAAAAGTTGGTGATCGGGTAAGAAGGGTAAATTATACCAATGCGCCTCCCGAGGTTTTCCATCAGACTGGGATTAAGTGGACAAAGAAGGACTTCACATCACGTTCCTAAGGCCTTGGCCAATAACAGATGTTCTCCCTTGCTCTTGTTCATGACGAATTTCTGAAATTATCAGGATGATTAGTAACAGCAACAGATTTCGTTAACTATTGAATGATTCCCATCAGATTTTCTATCAGACTTTCCATCCATGGTTCCCATCAGATTTTCCACCAATGGTTCTCATCAGACTTTCCATCCATGGCTCCCATCAGAGGTTTTCCATTAGACTGTGATGTAAGTGAACAAAGTAGGACTTCACATCACGTTCCTAAGGCCTTGGCCAATAACAGATGTTCTCCCTTGCTCTTGTTCATGACGAATTTCTGAAATTATCAGGATGATTAGTAACATCAACAGATTTCGTTAACTATTGAATGGTTCACAAACGGCCGAGTGCATAAGGTCGTTTCAACTCACATGATCGGCACTCCAAAAAGCTCGACAGCCTTTCTGACGGCACACAGTAGAAGGTGGGAAGATGAAACCATCAGCTTTAGAGTCCATTTTTCAAGTATCTTTGAGTAAAAGGATTACAACTTTTAGAAGAAAACTATTGCAACTGTAAAAGGATTTTGATGTATTCTGAAAGTGATGGAGAATCTTGGAAGCTGTTCATCAGATCTGGAAAAAAATTTAATATTTTTTTCACTTTTAAACGCCATTTAAACATAGTTTTCCATTTCAAGCAACAAACAAATATGATGCTGTTTGAATTTAAAGTGTAGAAATATTTACAAGAAAATCTATCAGACTTCGGCATGGAACCCTGCAGAGGTAACCAAGCATGTGAATAAAACAATAGGTTAAAATGGTGCTTTTTGCAACTGCTTCGCAGTTTCAGGAAAGGGAAATTCCTGGCAGATGGCATACCCGTCCGTCGGAAGTGACGGTTGCTTGAGCAGAGTGATTCGAAGCAACGAACATCTTTCACCACAAACAAATAATATTTTGGAATAATATGCGCATTGTCAAATGGCTGATAACTCTCATCTTGTTGTACAAACATCATTGACGAAGTTAACATAAAAAAAACTAAGAAATGATTTCCCAACATTTCTTGGCAATGGATCTTGACGTATCTTCACAATCAGAGCACAAGAATTATTTACTTTACCTAGTGCAATGAAAGTGCTTAATAGTAAGTGCCTAAAAATTCAAGATATGATTGATTAAAGTGTGACAAATTGCCACAGTTCTTGAGACAAGTAATACAGTAATAAAAAATATATATATATCAAATTCTAGAAGACACATAACATAGAATTTACTGAAGATGCAATGACTTAAACATCGCAGAATACATTTGTCTTTCTATCTGCGGCTCAAGCAAAGCATTTTCCTAATACGTTTCGCTACCATTCTGAATTGAAAGACCGCATCAGATTTGCCATCTTCAAATGTTTGGCGATATATTATGATGGATAACAGAAAGCTTTCAAAATTGCTTTGAAGGCGGTGTGTACAGTGGGACTGTCATTTAACAGGGGCCTTACTCCAACACATAGTGAATTATTTTGATTTGATAGATATTTTTATTTTCTCTTACTCTGAGACGATTGTTTTGGCTTTCAGATTCTACTTCTTTATCGGTTATACAGCGCAAGTCCATCTTGTGGAAATCGTGGGAGATACGGAAATTTGTTATTCTTCAGTAGATCTCTTCCCATCTTTGTAGTGTTCTAGAGAATGATAGGTTAGTAGAGAAATGTTTTGCTGTCTATCAAGTCTCATGTGTTGCAATTAGCTCCAAATCAGATGCTTTAGTGATAAAACTACTGTCATGAATTCTTATTCCTATTACCCCAGAGAATGGACAAAAAAAAAAGAACTTTGTCAAAATATCCTTTCCCAATTTCCCAATCGACCTAGAGATCAGGCAGTTGTTGTTATTTGTCTGACGACTAAGCATGGCTGTCTTCACGCATACTTTAATCGTTCGGGAAGTAGCTGCCAGTTTTGTCTGCACCCTCTGCTACGTCAGTGCTGTGATGACTGCTCAATAACTGCCTGCCTAATCAGCTATGACGTAAATACTTCTCCCGTTTATGGAAGCCCAAAAAGCTTGTTATGTAATTTCTCCCTTCTTTTCTTATAGTGTATCTGGAAACACGCTCAACGCGTATTCGGGAGGTCCGGAGTTCGAATCCCGGCGAGGACATTCTACATTTTCCCCATTCCTGCATCGATATGACTGTACAAGCTTTTAGCAGTTTTAGCATCTTGATCTGTTTTTATGCTGTTATGTTTTAAATGTTTTTTTAATTTTTTTATTTGAAAGAAATATAGTTGTAGAGTTTCCCTTTTTTTCATAACAAATTTATTTTAAGTTTGTTACCTTTCCTGAACTTCTCAATTTTACCTTGTGTTTTCTCCCCAGGATATAAATTTAAAGTTAAGTGAAGTGAATTTTTAAGCGGGTAAAACGCTGAGTTTATTCAGAGCCTGTTTTCGCTAGCCACCTCACGTTTCGTCACTATCTCGCTGTTACGCCAGTAAGCCTTTTGGCCATTTCGGATTATCATCACGCCTGTTAGGTTTTTGACAGTCAACCTGTTAGATGCAAATTAACATGCTAATCCAGCACTATTCTGTTTTAGATTCGACTTGAATTATATTCTACATTTAAGTTCCTCACCGCAAGTTGACGGTGTTTTGTAACGGACGAAGATCGTGCTTTTCTGTTAAACTTTGAATTAATAAAGCGTTACTTTTCACTCTTCTTATGCGCTGGTATTTATTCACGTCTGTGAGAGAATTCGCCAGGTTCATTATACGATTTAGTGCTATTTTATGAGCAGTAATAGAGACAGATCTTACATAGTGGCTCCTCAACATATTCTTTCAACTAAGGTATATGCTGACTTAACACTTGAGCCAGTCGTCGATACGGAAACTTTGCCATAATCTTTGGACTTTCAAATAGGGACTTAGATAGGATCAGTCCATTTGGCCAACCTGACATAACAACCAACCATGCGTACAGTCAAAGACAAGGAATTGCTTAAGACTTCCCAGGAAGGCTCGTAACTAGCGTCACACAGATTAAAATGCATTACACAAAGATATAAAGTCACACATGCATAACATAAAGACGTAACATGCATAACGTAAAGACAAATAGCGAAGCCACACTTGTATAGTAAATCTTAGAGCATGAACTTTCAGCGCTGAATATGAACTTTCAGCGACAAATAAAAAATTATTTAGATTTCCAATAATTTTAAAGTTAATCTTTCTTTCATAATTACTTTGTTTTGTTTTTGCGCACTATACGAAGGTGTACTGTTCATTGCTTTTTGCACTGGAAATAAAGAAGAAATATTCCGAGAATAACTGATGAGTCGCTTTCCTGCTGCTACTATTTGAATAATCAGAGCTTTTTAAAAGCATCCTAATCGTAGCTTTTTAAAAGTTTGCATTACGTTATTTTTTGCATTGTTCAAATCAAAGAAAAATGTTCAAGTAAATAAAGAGTCAACGATCTTAACTTCACTGAACAAAAAGGGATAAAGCTCTATGAATAATTAAAATTTAAGATATATAATAATTGAATAAGTAAAGTTTGAACAGGTAGGCCCGGTGGCACAGTGGCTAGCGCGACGCGCAGCAGCACCACAGGTAAGGGGCTCGATCCTCCCTCTGGGCAAGGTTGACTCAGCCTTTCATTCCTTGAGGGGATCCATAAAATGAGGACCACGTTCGCTTGGAGACTAAACACTGGGGGTCCTGCGACAGGCTGACCACTTGTCCAGGCAACCACAAGCACCCCGGGGTCCACACTCTAGAAAGCAGATACACAGCACAGCCGGCCGTGGCTGTCTATGGGCTGTTTGTGCCGCCGAGTTTAGTTGCGTTTTTTTTTTTAGAATTTAAATGCATGTTGCTTTCGTCCAATATTCCCTGAACGGAACTTTTTGGAAAAATATTAAATTAGAATCTTGTATTCAGAAGTCATAAATTAATTATAGTAAAATTTTTAATTACAATGGTACACTTTCTTCTTGACATTCTGGTAATAAATTAATTACCACACTTTCAAAGGAAGCATAAAAAATACTTATATCAAACATTTTTACGCTGCCTGATTGATTTCAGTACCAAAGCTTTTCTGTTTTGCTTATAGGGCAGGAGGATTGTTTATTAACTGCTAACAATTCGCGAAAAAATCCCTACATCAAAGGAAAATTCTTCCGAAAAATTCTATTAAAAAAAGTTACGGTGCCTCTACTTTTTGATTGAAAATATTAGTTATCTATTTTTTATACACTTTCTCCTGATTACTATCTTCATTCACTCCGGTAAAACGGGATAAAAAAAAATGTATTACGAAGACTCAAGAAGCAAATCACTACAAGAAAGTAAAATAGAAAAAGAAAAGGGGTGGGAGAATCTATATATTTCTTCCAAATTGCCAAATTAAGGTGGCATTAAATCGCGAAGAAAGAACTCGAAAGAAATTTCAAACTTCCTCAAAATCAGCAAGCTGAAGAGCGGATTACGGAAAGAACGATTTAGTACGGAATAAATTAAAAGAGCTCGTATACTCTTATACTCGAGGGGAGGGGGAAGAAAAGAAATTAAATGGGCATTTTGCCAAAAGATCAGATTTTTCTCGAAGTTACAGTGTCGGGAAAAGGGTGGGTCAAGATAATTTTCTTGACGACTTTCGAAATAATTCGAAATCCCTAAGAACTTTAGAAGGGAAATTAATTTTTCTGACAAAATTAGAGAAAATGCGTAACATACGACAGAATCTCTTTCAAAGGCCAGCAACGGGACCTTCCCAATTCCGGATAATTGATATCTTTCTAGAACTTACGTACTGTTCTGTTTTGCGATGCTATGTGTAGAAATTGCAAAACTTTCAAAGGTCAGCAATGAACGGGACCTTCCCGATTCCGGATAAGAGATTTTTTCCGGATAATTGATATGTTTCTAGAACTTACGTACAAGTACTTTTTGTGTTTTGCGATGCTATGTGTAGAAATTGCAGCATGCAAAAGTTCGTCAGTCGTGTTTTGTAATGCATTGGCCTTAATTAAATAAATAATATCTAAAATTCGTAAAAATTATTTTAAATTAAAACACATGAACAACATGAGTTTACTTTTCAGAAAAACAAAATTAAACACATTTTTAAATTACCCTATATGTTATCTCATGAAAGTTTATAAGGTATTTCTCTCGCCTTCTTAATATGCCTTCGTGGTGTAATGGTCAGTACACTCTGCACGTATTTGAGAGGTCCGAGGTTCGCGTCCTGGCGAGGGCATGGCTCATTTTTCTTGATTTCTGCTTCAAAATAGCCTAATGTCTCTGCAAGTTATGAAATTCTTAGTGTGAGGGGCATATAACTTCGAATATCTGCCCGCTTGTAAGGCCGTCATCGTCATTTCATAAATTCGCTGTCTATAAAATAAAGTTTTATAACAGTATGTACGGATATAGGTGAACATTTCTCAGCAAATTTCATGAAAGACTGCAGTAATTTTTGGCTCTGGGTATGTTTTCTTTTTCATCCCTCCCTCCCTCCACATCACTTTCTCCTTTCCCACTACATTTCAAACTGTCTACATTCACCAAAGCCTGCGTTTCCTCTTTATTAATACCAGCCTTCGCCGAACACGTAATTAAATCCAAGATATCGGCTATGTGCTTTGAAACCGAGAGAATCTTTGTCAATCGATTCGCCATTTACGAATTTGATCATAGGCCTCAATTTAACAGCAGTAGTGCATTAAAATAATGTTCTTTACATCGTTGTGAGCAAGAGACACGGTAAATCTGGAGTCTTTCAGTTTGTTTTGACCTTGAAAGTTCAAATTCTACCTTCAAAGTTCACACATTGACGCATTAAAAGATATCTGTAATTCATTTTTATACTCTGGATAATTCTTTGGTTCATTCGTTGGTTTGTTATTTTGGATGGAAGGAATATAACACGAATATTTTACGTTTTTTAGTCTTCAGATAATTATCAAATCGCGTATTTTTTACCTTAGGGGAGTCCTTTCGTATTTAAATTCAAATCTTGAAAACTGCCGTTATTTTGATGTTATCGTTTAATTGGGTGCCGGGTACGAGAGATTTTTACTATAGTTTGTAGTTCAAACATGATTTAGTTTAGTATAGTAGTTTGCAAATTAAATATATGAAAACATTGTCGCTGGAAATAATTAGATAATATGTATTGTACTTCTCCAAATTTTCAAATTAAATGCGATCTCTGTTTATTCAGGTTAAATTAACATTGATAATCAATACTGCGCTTCGTCCCACAAGTGACACCGACGCAAGATAGACAACAGTACACGAGATATTATTTACCAGCATACGATCAAGACAATTAAAAAGAAATATTTACAATGATGTAATAGTCGGTTAGAGTATTAGTGTACATTAGTAAACACTGCCGTAGGCTCGACGTTAGCACAGACCCAATCACTATCTTTCTGCTGCTATTTAAAATAAAATATGCGCCGTCCTGTCCAACTAATCTGAACAGAACCATCGGCGAACGACTAAGATGTTTACATTGCTTACTAACATTGCTAAAGAAGATTTTCATTTCAAACAAATAACTTTGTTTTAACTTTAAATCTTTATTTTAAATACTCATTACTGAAATGCCTTTATGCCTTCTAATAGCCTAGTAAACAGAAAGCATCTCTTTATAGAAATCAATGAAATGACGACGCAAATTTTCTCTTCCCTTTTTCCAAATTAGAGCGGGAAGGACTCGGAATTAATTCTTAAATGCTTTAAAGACGTTCATCGTGCGGAATAAATAAGTCTGGTGAAAACGATTAGTAAGTCACCGAACATCGATTATTTGTCAAAGAGTGCTTTTAAGGAAATTTAACGCATCGTAAATTAATTGATTTTTGGTTTTGTGTTTTCTGGAATGTTTCTCTCTTGTCCCCAGTTTGAATGCTTTCGAAGTTCAGAGTTTTTAATTCTCAACTCCTATTTTTCATTAATTTTCGCCTCCTTTTTTGAAGCATATTGTTACGAAATGTCCATCTGCAGTAAAATAGCTTCCCCGGAAAGCGGGTTTAGGGTTGCCTAAAAATGGCAAGAGAAGGGCAGGGTTATCATATTTAGCGTAAATCGTCCATTCTGCGACAAAATTAGCGATATGCCTCAGATGGATGGAGAACCTTCTAGAACGAATTCTTACCTGTTTGGCCCAGAATGTTCTCGAAGGCAGCCGAAAAGTTATATAAATCCCGCCTACACGCGGAGTCAGTCAGTCAGTGCCTCATCTAGTGAGATGGTCGTCGAGAATATTGCGAGTGTAGCGAGCGCATCGTCGAGTCTATCGAGTGCATACCGAGTTGTAGCGTGGAGAGTTTCGATAGTACGTTGAATTTCGAGGACTACCGAACCGAGTCGGGAGCAATACTCTGGTGCTTTGCCGTGAAGCTATCTTCATTAACACCGCCTGAAGGCAGTGTTGCTGATTGTTTCAGCATTCTTGTCGCAGTTTTTCGACGACTGTAAACGTGTTTTTGGAGCTGTTCTGGGTAATACTGGCTAATAAATAGTGTTTTCATTCTTCATCAAGTGCTGTCGTTAATAACTCCAAATCCAGGAATCCGCGTAGTACGCAACAATACCTATTTATTTATTATTATTTTTTTTTTTTTTTTTTTTTTTTTTTTTTTTTTGTATACTGAATACCATGTTCATACAACGCTAATAATTAGAGCGACAGATGTAGAAAGACGTCATTAAATCAAGAAGCAATTTGTGGTATGAGGACGGAAATATTATTAGCTTCCAATATTTTAAAGGTATTTAAAACTCTGTCACTTAGCAGAATTCTGATAAATACTAATGAACTATTAATGCAGTCGAACAATTCAGGAAAAGAAATCTGGTTTGGTTGAAACTCCGAAAAAACTGACCTATACAGAATGAATTAATTTGTAGATGAGGAAACTCTGCATTCTTTCTAAAGCATTGGCTTCAAATTTTATATATCTTTTAATTTTATTTTTTTAAATATTTATTAACTTATGTAAGTGTGAGTAACTAATATAGCCAACTTTACAGGCATTGGGCAACTTTATAGCCAACTTTACAGGCAAAGTGGGGCTCGCAAATCGAGTACAGGTGTCTGATCCTTTAAAGGTGGCTGTAATTGTAATAAACATTATTTTTTTTATTTTTAAATTATCATTCTAACTTGAAACTATCGTGCTAGGCACGATTTCTAATTAATCAATGATTTTAATGTATATAGTAGCAAAAATAAAAATAGAAGAGAAATACGCCAAAGGGAACCATAAAATTAGCAAAGCAATACCTTGTCTATGGCGTAGATTTAGTCAAGAACTCAATCGATTTCCACAGAAAACACGTACGAGTCCCTCTTTATCAGGAGCAAAGAAATCTGAAAGACTGGAAAGCAACGAGCGCAACGGTCGTATTTATATCCTACGGTAGTAAAGCGAAAGAGAAGGTAGAACCGTCTGTCAGCAAAAATAATAATTAAATTGAAATATTAAGTTAATAGAATTTTAAAAACGTTAGAAAGTATATAATAGTATTAAACAATACCAAAATCTGTGCCATTTCTGCGGTTTACTGCAGCGACAGTATTATTTTTAGAATGATTAAGAGTTATATAGGAACAGAAAAGGCAAATATTTTAGCAACACGCTTCATTTATTAAGCACCTCATAAATACAGCGCCTTACTCAATAACATTACGAATACTTTTTGTCGTAACTTGCATTTAAAACTTGCGAAACTTATCTAATGATCACATTTATATTTAACAAATTCATTAAATGATTCAGAGTAACTTTTATCTCCGTATATTAGCCCTTGCGTTAATTGTATAAGAAAACTAAAGCAGTATTTTTACCTCCTTTTGCGAAGAAAAATATATTGTAATATCGAAAATTTTCGGACATCATATTTGAACAAAAATATCTATTTTAATTGCAGTCAAATCCATCTATCTGGACGATATTTTTTCCCTGACATCTGCGCGTACGGACAGAAGAGACTCGTTCTTCCAAAACGGATGAAAAATGGATTTAAAATGGATTCAGAAGGGAATTTCTCGTGACGTCTGTACGTACGTATATATGTATCTCGCATAACTAAAAAACTTAAAACGTTGAAAATTTGTATGGGACTGCTACATTATGTAGTTGTGCACCGCCCTTTTTTATTGCAATCGGCAGAACCAAATGTAAGGCAAAAATATGTAAATCTCAAAATCATAGTGTCAGCTTGCAATAGCCCTTAATTCCCTCTGTCTATACTAAAAATAGTAATAACTTTTCTGAATGCCGATGACGTAGCTAATTCGGAACCTGACCTGAAAATTTCGAGAATTGAAACCTTTCTCTTAATAATCAACCTATAAGATATTTCTTCCGCCTTCTTAGCGAGCCTTCGTGGTGTAATGGTCACTTGGCGCGTATTCGAGAGGTCCAGGTTTCGAGTCCCGGCGAGGGCAATGCTCATTTTCCACATCCTAATGACTCTACAAATCATCAAAGCCTTCTCTTGGTGAGCCTCCATACTGGATAATTGTGCACTCTAGCTTCTATCTCACTTCCCATTAAGACGCGATTTTAAGACGCGAAAATGTAAATGTTCTTGAACAGGCACAATTAGAGTGTCAAGTGAATTGCGGCTGTAAATACCAGTTGAAATAAAGATGAATATGTAATCCGTGTAGAATGCCAAATTTGTTGTTCATTATGGATTCAACATGCTACGTTCTGCGCTATATTTCGCTAGGTTCACTTAATAGCGTTACATCTCATTCATTTTATAACTCAGAAAGCACAAAAATTATGTATATCTTCGGCAGAATTATCTAATCGTTGCCACATGTTCTGTTCAAATACTATGATAAATCCAAAACGATGCATAAAAGAAATTAAAAAAAAAAAAAGAGAAAAGAAAAGAAAAAAAGAAAAAAAAGAAAAAGAAAAAAGAAAGAAATAGTTTTTCACGGACGATTCAGGGCTTCTAATTCAATTAATTCAGATCTTGCTTCGCGACAAGGCAAAAATACATAAAAACTCAAAATATCTATATTAAAAATTACGAAGGAAATCTTAAACACTTATTTCCTCGAATAAATTCCAGAATGGATTAAGCATGATTTAATTCGCAATAATAAAAGAAGGCGTTATCTTTGTTGTTGAGAAGCTTAGTTTCTCTAGATTGGCAACAAATCCAGTATTCTCCGAAATTTCAATATGGCCTCTATGCCCAAAATAATTAGGCTTATCTGCACTCAAAAAACTTTTAAATTGTTGATAATTCTACGACTATAACATGCAAATTAACTAAAGGCAAAAAAACCTTAACCGGGAGATAAGAACAACATAATTCAATCATTTTTAAAGCAAAAAATGCACAATTTATGAATATATAAGAATAAATATACTGAGGTCACCGAGCCGAGTAACAGAGTATTGTGTATATATATATATATATGCACGTTTGGTGGGGCCGATTGCAACCAAAATAGGAGATGGACATCTACATGTTATAACAGTCCTATATACAAAATTTCAACGTTCTGAGGCTGCTCGGTTTTGAGTAATGCGAGATGCACAGCTGCCACAGAAAAATCGCTTCAGAATTCCTTTTAAATCAGTTTTATAATTTTTTTGGGGGGTAGGGGACAAAAGAGTCTTTTATTCTGCCCTTACGTACAGATGTCACGCAAAAACATCGTTAAATTGCATTCGATAGCGGTCAAAATGTATATTTTCGTTGAAATAGGATAGTCGAAATTCTTCGCGGTTACAATGATTCCTTCTTTTTATTTCGTACAATGAAGTAAAAATAACCTCGTCCAGATAGTATAGTGGTTAAGGGAGCCTACTGCGGTTCCGAAGGGCTCGGGTCGAAGGCATGGATGTTTGTAAATGTACAGCGTCTTTTCGGCAGGGGGGGGCACTCTAAATATCAGTTGAAAGTCATCTTGTGTCGACTGTGTTAGGGGAGAGTTGGAGACCCCCGGACTACTCCCTCGGGGTTCTCTCACTAAGGTAAAAATAGCAGTCCATCTTCCTTGAGGCTCCCAGTTTAAAATTGCTGATCACCGATTATGCTTATCCTTTTTCCACCTCCGGGTGTTGATGCTAGTGGGCATCATTTCTTTATTTACTACCGTTAAAGGCCTTTGGCAATCAGTCTAATTTACTAATCAAGACTCTTTGAAGTCGATGTTAGCCGAAGATTGAAGATCACAAGATCACAAGACTGAGGCTCTGAGAACCATTCTTCCATGAAATTCATGGACAAGACAACAACAACAGCATTAAAAAATAACGTAAATTTAAATGAATTTATGTATTTATTTTTTCGAGTTTAGGATAGGAAGGAAGGAATCATTTAGCAATGCTGAAAGGGCTGCATAGGGCTAAAGAGGTTGAGAATCACTGGGTTATACAATAGAACTCAAATATGCAATGGTTCTTCTAAAAATACTTGCATGAAAAATATTTCTGTAATTAAATAAATTAGGAAAAAGAAAAAAAAATAAAGCAGCAGAAACAGTAATTTACATCTTTATTTTACTTACTGAAATCATCTTATAGAGTTAAAACGGAATGCGTTGCGGATTACGTATCAACTTCGTACTTTAATTTTTACTTCTGAAATTGTAAGAAATAAACTCAATCTAAGACATAACCAAGAATTAAAACTAATCTAAAACTTATTTATATTACTATTTGTAAGTACGACTAAAATTTAACTAAACAGAACCTCTACTTCTTTCACGTTCTTCAGAATACAAAGGTTTAAATATATACAACACATTAAATAAATTCTGTGCCTAACCATTCCCGCTACATTTCGCTGTACATACTGATGGCTTCTGAACACAGGCATTAGGAAAGACAGGAAAGTATTTAATCAGCCATCGGGTCAACAGATGATTAAACTAAAGACAAATAAACTAAAATTTCCTACTATGTTGCTAGAGTTTTCTCTCTAAATTTCACATTAATCCGTTGTTTAAACTTTATTCGCATTCTAACAAGACTGAATGATGAAGCAGAAAATAAAGTAAATAATTGAAAAAAAAAAATCTGAAAGCTTTCAGATTTTATACTACGGCCAAATGAGCATTTTTGTTTTTTTCGTTTACATACATACACATAGGCGTTTCGAGATCATTGGGGCTAAAAATATTTAAAACAGCACATCTTTAGAATTTTCGATTTCTAGTCTCGCGCGTTGGAGATAAAAAAATATTTTTTTCTGTATAGTGTTGCCATGGCTCGCTTTGAAATCATTGTGTTTATTAATCAAAAATTCGTGAAAGTTTTATAAAATATTAAATACACGATGAAACAAACTCGAAATTCAAAATTCGGGTTTCCAGGTGTCCATATTCGGGTGGAGGTTGTTTTTTCACAATGCCAAAAACATGCCTACATTCTTGTAAATTCTTTATTATTTAATTTCTTTAAATAAAATACATGGCGATAATATTTGGTGGCAGTAATCTGAAACGTGATTCAGACTTTTATTGTGATTCAATGCAAAATCGCGTTTTAAGCCTTATTAATCCCATTTTAAGCAGGGACTTATAGCCCTTCTAGGCTAATGCTCCTTTGGACTAAAAATAAAAAGTTTTATATGTAAAGGTAAAACCTCGAGTTTTTCGACACTGTATTTTTAAATTTGTTTTTAATTAAATGCAGGTTTTAAAACTTAGCTTTAATTAAAGCATTTTCCTCGTTTCTTCTCATTATTATTCTTAAAACTGCAGATTTTAGAAAATTGAGGATTTGTGCTTCTTTAGTCAAATATTCATCTTAAATTTGAATGCTAAAATGAAACTCGAATTTTATTTATTTGTTGTAATTACCACGGCAGAAGCTCTAAAACTAAACACATTGCTAGGAAAGAGAATTGTCCGGAGATTGATTGTCCGGAGATAATGAACTCTTTCTTTTCTTTTTTTTTTTTTAACTTGAACGATGATGAAAAGCACTTATTTTCTTTTTTCCCGAGCCAAAAATAATGAGAAGAAACTTAAAATATAACTTTTAGGAAACAATCAAGCTCTTTCAACTCTTTAACAGGTACCTTCTTTTACGAGTTCGGGAAACAACACGAGGAGCTTCCCGGCGTTTCTTGCCACGAATAATTTATACCTTCTTCTACTCTGAAGAGGACATAATTTTCTTTTAAAAGAACTTAATTTATTAGACCAGTCTGGCTCCGGAAGCTTTCGATGTGCGACGACCGACCTCACGTGTGCACTTTCTTAAGGAATCTTTTGTTCTGAAAACTCTTTGCATGCAAATTACAAACCTTGAAGACGGAATGCACGCCACTTGGCTATCGACTCGCACGTGCTATTTTGAAGGAATTCTCCCACGAAAAACAAAACGAAATGCCGAAGCATTATCTGTGGGTTTTTGCCATACGACCTGTCTAAGAATACAAACTTTTTTTACATCCAACTTCGTTTCACCTGCCTCTTCTCGTTTGTCGCGAAATTACACAGTTTGGTTCCAAAGTCTACGCCGGCGGTTTTCAGCCTTTATTGCTCCGTTCTTCCTTCTCACCAGGTGTGAAACTGCTATTTTCCTAAGCGTCTTCCCCCCCAATCAAATTTAAGTGCTGTATTCCAAACCATAGGTAAATCTGAAAAACGAAATGTGTGGTATGAAGGTATAAAAAGTTATCGAATTCCCTCCGTGTGTGCTTTTCTTGGTGTAAATGATAGTACCCCCAGCTAGAATTGGTAGATCCGCAGCGCGAAATCCGAGAACGGCATAACTGATTTTCCATGTTTTCTGCCCCCAAAATGGAGTATTTAATTTGGGAGTTAACCCCAAAAATCTGCGTTGTATTTGCAAATTTTCAGAGTATAATTTTGTTGTTTGACTTCGAAATTAATATTTGTTCGACTCTTTATTTTACCTTAATTACGCAGGATTTACAAGCGAGCAATATAAATAACAAAAATAAAAATTCAGTAAATAAATTTTTTTTTAAAAATCTGAAAGCTTTCAAATTTTACATCAGGCCTAAAGTGGCGATTTTTTCCCCTTTTGTATATTACCTTTTTATTAAATATCATATTCTTCGCACTTAAACCATAAAATTCAGTTCACTAGCAATATCACAAAATAATTTTAAAATGAGCATACCTTTAGAATTTCCGATGCACAGTCTCGCGCGCTGGAGATAATCCCCCCCCCATGCAGTGTTTCTATTGCTCACTTTGAAATCGTTGTGTTTGTTAATCAAAAATTCGTTAAAGTTTTACAAAATACGAAATAGATAGTAAAACAAATTCCATATTAGGGCTTCCAGATGTCCATATTCGGTGGAGGATTACGTTATTCATAATTGGATGGCTCTAGGTACCGTTGTTTTATCACAATGTGAGAAACATACATACATTTATGTAGATTATTCATTACTTAATTTCTTTAAATACAATAAGGGGCTCTAATATTTGGTGGCAACAATTTGAAAAGTGAACCGACATTTATCGTGAACAACGCAAAATACCAAAAAGAAATTAATAGTTCTTCTGGGCAAATTGCCCCTTTGGACTAATAATTCGAAAAGTTTAAACAGTTGCACGATGATGTGGTTCTGACAGAAACAAGCAGAAAGACAAAAGATATTTTTTAATAAAGAAAAATTTTATTGACGTAGAAATTATATTTTTTTACTGACAAATGGCGCTGCAGCGGTCTCGGAGAGGCGGAAGTGTGTTGCGCTCACTCAGGATTATCTTCAAGATGTATTTTTACAAAATCCAACATGTACAATAACTGAAACGAACCAGTTTGGAGAGACGACAGAAATTTGAATACTGAGCTTTTCAACACAAAGAAAATTATGCGAACTCACTATCAAACGTCCTCTGGATGCAATTTTCTGTTAATGGAAGTTTAAATGCACACACCTATCCCATCTGGGTGAGACGGAAACACGCGATTGCGCAGAGCCCTTTGCATCTGCCCAAGATGACATCATAGTATGGGTTTACTGTGTCACTTATTATACAGCTCTTTCTCTTTGTAGAAGTCCACAGCTGCATTTTTCGAACTCTTTCTATCACCGTCGAGCAGCACACAGCGCTTTTAGAAGACATCACTCCTTTCTTGCATGAGAAAGAAGCGCTCCATATACTGTAACATATATAAAGATGGAGTGCCTCCGCACAGGCCATTCTGAGACCACACTGCAATCAACATTAAGCGATGACAGTGTTTTTTCCCACACGAATGGCCACCAAGGTCTCCAGACCTTACATCTTGGTACTTTTATAATTAAAGTATCTGAAGGTTACAAGGGTCCAGATATCGGCTTATTGGCCACTATGAAAGAAGTTACTCACTAGGAGTTATAACAGGCAGGCTGGCACCAAGCAGGAGTTATAACTGAATCTCTTTCGATGCTGATCAGAGTATCGCACCACATCTGATAATTATAATCATTAATGAAAGCCATCCCAATAAATATTTATAATCTTAGTTGCATTGCTTAATGGGCTGTGGCTGAACCTCCCAGACGGTCTAGTGGCTAGTGATGCTGATTGACGCACCGATGGGTACCATTTCGAATTCTGAATGAGGCATGGATGTTTGTGAGCGTATAGTTCTGTGCGGCAAGGGGGTACTCAAAATCTGTGAGCATATAGTGTCTGTGCGGCAAGAGGGCAAGAGGAGAGCCGAAGTTTGTAAAACCTTTTATTTGTAAAAATGAACCCCACGCCTTTTTGTGCATTTCTGTCAAAATCGCATTGTGTTACTATCTACACTTTTCAAATTATTTAATCTTTAATATGTTTTTAGTCCAAAGGCGCAATTTGCCTTGAAGGTCTATTAATTTCGTTTTAGCATTTTGCGTTGAAAACTATAAGCGGCGAAACACTTTTCAAATTGTTGCCACCAAATATTAGAGCTCTGTCTTATACTTAAAGAAATTAAAGAATGAAGAATCTACATAAATGTATATGTATGTTTCTCGCATTGTGATAAAGCAACGGTACCTAGAGCCATCAAAATTTAAAAAAAGTAATCATCCATAGAATATGGGCATGTGGAAGCCCTAATTTGAATTTGAAATTTGTTTTATTATCGGTTTTCTATTTTGTAACACTTCAATGAATTTTTGATTAGCAAACTCGACGATTTCAAAGCGAGCAATGGCAACACTGTACGAAAAAAAAAATTATCTCCAGCGTACGAGATTCTGTATCGGAAATTCTAAAGTTATGCTCATTTCAAAATTATTTTGCGATATTGCTGTTGAACTAAATTTTATGGTTTGAATACGTAGAACAGGATATTTAATAAATAAAGGTAACACATAAAACGTTAAAAAATACCCCTTTGCACGTAATTTGAAATGTGAAACCTTTCAGATTTTTATTTATTTATTTATTTTAATTTTCAGTCTCCCGGGGAAAATTTTGCTTTTAAACTTGCCATATGAAAGATAATTCTAATTGAACATAAATAAAATTGATCGAAGCGAAATTGAAAATATTTAACAGTTAATATTAACAAGGCAGTACACAGCAATCTACAAATATAACATACATAAGACAATAACTTTTAATGTAGGCTAGGCTATTTGAATAAGGCGAGGCATAAGACTGAGAGAGGGATTCCTTCGTGGAGAATTTTTCTTGGGGAAACTGTTTCATATTTATGGTGCACATGAGGAAAGCAAATTAACCTGCTATTGATATTGATACAAATTACGACCGTTATATTTTATTCACTCAGCCACTGGTGGCCCCAAATATGTGTAAGTATATATAGATGAGGAACAACTCATCTATATTTTCTTACATATAAGACTTGGTGTAATTATTGGGCGGAAAGAAAACAACACGTATATAATAGGAGATGTTTTCGCCGATGATTATTTAAAGTGTGAACCTTTTGAAGTTCTTAGGCTGCAATGGCCGCAAGGAACGGATTCCAAGAATGACATATAGAATTTAGTATTTATTAATAACTACTACGCGAAATTTATTATGAGTAGATCGAGTCTCATGAAATTATATTTACTGCTTAATCTAAAATATTTTTTGAAATGGAAGAATACAATGTAACATGTTTAATCATTAGACATTAAAAAAAACAATTTTAGTGGATAATATGATAGATTACATAATTGAAGATTAATATGATTAATACATGATAGATTTTTAGCGATTGCAATTAATATTTTCATAACTTTTTTTGAAAGATTTTTTCTTATTTTACTTCTTGTGTGTTTCATGTGAAAAAAAAATTCCGTAAATACGCATGTCTTAAAAAAAAAAAAAGTCTGAAATATTTCAGATTTTAAATTACGTCCAAAGGCGCGTTTTTTTAACGTTTCGTGTGCTACCTTTTTTTATTAAATATCATGTACTACGTACTCAAACCATAAAATTCAGTTCAAAATCAATATCGCAAAATCATTTTAAAATGAACATATCTTTAGAATTTCCGTAAGTCTCGTGCGCTGGAGATAAAAATGTTTTTTTTTTTCGTACAGTGTTGCCATTGCTCGCTTTGAAATCATTTAGTTTGTTAATCAGAAATTCGTTGAAATGTTACAAAACATAAAATCGATAATAAAGCAAATTTCAAATTCAAAATTAGGGCTTCCAGATGCCCATATTCGCAGTAGGATTACGTCATTCAAAATTCGATGGCTCTAGGTTTTATCACAATGCGAGAAACATGCATACATTTATGCAGATTTTTCATTTTTTAAAATTTAATGCGGAGCGATAACATTTAGTGGCAACAATTTGAAAACTGAAACGGGCATTCAGAGTGAGTCGACGCAAAATCGCAAAACGAAAGTAATAGTCCTTCGGGACTAAATCCCTTTGGACTAAAAAGAGAGAGAAAAAGAAAGAAAGAAAAGAAAGAAAGAAAGAAAAGAAAAGAAAGAAAGAAAGAAAACCTGAAAAATTACATCCAAAGGGGTGCTTTTCTAACATTTTGTGCGTTACCTTTATTTATTAAATATCATGTTCTTCGCACTTAAACTGTAAAATTCAGTTAAAGAATAATATCGCAAAATAATTTTAAACAGCATATCTTTAGAATTTCCTACACATAGTGTCACGCGCTGGCGATAAAAATGCGTTTTCTGTTCAACGTTGCCATTGCTCGCTTTGAAATCCTTGAGTTTGTTAATCAAAAATTCGTTAAAGTTTTACAAAATATGAAATCAATAATAAAACAAATTTCAAATTTCAAATTTGTTCTTTCAGATGTCCACATTCGCAGCAGGATTACCTCATTCAAAATTCGATGGCTCTAGGCACCGTCATTTTACCATAATGAAAGAAACTTGCATACATTCATGTACATTCTGCATTATTTAATTTCTTTAAATATAATACAGGGCTGCAATACTTGGCGGTAACAGTTCGAAAAGTGAACCGACATTTAATGTTTCCGACGCAAAATCGCAAAACGAAAACAATAGTCCTTCAGGGACAAAGCCCCTGGGAACTAATTTATAACAATAATAACACTCTCGTAAGCAAGAAATATTCATGAAGCACTTAATTTTTCTTCTAATAGATACAGAATATAGTAATAGTCCAAGTTTTCTGTAACTAGTGTAACTGATGCAAATTGTCCATATTCCGTTAGCAACCGATGCCAATTTACAGTTGAGTGATAAATATGCAGGGTGTCCAATCAAGACCGTCGAAACTCTGCACAGTCAAATTTCTCTCTTGGAATACATAAAATGTGCCAAAGAACTGTACCTGTAAGACTCATAGTTTTTAAAATAAATGCGAAAAAAAAGTGTGATAGCGCATCCGTCACATCGCATATAGTTTCAGCATGATGGAGCTCCGGCGTTTGGCTGAAATTTTTATGGCCACTACGATCCGCCAGATCTGACACTTTTAAATTGCTTGTCTTCGTACTGCGTGTACTTTAGTGGATATCACTCTGCTGTAACGCTTGTAGTCAGCCATTCCATGGCCCGCGTCTCGATGTGCACGGTGGACATTTGAACATCTTCCTATGTAAACATATGCAGATACCGATGTTCATGCTTCCAACGAAAGGTTTTTTTGGAGGGGGGGACTTGCATCGGATATGACGTCATACCTTTCTTTCTCATTTATCTCGAAACTAGGGTCATACAGGTACAGTTTTTTGGGCAACTTTTACGTATGCATCCCAGTGATCTGTGAGGTTGATTGTTTTAGAAATACGATATTAGGAAGATTGTCGTCACTAGAGTTTCCTGAATACAGAAATGCAGTCGTTATTTTCATAAATTTTGAAAATCTGTTCACGTATTCTTTTAATCAAACCCGCATTCATGACTTCGTCCGTACAGAACCTTAAGTAAATTAAGTTTTTACTTCTAATTTGAGTTTGATGCTATTTCAATTTACTTTCGAGTGCTGTCGTTCTTTATAAAATCATTTACTAATCGCTTTTAACTTTGTAAGACGCTCAGGTCTATCTTCTAATGTAACAGCTGGAATACGCGTAGAAACCTTTACCCTTCTCCTGTGAACCCTCCTCGTCCTCTCTTTTAAAATTCATAATGCGTCGACTTGACGCTAACATACTACGCCTCACTCGGGCGGTAACTCAAATAACAAGAACTAAACTAAAAATCGAAGATAGTAGCAAGTAGTAGGATTACTGTACAGGAGTCAGATAATCCTGCTTCCTAAAACCACGTCGAATAAATATCTAGTGGCAGCAAAGTAATAGCTGTTACGTCACGTTAACCAGCAACAAATGCAAAACAGAAGCTCACGCTACAAAAAGTACAGTGTTTGTTGTACATTTTATACCCCCCCCCCCGAATGTCACAAGATGCAATGGTTAATGTGATTTCCTTTTCTTTATTAGCTTGCGTTCGGACCGTTAAAATGACGTAATCTATGTTTTGGGCAATCTGCCAACTTTAAGCTATGTACGTCATTTACGGAGTTGTAAATGTTGATCGCTGTTGTATGAATAACTTAGCTTTTTATTCTCCTAATAAACGCTTGTTATCCCTGTGATGAAGTTATAGTTCAATTTATTATAACATTGTTCACCCAAACTCTCTAACTTCCCTTCTAGAACTCGGTATTTCAACCTTTTTTCCTCAAGGTAGAATTTGCATTACTTCACACGTGCTACCAAATTTAAATATTCTGGCATTGACAATTAGGGTAAATGAAAGCTTATAGGAAGGTAAGCATAAAATTTAATTTAACGCGTTTAGTTAAAATAAATATAAATCCCTACAACCTAAAGAAAATCATTTAACAGTAAGATGTCAGTCTGTATTGAAAATCATTTAACTAATTTCTCATTTACAAATTCAAAATTGTATGCTTATCTTTTTGTTAATTTATTCGTTGGACTCCACGCTCAGGGACATAGCAGTGGTCTCTGAGGCTTGCAGAGTAAATACCCTCTATTCAAGACGAGCCATCTTGTATTAATAACATAAATAAAAATAGGATAACATTAAAACCAATATGAGAAAAATTAAGCACCGAAAACAGTGTTGCCAGTTTATAAAACTAAAAGTTATAACTCTATCTAGATTAATTTACTCAACATTATGCATAAATATTTATAAGTTGAATCACCCCCACTCCAGTCTTTGAAATTAAGACGATATGCATGCATAAAAATGAAGTCTCTTTTTAGGCAATCAATTTAATAGCTGGAGCAGAGCAATGATAAAAAATGTCTTTACCTTAGCCATAAAAATAACTATTTTTTCTAGGACTGGCGTCATTATTTTTGCACTTTTTTTTTAATAGAGAGTGTGATTATTTTCCTTTGGATAATTTTAAAATTTTTTGACTTGTCATTTTTTAAAGGATCATTTTAATATTCGTAACCTGAAATAATAACAAGTTTTATGGAGCAACTCAAAAAAGCTGAGAGCATGAAATAAATTCTCTGTCATGCATGTTAAGTATGTAATTAAAGTGTGATAAATAATTTTTGTTGTCAGTCTCATGAATAAAAATTGCGTAACTTAAAATGTGTGACGTTTTTAGCCCCTTAATTTTTGAAGATGGGGGTAATAAATTTACATTTCATAGAAAATCTGCTTTCGTTTCTTATAATCTAGAACGGAAGTGCAATTATTTATTACTAATTTATAGAATTTTTTTATTATGATAGTATTTAGCTCTAATAAGGTCTTAGTAAACAAACATAAGACCTTTCTGGCTAGAAATTATGTTGCGGATATCCAACAATTTTTCATTTAAAATACTTTTTTGAATCAATTAAATTTACCTGCTTTGTTATATAATACGCCATGACGTCTCTTAAAGGATGAGATACTTTCACGGATAAGTGAAATATCCGCAGATGAAATGTAGTTTCAATGTTTGTTTGGGTGAAATACTGAGATTCATTTCTGGTCTTTTTCTCTTAGGTAGTTTTTTTTTTTTTTTTTTTTTTTTTTTTTTTTT